>CAXAJV010000977.1:1255200-1876200 GCA_963969225.1 Xylocopa violacea
ACGCGCTATCTCAGAGTGGGCAACCTAACGTCTCGGATGTAATATTTTACAACATTCCTTGCCTGTCGGCCCCTACTTCTCGGTGGGGACATTATGTACGGCTGTAACGTTATATGTCCTAACCTAAGGCAACCTAACACCTCGGATGTAATATTTTACAACATTCGTGGCGTGTCGGCCACTACTTCTCGGTGGGAACATTATCTACTGCTATAACGTTATATGTCCTAACATAAGGCAATCTAACATTTCGGATGTAATATTTTACAACATTCCCTGCGTGTCGACGCCTTCTTCTCGGTGGGAACATTATGTACGGCTATAACGTTATATGTCCTAACCTAAGGCAATCTAACATTTCGGATGTAATATTTTACAACATTCCTTGCGTGTCGGCGCCTACTTATTCGTGGGAACATTATATACTTCTATAACGTAATATGTCCTAACCTAAGGAAACCTAACGTCTCCGACGCAATATTTTACAACATTCCATGCGTGTCGGCACCTACTTCTCGGTGGGAACATTATGTACGTCTATAACGTTATATATCCTAACGTAATGCAACCTAACAACTCGGATGTAATATTTCACAACATTCCTGGCGCTTCAGCCCCTTCATTTCTGTGGGAACATTATGTACGTCTATAACGTTATATGCCCTAACCTAAGGCAACATAACAACTCGGATGTAATACATAATAATTATGACGTTATATGACCTAACCTAAGGCAACCTAACTTCTCGGACGTAATATTTTACAACATTCCTTGCGTGTCGGCGCCTACTTCTCCGTGGGAACATTATATACGTCTATAACGTTATACATCCTAACCTAAGGCAACCTAACACCTCGTATGTAATATTTTACAACATTCGTGTCGTGTCGGCCTCTACTTCTCGGTGGGAACATTATGTACGGCTATAACGTTATGTGTCCTAACCTAAGGCAACCTAACACCTCGTGTGTAATATTTTACAACATTCGTGGCGTGTGGGCCTCTACTTCTCGGTGGGAACATTATGTACGCCTATAACGTTATATGTCCTAACCTAAGGCAACCTAACACCTCGTATGTAATATTTTACAACATTCCTTGCGTGTCGTGGCCTACTTATCAGTGGGAACATTATATACTTCTATAACGTTATATATCCTAACCGAAGGCAACGTAACATCTCGGACGTGATATTTTACAGCATTCCTTGCGCGTCGGCACCTACTTTTCGGTGGTAACATTATATACGTCTATAACGTTATATGTTCTATCCTAGGGCAACCTAACACCTCGGATGTAATATTTTACAACATTCGTGGCGTGTCGGCCACTACTTCTCGGTGGGAACATTATGTGCAGCTATAACGTAATATCTCCTAACATAAGGCAGCCTAACATCTCGGATGTAATATTTTACAACATTCCTTGCGTGTCGGCGCCTACTTATTCGTGGGAACATTATATACTTCTATAACGTTATATATCCCAACCGAACGCAACATAACATCTCGGACGTGATATTTTACAACATTCCCATGCGTGTCGGCACCTACTTGTCGGTGGGAACATTATGTACGTCTATAACGTTATGTGCCCTAACCTAAGGCAACCGCACACCTCGTATGTAATATTTTACAACATTCGTGGCGTGTAGGCCTCTACTTCCCGGTGGGAACAGTATGTACGTCTATAACGTTATATGTCCTAACCTAAGCAAACCTAACATCTCGGATGTAATATTTCACAACATTCGTGGCGTGTCGGCCTCTACTTCTCGGTCGGAACATTATGTACGTCTATAACGTTATGTGCCCTAACCTAAGGCAACCGTACACCTCGTATGTAATATTTTACACCATTCGTGGCGTGTCGGTCTTTACTTCTCGGTGGGAACATTATGTACGTCTATAACGTTATGTGCCCTAACCTAAGGCAACCTAACACCTCGTATGTAATATTTTACAACATTCCTTGCGTGTCGGCGCCTACTTATTCGTGGGAACATTATATACTTCTATATCGTTATATATCCCAACCGAAGGCAACATAACATCTCGGACGTGATATTTTCCAACATTCCTTGCGTGTCGGCACCTATTTCTCGGTGGGAATATTATATACTTCTATAACGTTATATATCCTATCCTAGGGCAACCTAACATCTCGGACGTTATATTCTACAACATTCGTGGCGTGTCGGCCCCTACTTCTTGGTGGGAACATTATGTACGTATCTAACGTTATATGTCCTATCCTAAGGCAACCTAACATCTCGGAAGTAATATTTTACAGCATTCCTTGCGTGTCGGCACCTACTTTTCAGTGGTAACATTATATACGTCTATAACGTTATATGTCCTATCCTAGGGCAACCTAACACCTCGTATGTAATATTTTACAACATTCCTTGCGTGTCGGCGCCTACTTATTCGTGGGAACATTATATACTTCTATAACGTTATATATCCCAACCGAAGGCAACATAACATCTCGGACGTGATATTTTCCAACATTCCTTGCGTATCGGCACCTATTTCTCGGTGGGAATATTATATACTTCTATAACGTTATATATCCTATCCTAGGGCAACCTAACATCTCGGACGTTATATTCTACAACATTCGTGGCGTGTCGGCCCCTACTTCTTGGTGGGAACATTATGTACGTATCTAACGTTATATGTCCTATCCTAAGGCAACCTAACATCTCGGAAGTAATATTTTACAGCATTCCTTGCGTGTCGGCACCTACTTTTCAGTGGTAACATTATATACGTCTATAACGTTATATGTCCTATCCTAGGGCAACCTAACATCTCGGATGTAATATTTTACAACATTCCTTGCCTGTCGGCCCCTACTTCTCGGTGGGGACATTATGTACGGCTGTAACGTTATATGTCCTAACCTAAGGCAACCTAACACCTCGGATGTAATATTTTACAACATTCGTGGCGTGTCGGCCACTACTTCTCGGTGGGAACATTATCTACTGCTATAACGTTATATGTCCTAACATAAGGCAATCTAACATTTCGGATGTAATATTTTACAACATTCCCTGCGTGTCGGCGCCTTCTTCTCGGTGGGAACATTATGTACGGCTATAACGTTATATGTCCTAACCTAAGGCAATCTAACGTTTCGGATGTAATATTTTACAACATTCCTTGCGTGTCGGCGCCTACTTATTCGTGGGAACATTATATACTTCTATAACGTAATATGTCCTAACCTAAGGAAACCTAACATCTCCGACGCAATATTTTACAACATTCCATGCGTGTCGGCACCTACTTCTCGGTGGGAACATTATGTACGTCTATAACGTTATATGCCCTAACCTAAGGCAACCTAACAACTCGGATGTAATACATAATAATTATGACGTTATATGTCCTAACCTACGGCAACCTAACTTTTCGGTCGTAATATTTTACAACATTCCTTGCGTGTCGGCGCCTACTTCTCCGTGGGAACATTATATACGTCTATAACGTTATACATCCTAACCTAAGGCAACCTAACACCTCGTATGTAATATTTTACAATATTCGTGTCGTGTCGGCCTCTACTTCTCGGTGGGAACATTATGTACGGCTATAACGTTATGTGTCCTAACCTAAGGCAACCTAACACCTCGTATGTAATATTTTACAACATTCGTGGCGTGTGGGCCTCTACTTCTCGGTGGGAACATTATGTACGTCTATAACGTTATATGTCCTAACCTAAGGCAACCTAACACCTCGTATGTAATATTTTACAACATTCCTTGCGTGTCGTGGCCTACTTATCAGTGGGAACATTATATACTTCTATAACGTTATATATCCTAACCGAAGGCAACGTAACATCTCGGACGTGATACTTTACAGCATTCCTTGCGCGTCGGCACCTACTTTTCGGTGGTAACATTATATACGTCTATAACGTTATATGTTCTATCCTAGGGCAACCTAACACCTCGGATGTAATATTTTACAACATTCGTGGCGTGTCGGCCACTACTTCTCGGTGGGAACATTATGTGCAGCTATAACGTAATATCACCTAACATAAGGCAGCCTAACATCTCGGATGTAATATTTTACAACATTCCTTGCGTGTCGGCGCCTTCTTAGTCGTGGGAACATTATATACTTCTATAACGTTATATATCCCAACCGAAGGCAACATAACATCTCGGACGTGATATTTTACAACATTCCCATGCGTGTCGGCACCTACTTCTCGGTGGGAACATTATGTACGTCTATAACGTTATATGTTCTATCCTAGGGCAACCTAACATCTCGGATGTAATATTTTACAACATTCCTTGCGTGTCGGCGCCCACTTCTCGGTGGGAACATTATATACTTCTATAACGTTATATGTCCTAACCGAAGGCAACATAACATCTCGGACATGACATTTTACAACATTCGTGTCGTGTCGGCCTCTACTTCTCGGTGGGAACCTTATGTGCAGCTATAACGTAATATGTCCTAACCTAAGGCAACCTAACATCTCGGACACAATATTTAACAACATTCGTTACGTGTCGACCGCTACTCCTCGGTGGTAACATTATATACGTCTATAACGTTATATGTCCTATCCTAGGGCAACCTAACATCTCGGATGTAATATTTTACAATATTCCTTGCGTGTCGGCCCCTACTTCTCGGTGGGGACATTCTGTACGGCTGTGACGTTATATGTCCTAACCTAAGGCAACCTAACACCTCGGATGTAATATTTTACAACATTCGTGGCGTGTCGGCCACTACTTCTCGGTGGGAACACTATATACTTCTATAACGTAATATGTCCCAACCTAAGGCAACCTAACATCTACGACGCAATATTTTACAACATTCCATGCGTGTCGGCACCTACTTCTCGGTGGGAACATTATGTACGTCTATAACGTTATATATCCTAACATAAGGCAACCTAACAACTCGGATGTAATATTTCACAACATTCCTGGCGCTTCAGCCCCTTCATTTCTGTGGGAACATTATGTACGTCGATAACGTTATATGCCCTAACCTAAGGCAACCTAACAACTCGGATGTAATACATAATAATTATGACGTTATATGTCCTAACCTGAGGCAACCTAACTTCTCGGACGTAATATTTTACAACATTCCTTGCGTGTCGGCGCCTACTTCTCCGTGGGAACATTATATACGTCTATAACGTTATATATCCTAACTTAAGGCAACCTAACACCTCGTATGTAATATTTTACAACATTCGTGGCGTGTGGGCCTCTACTTCTCGGTGGGAACATTATGTACGTCTATAACGTTATATGTCCTAACCTAAGGCAACCTAACACCTCGTATGTAATATTTTACAACATTCCTTGCGTGTCGGGGCCTACTTATCAGTGGGAACATTATATACTTCTATAACGTTATATATCCTAACCGAAGGCAACATAACATCTCGGACGTCATATTTTACAGCATTCCTTGCGCGTCGGCACCTACTTTTCGGTGGTAACATTATATACGTCTATAACATTATATGTTCTATCCTAGGGCAACCTAACACCTCGGATGTAATATTTTACAACATTCGTGGCGTGTCGGCCACTACTTCTCGGTGGGAACATTATGTGCAGCTATAACGTAATATCTCCTAACATAAGGCAGCCTAACATCTCGGATGTAATATTTTACAACATTCCTTGCGTTTCGGCGCCTACTTATTCGTGGGAACATTATATACTTCTATAACGTTATATATCCCAACCGAAGGCAACATAACATCTCGGACGTGATATTTTACAACATTCCTTGCGTGTCGGCACCTACTTCTCGGTGGGAACATTATGTACGTCTATAACGTTATATGTTCTATCCTAGGGCAACCTAACATCTCGGACGTAATATTTTACAACATTCCTTGCGTGTCGGCGCCCACTTCTCGGTGGGAACATTATATACTTCTATAACGTTATATGTCCTAACCGAAGGCAACATAACATCTCGGACATGACATTTTACAACATTCCTTGCGTGTCGGCACCTACTTCTCGGTGGGAACATTATGTACGTCTATATCGTTATATGTTCTATCCTAGGGCAACCTAACATCTCGGATGTAATATTTTACAACATTCCTTGCGTGTCGGCGCCCACTTCTCGGTGGGAACACTATATACTTCTATAACGTTATATGTCCTAACCGAAGGCAACATAACATCTCGGACGTGATATTTTACAACATTCCTTGCGTGTCGACCCCTACTCCTCGGTGGGAACATTATGTACGTCTATAACGTTATATATCCTAACGTATGGCAACCTAACATCTCGGATGTAATATTTTCCAACATTCCTTGCGTGTCGGCACCTACTTCTCGGTGGGAACATTACATACGTCTATAACGTTATATATCCTATCCTAGAGCAACCTAACATCTCGGACGTTATATGCTACAACATTCGTGGCGTGTCGGCCTCTACTTCTCGGTCGGAACATTATGTACGTCTATAACGTTATGTGCCCTAACCTAAGGCAACCGTACACCTCGTATGTAATATTTTACACCATTCGTGGCGTGTCGGCCTTTACTTCTCGGTGGGAACATTATGTACGTCTATAACGTTATGTGCCCTAACCTAAGGCAACCTAACACCTCGTATGTAATATTTTACAACATTCGTGGCGTGTAGGCCTCTACTTCTCGGTGGGAACATTGTGTACGTCTATAACCTTATATATCCTAACGTTGGGCAACCTAACATCTCGGATGTAATATTTTACAACATTCCTTGCCTGTCGGCCCCTACTTCTCGGTGGGGACATTATGTACGGCTGTAACGTTATATGTCCTAACCTAAGGCAACCTAACACCTCGGATGTAATATTTTACAACATTCGTGGCGTGTCGGCCACTACTTCTCGGTGGGAACATTATCTACTGCTATAACGTTATATGTCCTAACATAAGGCAATCTAACATTTCGGATGTAATATTTTACAACATTCCCTGCGTGTCGGCGCCTTCTTCTCGGTGGGAACATTATGTACGGCTATAACGTTATATGTCCTATCCTAGGGCAACCTAACGTCTCGGATGTAATATTTTACAACATTCCTTGCCTGTCGGCCCCTACTTCTCGGTGGGGACATTATGTACGGCTGTAACGTTATATGTCCTAACCTAAGGCAACCTAACACCTCGGATGTAATATTTTACAACATTCGTGGCGTGTCGGCCACTACTTCTCGGTGGGAACATTATCTACTGCTATAACGTTATATGTCCTAACATAAGGCAATCTAACATTTCGGATGTAATATTTTACAACATTCCCTGCGTGTCGACGCCTTCTTCTCGGTGGGAACATTATGTACGGCTATAACGTTATATGTCCTAACCTAAGGCAATCTAACATTTCGGATGTAATATTTTACAACATTCCTTGCGTGTCGGCGCCTACTTATTCGTGGGAACATTATATACTTCTATAACGTAATATGTCCTAACCTAAGGAAACCTAACGTCTCCGACGCAATATTTTACAACATTCCATGCGTGTCGGCACCTACTTCTCGGTGGGAACATTATGTACGTCTATAACGTTATATATCCTAACGTAATGCAACCTAACAACTCGGATGTAATATTTCACAACATTCCTGGCGCTTCAGCCCCTTCATTTCTGTGGGAACATTATGTACGTCTATAACGTTATATGCCCTAACCTAAGGCAACATAACAACTCGGATGTAATACATAATAATTATGACGTTATATGACCTAACCTAAGGCAACCTAACTTCTCGGACGTAATATTTTACAACATTCCTTGCGTGTCGGCGCCTACTTCTCCGTGGGAACATTATATACGTCTATAACGTTATACATCCTAACCTAAGGCAACCTAACACCTCGTATGTAATATTTTACAACATTCGTGTCGTGTCGGCCTCTACTTCTCGGTGGGAACATTATGTACGGCTATAACGTTATGTGTCCTAACCTAAGGCAACCTAACACCTCGTGTGTAATATTTTACAACATTCGTGGCGTGTGGGCCTCTACTTCTCGGTGGGAACATTATGTACGCCTATAACGTTATATGTCCTAACCTAAGGCAACCTAACACCTCGTATGTAATATTTTACAACATTCCTTGCGTGTCGTGGCCTACTTATCAGTGGGAACATTATATACTTCTATAACGTTATATATCCTAACCGAAGGCAACGTAACATCTCGGACGTGATATTTTACAGCATTCCTTGCGCGTCGGCACCTACTTTTCGGTGGTAACATTATATACGTCTATAACGTTATATGTTCTATCCTAGGGCAACCTAACACCTCGGATGTAATATTTTACAACATTCGTGGCGTGTCGGCCACTACTTCTCGGTGGGAACATTATGTGCAGCTATAACGTAATATCTCCTAACATAAGGCAGCCTAACATCTCGGATGTAATATTTTACAACATTCCTTGCGTGTCGGCGCCTACTTATTCGTGGGAACATTATATACTTCTATAACGTTATATATCCCAACCGAACGCAACATAACATCTCGGACGTGATATTTTACAACATTCCCATGCGTGTCGGCACCTACTTGTCGGTGGGAACATTATGTACGTCTATAACGTTATGTGCCCTAACCTAAGGCAACCGCACACCTCGTATGTAATATTTTACAACATTCGTGGCGTGTAGGCCTCTACTTCCCGGTGGGAACAGTATGTACGTCTATAACGTTATATGTCCTAACCTAAGCAAACCTAACATCTCGGATGTAATATTTCACAACATTCGTGGCGTGTCGGCCTCTACTTCTCGGTCGGAACATTATGTACGTCTATAACGTTATGTGCCCTAACCTAAGGCAACCGTACACCTCGTATGTAATATTTTACACCATTCGTGGCGTGTCGGTCTTTACTTCTCGGTGGGAACATTATGTACGTCTATAACGTTATGTGCCCTAACCTAAGGCAACCTAACACCTCGTATGTAATATTTTACAACATTCCTTGCGTGTCGGCGCCTACTTATTCGTGGGAACATTATATACTTCTATATCGTTATATATCCCAACCGAAGGCAACATAACATCTCGGACGTGATATTTTCCAACATTCCTTGCGTGTCGGCACCTATTTCTCGGTGGGAATATTATATACTTCTATAACGTTATATATCCTATCCTAGGGCAACCTAACATCTCGGACGTTATATTCTACAACATTCGTGGCGTGTCGGCCCCTACTTCTTGGTGGGAACATTATGTACGTATCTAACGTTATATGTCCTATCCTAAGGCAACCTAACATCTCGGAAGTAATATTTTACAGCATTCCTTGCGTGTCGGCACCTACTTTTCAGTGGTAACATTATATACGTCTATAACGTTATATGTCCTATCCTAGGGCAACCTAACACCTCGTATGTAATATTTTACAACATTCCTTGCGTGTCGGCGCCTACTTATTCGTGGGAACATTATATACTTCTATAACGTTATATATCCCAACCGAAGGCAACATAACATCTCGGACGTGATATTTTCCAACATTCCTTGCGTATCGGCACCTATTTCTCGGTGGGAATATTATATACTTCTATAACGTTATATATCCTATCCTAGGGCAACCTAACATCTCGGACGTTATATTCTACAACATTCGTGGCGTGTCGGCCCCTACTTCTTGGTGGGAACATTATGTACGTATCTAACGTTATATGTCCTATCCTAAGGCAACCTAACATCTCGGAAGTAATATTTTACAGCATTCCTTGCGTGTCGGCACCTACTTTTCAGTGGTAACATTATATACGTCTATAACGTTATATGTCCTATCCTAGGGCAACCTAACATCTCGGATGTAATATTTTACAACATTCCTTGCCTGTCGGCCCCTACTTCTCGGTGGGGACATTATGTACGGCTGTAACGTTACATGTCCTAACCTAAGGCAACCTAACACCTCGGATGTAATATTTTACAACATTCGTGGCGTGTCGGCCACTACTTCTCGGTGGGAACATTATCTACTGCTATAACGTTATATGTCCTAACATAAGGCAATCTAACATTTCGGATGTAATATTTTACAACATTCCCTGCGTGTCGGCGCCTTCTTCTCGGTGGGAACATTATGTACGGCTATAACGTTATATGTCCTAACCTAAGGCAATCTAACGTTTCGGATGTAATATTTTACAACATTCCTTGCGTGTCGGCGCCTACTTATTCGTGGGAACATTATATACTTCTATAACGTAATATGTCCTAACCTAAGGAAACCTAACATCTCCGACGCAATATTTTACAACATTCCATGCGTGTCGGCACCTACTTCTCGGTGGGAACATTATGTACGTCTATAACGTTATATGCCCTAACCTAAGGCAACCTAACAACTCGGATGTAATACATAATAATTATGACGTTATATGTCCTAACCTACGGCAACCTAACTTTTCGGTCGTAATATTTTACAACATTCCTTGCGTGTCGGCGCCTACTTCTCCGTGGGAACATTATATACGTCTATAACGTTATACATCCTAACCTAAGGCAACCTAACACCTCGTATGTAATATTTTACAATATTCGTGTCGTGTCGGCCTCTACTTCTCGGTGGGAACATTATGTACGGCTATAACGTTATGTGTCCTAACCTAAGGCAACCTAACACCTCGTATGTAATATTTTACAACATTCGTGGCGTGTGGGCCTCTACTTCTCGGTGGGAACATTATGTACGTCTATAACGTTATATGTCCTAACCTAAGGCAACCTAACACCTCGTATGTAATATTTTACAACATTCCTTGCGTGTCGTGGCCTACTTATCAGTGGGAACATTATATACTTCTATAACGTTATATATCCTAACCGAAGGCAACGTAACATCTCGGACGTGATACTTTACAGCATTCCTTGCGCGTCGGCACCTACTTTTCGGTGGTAACATTATATACGTCTATAACGTTATATGTTCTATCCTAGGGCAACCTAACACCTCGGATGTAATATTTTACAACATTCGTGGCGTGTCGGCCACTACTTCTCGGTGGGAACATTATGTGCAGCTATAACGTAATATCACCTAACATAAGGCAGCCTAACATCTCGGATGTAATATTTTACAACATTCCTTGCGTGTCGGCGCCTTCTTAGTCGTGGGAACATTATATACTTCTATAACGTTATATATCCCAACCGAAGGCAACATAACATCTCGGACGTGATATTTTACAACATTCCCATGCGTGTCGGCACCTACTTCTCGGTGGGAACATTATGTACGTCTATAACGTTATATGTTCTATCCTAGGGCAACCTAACATCTCGGATGTAATATTTTACAACATTCCTTGCGTGTCGGCGCCCACTTCTCGGTGGGAACATTATATACTTCTATAACGTTATATGTCCTAACCGAAGGCAACATAACATCTCGGACATGACATTTTACAACATTCGTGTCGTGTCGGCCTCTACTTCTCGGTGGGAACCTTATGTGCAGCTATAACGTAATATGTCCTAACCTAAGGCAACCTAACATCTCGGACACAATATTTAACAACATTCGTTACGTGTCGACCGCTACTCCTCGGTGGTAACATTATATACGTCTATAACGTTATATGTCCTATCCTAGGGCAACCTAACATCTCGGATGTAATATTTTACAATATTCCTTGCGTGTCGGCCCCTACTTCTCGGTGGGGACATTCTGTACGGCTGTGACGTTATATGTCCTAACCTAATGCAACCTAACACCTCGGATGTAATATTTTACAACATTCGTGGCGTGTCGGCCACTACTTCTCGGTGGGAACACTATATACTTCTATAACGTAATATGTCCCAACCTAAGGCAACCTAACATCTACGACGCAATATTTTACAACATTCCATGCGTGTCGGCACCTACTTCTCGGTGGGAACATTATGTACGTCTATAACGTTATATATCCTAACATAAGGCAACCTAACAACTCGGATGTAATATTTCACAACATTCCTGGCGCTTCAGCCCCTTCATTTCTGTGGGAACATTATGTACGTCGATAACGTTATATGCCCTAACCTAAGGCAACCTAACAACTCGGATGTAATACATAATAATTATGACGTTATATGTCCTAACCTGAGGCAACCTAACTTCTCGGACGTAATATTTTACAACATTCCTTGCGTGTCGGCGCCTACTTCTCCGTGGGAACATTATATACGTCTATAACGTTATATATCCTAACTTAAGGCAACCTAACACCTCGTATGTAATATTTTACAACATTCGTGGCGTGTGGGCCTCTACTTCTCGGTGGGAACATTATGTACGTCTATAACGTTATATGTCCTAACCTAAGGCAACCTAACACCTCGTATGTAATATTTTACAACATTCCTTGCGTGTCGGGGCCTACTTATCAGTGGGAACATTATATACTTCTATAACGTTATATATCCTAACCGAAGGCAACATAACATCTCGGACGTCATATTTTACAGCATTCCTTGCGCGTCGGCACCTACTTTTCGGTGGTAACATTATATACGTCTATAACATTATATGTTCTATCCTAGGGCAACCTAACACCTCGGATGTAATATTTTACAACATTCGTGGCGTGTCGGCCACTACTTCTCGGTGGGAACATTATGTGCAGCTATAACGTAATATCTCCTAACATAAGGCAGCCTAACATCTCGGATGTAATATTTTACAACATTCCTTGCGTTTCGGCGCCTACTTATTCGTGGGAACATTATATACTTCTATAACGTTATATATCCCAACCGAAGGCAACATAACATCTCGGACGTGATATTTTACAACATTCCTTGCGTGTCGGCACCTACTTCTCGGTGGGAACATTATGTACGTCTATAACGTTATATGTTCTATCCTAGGGCAACCTAACATCTCGGACGTAATATTTTACAACATTCCTTGCGTGTCGGCGCCCACTTCTCGGTGGGAACATTATATACTTCTATAACGTTATATGTCCTAACCGAAGGCAACATAACATCTCGGACATGACATTTTACAACATTCCTTGCGTGTCGGCACCTACTTCTCGGTGGGAACATTATGTACGTCTATATCGTTATATGTTCTATCCTAGGGCAACCTAACATCTCGGATGTAATATTTTACAACATTCCTTGCGTGTCGGCGCCCACTTCTCGGTGGGAACACTATATACTTCTATAACGTTATATGTCCTAACCGAAGGCAACATAACATCTCGGACGTGATATTTTACAACATTCCTTGCGTGTCGACCCCTGCTCCTCGGTGGGAACATTATGTACGACTATAACGTTATATATCCTAACGTATGGCAACCTAACATCTCGGATGTAATATTTTCCAACATTCCTTGCGTGTCGGCACCTACTTCTCGGTGGGAACATTACATACGTCTATAACGTTATATATCCTATCCTAGAGCAACCTAACATCTCGGACGTTATATGCTACAACATTCGTGGCGTGTCGGCCCCTACTTCTTGGTGGGAACATTATGTACGTATAAAACGTTATATGCCCTATCCTAAGGTAACCTAACATCCCGGATGTAATATTTTACAGCATTCCTTGCGCGTCGGCACCTACTTTTCGGTGGGAACATTATGTGCAGCTATATCGTTATATGTCCTAACCTAAGGCAACCTAACACCTCGTATGTAATATTTTACAACATTCCTTGCGTGTCGGGGCCTACTTATCAGTGGGAACATTATATACTTCTATAACGTTATATGTCCTAACCGAAGGCAACATAACATCTCGGACATGACATTTTACAACATTCGTGTCGTGTCGGCCTCTACTTCTCGGTGGGAACCTTATGTGCAGCTATAACGTAATATGTCCTAACCTAAGGCAACCTAACATCTCGGACACAATATTTAACAACATTCGTTACGTGTCGACCGCTACTCCTCGGTGGTAACATTATATACGTCTATAACGTTATATGTCCTATCCTAGGGCAACCTAACATCTCGGATGTAATATTTTACAATATTCCTTGCGTGTCGGCCCCTACTTCTCGGTGGGGACATTCTGTACGGCTGTGACGTTATATGTCCTAACCTAAGGCAACCTAACACCTCGGATGTAATATTTTACAACATTCGTGGCGTGTCGGCCACTACTTCTCGGTGGGAACACTATATACTTCTATAACGTAATATGTCCCAACCTAAGGCAACCTAACATCTACGACGCAATATTTTACAACATTCATTGCGTGTCGGCACCTACTTCTCGGTGGGAACATTATGTACGTCTATAACGTTATATATCCTAACATAAGGCAACCTAACAACTCGGATGTAATATTTCACAACATTCCTGGCGCTTCAGCCCCTTCATTTCTGTGGGAACATTATGTACGTCGATAACGTTATATGCCCTAACCTAAGGCAACCTAACAACTCGGATGTAATACATAATAATTATGACGTTATATGTCCTAACCTAAGGCAACCTAACTTCTCGGACGTAATATTTTACAACATTCCTTGCGTGTCGGCGCCTACTTCTCCGTGGGAACATTATATACGTCTATAACGTTATATATCCTAACTTAAGGCAACCTAACACCTCGTATGTAATATTTTACAACATTCGTGGCGTGTGGGCCTCTACTTCTCGGTGGGAACATTATGTACGTCTATAACGTTATATGTCCTAACCTAAGGCAACCTAACACCTCGTATGTAATATTTTACAACATTCCTTGCGTGTCGGGGCCTACTTATCAGTGGGAACATTATATACTTCTATAACGTTATATATCCTAACCGAAGGCAACATAACATCTCGGACGTCATATTTTACAGCATTCCTTGCGCGTCGGCACCTACTTTTCGGTGGTAACATTATATACGTCTATAACATTATATGTTCTATCCTAGGGCAACCTAACACCTCGGATGTAATATTTTACAACATTCGTGGCGTGTCGGCCACTACTTCTCGGTGGGAACATTATGTGCAGCTATAACGTAATATCTCCTAACATAAGGCAGCCTAACATCTCGGATGTAATATTTTACAACATTCCTTGCGTTTCGGCGCCTACTTATTCGTGGGAACATTATATACTTCTATAACGTTATATATCCCAACCGAAGGCAACATAACATCTCGGACGTGATATTTTACAACATTCCTTGCGTGTCGGCACCTACTTCTCGGTGGGAACATTATGTACGTCTATAACGTTATATGTTCTATCCTAGGGCAACCTAACATCTCGGACGTAATATTTTACAACATTCCTTGCGTGTCGGCCCCTACTTCTCGGTGGGGACATTCGGTACGGCTGTAACGTTATATGTCCTAACCTAAGGCAACCTAACACCTCGGATGTAATATTTTACAACATTCGTGGCGTGTCGGCCACTACTTCTCGGTGGGAACATTATGTGCAGCTTTAACGTAATATGTCCTAACCTAAGGCAGCCTAACATCTCGGATGTAATATTTTACAACATTCCTTGCGTGTCGGCGCCTACTTATTCGTGGGAACATTATATACTTCTATAACGTAGTATGTCCTAACCTAAGGCAACCTAACATCTCCGACGCAATATTTTACAACATTCCATGCGTGTCGGCACCTACTTCTCGGTGGGAACATTATGTACGTCTATAACGTTATATATCCTAACATAAGGCAACCTAACAACTCGGATGTAATATTTCACAACATTCCTGGCGCTTCAGCCCCTTCATTTCTGTGGGAACATTATGTACGTCTATAACGTTATATGCCCTAACCTAAGGCAACCTAACAACTCGGATGTAATACATAATAATTATGACGTTATATGTCCTAACCTACGGCAACCTAACTTCTCGGACGTAATATTTTACAACATTCCTTGCGTGTTGGCGCCTACTTCTCCGTGGGAACATTATATACGTCTATAACGTTATATATCCTAACCTAAGGCAACCTAACACCTCGAATGTAATATTTTACAACATTCGTGGCGTGTGGGCCTCTACTTCTCGGTGGGAACATTATGTACGTCTATAACGTTATATGTCCTAACCTAAGGCAACCTAACACCTCGTATGTAATATTTTACAACATTCCTTGCGTGTCGGGGCCTACTTATCCGTGGGAACATTATATACTTCTATAACGTTATATATCCTAACCGAAGGCAACATAACATCTCGGACGTGATATTTTACAGCATTCCTTGCTCGTCGGCACCTACTTTTCGGTGGTAACATTATATACGTCTATAACGTTATATATCCTAACCTAAGGCAACCTAACATCTCGGATATAATATTTTACAACATTCCTTGCGTGTCGGCCCCTACTTCTTGGTGAGAACATTATGTACGTATATAACGTTATATGTCCTAACCTAAGCAAACCTAACATCTCGGATGTAATATTTCACAACATTCGTGGCGTGTCGGCCCCTACTTCTCGGTCGGAACATTATGTACGTCTATAACGTTATGTGCCCTAACCTAAGGCAACCGTACACCTCGTATGTAATATTTTACACCATTCGTGGCGTGTCGGCCTTTACTTCTCGGTGGGAACATTATGTACGTCTATAACGTTATGTGCCCTAACCTAAGGCAACCTAACACCTCGTATGTAATATTTTACAACATTCGTGGCGTGTAGGCCTCTACTTCTCGGTGGGAACATTGTGTACGTCTATAACGTTATATATCCTAACGTTGGGCAACCTAACATCTAGGATGTAATATTTTCCAACATTCCTTGCGTGTCGGCACCTATTTTTCGGTGGGAATATTATATACTTCTATAACGTTATATATCCTATCCTAGGGCAACCTAACATCTCGGACGTTATATTCTACAACATTCGTGGCGTGTCGGCTCCTACTTCTTGGTGGGAACATTATGTACGTATCTAACGTTATATGTCCTATCCTAAGGCAACCTAACATCTCGGAAGTAATATTTTACAGCATTCCTTGCGTGTCGGCACCTACTTTTCAGTGGTAACATTATATATGTCTATAACGTTATATGTCCTATCCTAGGGCAACCTAACATCTCGGAAGTAATATTTTACAACATTCCTTGCCTGTCGGCCCCTACTTCTCGGTGGGGACATTATGTACGGCTGTAACGTTATATGTCCTAACCTAAGGCAACCTAACACCTCGGATGTAATATTTTACAACATTCGTGGCGTGTCGGCCACTACTTCTCGGTGGGAACATTATGTGCAGCTATAACGTAATATCTCCTAACATAAGGCAGCCTAACATCTCGGATGTAATATTTTACAACATTCCTTGCGTGTCGGCGCCTACTTATTCGTGGGAACATTATATACTTCTATAACGTTATATATCCCAACCGAAGGCAACATAACATCTCGGACGTGATATTTTACCACATTCCTTGCCTGTCGGCACCTACTTCTCGGTGGGAACATTATGTACGTCTATATCGTTATATGTTCTATCCTAGGGCAACCTAACATCTCGGATGTAATATTTTACAACATTCCTTGCGTGTCGGCGCACACTTCTCGGTGGGAACATTATATACTTCTATAACGTTATATGTCCTAACCGAAGGCAACATAACATCTCGGACATGACATTTTACAACATTCGTGTCGTGTCGGCCTCTACTTCTCGGTGGGAACCTTATGTGCAGCTATAACGTAGTATGTCCTAACCTAAGGCAACCTAACATCTCGGATGTAATATTTCACAACATTCGTGGCGTGTCGGCCTCTACTTCTCGGTCGGAACATTATGTACGTCTATAACGTTATGTGCCCTAACCTAAGGCAACCGTACACCTCGTATGTAATATTTTACAACATTCGTGGCGTGTAGGCCTCTACTTCTCGGCGGGAACATTATGTACGTCTATAACGTTATATATCCTAACGTAAGGCAACCTAACATCTCGGATGTAATATTTTCCAACATTCCTTGCGTGCCGGCACCTATTTCTCGGTGGGAACATTATATACTTCTATAACGTTATATATCCTATCCTAGGGCAACCTAACATCTCGGACGTTATATTCTACAACATTCGTGGCGTGTCGGCCCCTACTTCTTGGTGGGAACATTATGTACGTATATAACGTTATATGTCCTATCTTAAGGCAACCTAACATGTCGGAAGTAATATTTTACAGCATTCCTTGCGTGTCGGCACCTACTTCTCGGTGGGAACATTATGTACGTCTATAACGTTATATATCCTAACATAAGGCAACATAACAACTCGGATGTAATATTTGACAACATTCCTGGCGTTTCAGCCCCTTCATTTCTGTGGGAACATTATGTACGTCTATAACGTTATATGCCCTAACCTAAGGCAACCTAACCACTCGGATGTAATACATAATAATTATGACGTTATATGTCCTAACCTAAGGCAACCTAACTTCTCGGACGTAATATTTTACAACATTACTTGCATGTCGGCGCCTACTTCTCGCTGGGAACATTATATACTTCTATAACGTTATATTTCCTAAGCGAAGGCAACCTAACATCTCGGATGTAATATTTGACAACATTCCTGGCGCTTCAGCCCCTTCATTTCTGTGGGAACATTATGTACGTCTATAACGTTATATGCCCTAACCTAAGGCAACCTAACATCTCGGATGTAATATTTTACAACATTCCTTGCGTGTCGGCGCCTACTTATCCGTGGGAACATTATATACTTCTATAACGTTATATATCCTAACCGAAGGCAACATAACATCTCGGACTTGATATTTTACAACATTCCTTGCGTGTCGGCACCTACTTTTCGGTGGGAACATTATGTACGTCTATAACGTTATATGTCCTATCCTAGGGAAACCTAACATCTCGGATGTAATATTTTACAACATTACTTGCGAGTCGGCGCATACTAATCGGTGGGAACATTATATACTTCTATAACGTTATATGTCCTAACCGAAGGCAACATAACATCTCGGACGTGATATTTTACAACACTCGTGGCGTGTCGGCCTCTACTACTCGGTGGGAACATTATATACGTCTATAACGTTATATATCCTATCCTAGGGCAACCTAACTCCTCGGACGCTATATTCTACAACATTCGTGGCGTGTCGGCCTCTACTTTTCGGTGGTAACATTATATACGTCTATAACGTTATATGTCCTATCCTAGGGCAACCTAACATCTCGGCTGTAATATTTTACAACATTCCTTTCGCGTCGGCCCCTCCTTCGCGGTGGGAACATTATGTACGGCTATTACATTATATGTCCTAACCTAAGGCCACCTAACTTCTCGGACGTAATATTTTACAACATTCGTGGCGTGTCGGCCCCTACTTCTTGTTGGGAACATTATGTACGTAAATAACGTTATATGTCCTATCCTAAGGCAACATAACATCTCGGACGTGGTATTTTACAACATTCCATGCGTGTCGGCGCCGACTTCTCGGTGGGTACATTATATACGTCTATAACGTTATATGTCCTAACCTAAATAAACCTAATATCTCGGATGTAATATCTCACAACATTTGTCTCGTGTCGGCCTCTACTTCTCGGGGGGGGCATTATGTACGTCTATATCGTTATGTGTCCTAACCTAAGGCAACCTAACATCTCGGATGTAATATTCTACATCATTTGTGGCGTGTCGGCCCCTACTTCTTGTTGGGAACATTATGTACGTATATAACGTTATATGTCCTATCCTGCGGCAAGCTAACATCTCGGATGTAATATTTTACAACATTCCTTGCGTGTCGGCCCCTACTTCTCGGTGTGAACATTATGTACGTCTATAACGCTATATGTCCTAACCTAAGGCAAACTGATATCTCGGACACAATATTTAAGAACATTCGTTACGTGTCGACCCCTACTCCTCGGTGGGGACATTATGTACGTCTATAACGTTATATATCCTAACCTAAGGCAACCTAACATCTCGGATGTAATATTTTACAACATTCCTTGCGTGTCGGCGCCTACTTCTCCGTGGGAACATTATATACGTCTATAACGTTATATATCCTAACCTAAGGCAACCTAACACCTCGTACGTAATATTTTACAACATTCGTGGCGTGTCGGCCCCTACTTCTTGGTGGGAACATTATTTACGACTATAATGTTATACGTCCTAACCTAAGGCAACCTAACATCTCGGATGTAATATTTTACAACATTCCTTGCGTGTCGGCGCCTACTTATCCGTGGGAACATTATATACTTCTATAACGTTATATATCCTAACCGAAGGCAACATAACATCTCGGACTTGATATTTTACAACATTCCTTGCGTGTCGGCACCTACTTTTCGGTGGGAACATTATGTACGTCTATAACGTTATATGTCCTATCCTAGGGAAACCTAACATCTCGGATGTAATATTTTACAACATTCGTGGCGTGTCTGACCCTACTCCTTGTTGGGAACATTATGTACGTAAAGAACGTTATGTGTCCTATCCTAAGGAAACCTAACATCTCGGATGTAATATCTCACAACATTCGTGGCGTGTCGGCCTCTACTTCTCGGTGGGGACATTATGTACGTCTATATCGTTATGTGTCCTAACCTAAGGCAACCTAGCACCTCGTATGTAATATTTTACAACATTCGTGGCGTGTCGGCCCCTACTTCTCGGTGGAAAAATTATATACGTCTCTAACGTTATTTATATTATCCTAGGGCAACCTAACATCTCGGACGTTATATTTTACAGCATTCGTGGCGTGTCGGCCCCTACTTCTTGTTGGGAACATTATGTACGTATATAACGTTATATGTCCTATCCTAAGGCAAGCTAACATATCGGATGTAATATTTTACAGCATTCCTTGCGTGTCGGCACCTACTTTTCGGTGGTAACATTATATACGTCTATAACGTTATATGTACTATCCTAGGCCAACCTAACATCTCGGACGTGATATTTTACAACATTCCTTGGGTGTCGGCACCTACTTCCCGGTGGGAACATTATATACGTCTATAACGTTATTTATATTATCCTAGGGCAACCTAACATCTCGGACGTTATATTTTAAAACATTCTTGGCGTGTCTGCCCCTACTTCTTGGTGGGAACATTATGTACGTATATAACGCTATATGTCCTATCCTAAGGCAACCTAACATCTCGGATGTAATATTTTACAGCATTCCTTGCGTGTCGGCACCTACTTTTCGGTGGTAACATTATATACGTCTATAACGTTATATATCCTATCCTAGGGCAACCTAACATCTCGGACGTTACATTCTACAACATTCGTGGCGTGTCGGCCCCTACTTCTTGTTGGGAACATTATGTACGTAAATAACGTTATATGTTCTATCCTAGGGCAGCCTAACATCTCGGATGTAATATTTTACAACATTCCTTGCATGTCGGCCCCTACTTCTCGGTGGTAACATTATATACGTCTATAACGTTATATATCCTATCCTAGGGCAACCTAACATCTCGGACGTTACATTCTACAACATTCGTGGCGTGTCGGCCCCTACTTCTCGGTGTGAACATTATGTACGGCTATAACGTTATATGTCCTAACCTAAGGCAACCTGATATTTCGGACACAATATTTAACAACATTCGTTACGTGTCGACCCCTACTCCTCGGTGGGAACATTATGTACGTCTATAACGTTATATATCCTAACCTAAGGCAACCTAACATCTCGGATGTAATATTTTAGAACATTCCTTGCGCGTCGGGCCCTACTTCTCGGTGGGAACATTATGTACGGCTATAACGTTATATGTCCTAACCTAAGGCAACCTAACACCTCGGATGTAATATTTAACAGCCTTCGTGGCGTGTCGGCCTCTACTTCTCGGTTGGAACATTATGTGCAGCTATAACGTAATGTGTCCTAACCTAAGGCAACCTCACATTTCAGATGTAATATTTTACAACATTCCTTGCGTGTCGGCGCATACTACTCCGTGGGAATATTATGTACCTCTATAACGTTATATATCCTTACCAAAGGCAACATAACATCTCGGACGTGGTAATTTACAACATTCCTTGCGTGTGGGCACCTACTTCTCCGTGGGAACATTATATACGTCTATTACGTTATTTATATGATCCTAGGGCAACCTAACACCTCGGACGTAATATTTTACAACATTACTTGCGTGTCGGCGCCTACTTCTCGCTGGGAACATTATATACTTCTATAACGTTATATTTCCTAAGCGAAGGCAACCTAACATCTCGGATGTAATATTTGACAACATTCCTGGCGCTTCAGCCCCTTCATTTCTGTGGGAACATTATGTACGTCTATAACGTTATATGCCCTAACCTAAGGCAACCTAACCACTCGGATGTAATACATAATAATTATGACGTTATATGTCCTAACCTAAGGCAACCTAACTTCTCTGACGTAATATTTTACAACATTACTTGCGTGTCGGCGCCTACTTCTCGGTGGGAACATTATATACTTCTATAACGTTATATTTCCTAACCGAAGGCAACCTAACATCTCGGATGTAATATTTTACAACATTCCTTGCGCGTCGGCACCTACTTCTCGGTGGGAACATTATATACGTCTATAAGGTTACTTATATTATCCCAGGGCAACCTAACATCCCTTACGTTATATTTTACAACATTCGTGGCGTGTCGACCCCTACTTCTCGGTGTGAACACTATGTACGTCTAAAACGTTATATGTCCTATCCTAAGGCAACCTAACATCTCGGATGTAATATTTTACAACATTTGTGGCGTGTCGGCCCCTACTTCTTTGTGGGAACATTATGTACGGCTATAACGTTATTCGTCCTAACCTAAGGCAACCTAACTTATCGGATGTAATATTTTACAACATTTGTGGTGTGTCGGCCCCTACTTCTCGGTGGGAACATTATGTACGGATATAACGTTCTATGTCCTAACCGAAGACAACCTAACATCTCGGATGTAATATTTTACAGCATTCCTTGCGTGTCGGCACCTACTATTCGGTGGTAACATTATATACGTCTATAACGTTATATGTCCAATCCTAGGGCAACATAACATCTCGGATGTAATATTTTACAACATTCCTTGCGTGTCGGCCCCTACTTCTTGGTGGGAACATTATGTACGGCTATAACATTATATGTCCTAACCTAAGGTCACCTAACGTCTTGGACGCAATATTTTACAACATTCCATGCGTGTCGGCACCTACTTCTCGGTGGGAACATTATGTACGTCTATAACGTTATATATCCTATCCTAGGGCAACCTAACATCTCGGACGTTACATTCTACAACATTCGCGGCGTGTCAGCCCCTACTTCTTGGTGGGAACATTATGTACGTATATAACGTTATATGTCCTATCCTAAGGCAACCTAACATCTCGGATGTAATATTTTCCAACATTCCTTACGTGTCGGCACCTACTTCTCGGTGGGAACATTATATACGTCTATAACGTTATATGTCCTAACCTAAGCAAACCTAACTTCTCGGACGTAATATTTTACAACATTCCTTGCGTGTCGGCCCCTACTTCTCGGTGTGAACATTATGTACGGCTATAACGTTATATGTCCTAACCTAAGGCAACCTGATATTTCGGACACAATATTTAACAACATTCGTTACGTGTCGACCCCTACTCCTCGGTGGGAACATTATGTACGTCTATAACGTTATATATCCTAACCTAAGGCAACCTAACATCTCGGATGTAATATTTTACAACATTCCTTGCGTGTCGGCGCCTACTTCTCCGTGGGAACATTATATACGTCTATAACGTTATATATCCTAACCTAAGGCAACCTAACACCTCGTACGTAATATTTTACAACATTCGTGGCGTGTCGGCCCCTACTTCTTGGTGGGAACATTATTTACGACTATAATGTTATACGTCCTAACCTAAGGCAACCTAACATCTCGGATGTAATATTTTACAACATTCCTTGCGTGTCGGCGCCTACTTATCCGTGGGAACATTATATACTTCTATAACGTTATATATCCTAACCGAAGGCAACATAACATCTCGGACTTGATATTTTACAACATTCCTTGCGTGTCGGCACCTACTTTTCGGTGGGAACATTATGTACGTCTATAACGTTATATGTCCTATCCTAGGGAAACCTAACATCTCGGATGTAATATTTTACAACATTACTTGCGAGTCGGCGCATACTAATCGGTGGGAACATTATATACTTCTATAACGTTATATGTCCTAACCGAAGGCAACATAACATCTCGGACGTGATATTTTACAACACTCGTGGCGTGTCGGCCTCTACTACTCGGTGGGAACATTATATACGTCTATAACGTTATATATCCTATCCTAGGGCAACCTAACTCCTCGGACGCTATATTCTACAACATTCGTGGCGTGTCGGCCTCTACTTTTCGGTGGTAACATTATATACGTCTATAACGTTATATGTCCTATCCTAGGGTAACCTAACATCTCGGCTGTAATATTTTACAACATTCCTTTCGTGTCGGCCCCTCCTTCGCGGTGGGAACATTATGTACGGCTATAACATTATATGTCCTAACCTAAGGCCACCTAACTTCTCGGACGTAATATTTTACAACATTCGTGGCGTGTCTGACCCTACTCCTTGTTGGGAACATTATGTACGTAAAGAACGTTATGTGTCCTATCCTAAGGAAACCTAACATCTCGGATGTAATATCTCACAACATTCGTGGCGTGTCGGCCTCTACTTCTCGGTGGGGACATTATGTACGTCTATATCGTTATGTGTCCTAACCTAAGGCAACCTAGCACCTCGTATGTAATATTTTACAACATTCGTGGCGTGTCGGCCCCTACTTCTCGGTGGAAAAATTATATACGTCTCTAACGTTATTTATATTATCCTAGGGCAACCTAACATCTCGGACGTTATATTTTACAGCATTCGTGGCGTGTCGGCCCCTACTTCTTGTTGGGAACATTATGTACGTATATAACGTTATATGTCCTATCCTAAGGCAAGCTAACATATCGGATGTAATATTTTACAGCATTCCTTGCGTGTCGGCACCTACTTTTCGGTGGTAACATTATATACGTCTATAACGTTATATGTACTATCCTAGGCCAACCTAACATCTCGGACGTGATATTTTACAACATTCCTTGGGTGTCGGCACCTACTTCCCGGTGGGAACATTATATACGTCTATAACGTTATTTATATTATCCTAGGGCAACCTAACATCTCGGACGTTATATTTTAAAACATTCTTGGCGTGTCTGCCCCTACTTCTTGGTGGGAACATTATGTACGTATATAACGCTATATGTCCTATCCTAAGGCAACCTAACATCTCGGATGTAATATTTTACAGCATTCCTTGCGTGTCGGCACCTACTTTTCGGTGGTAACATTATATACGTCTATAACGTTATATATCCTATCCTAGGGCAACCTAACATCTCGGACGTTACATTCTACAACATTCGTGGCGTGTCGGCCCCTACTTCTCGGTGTGAACATTATGTACGGCTATAACGTTATATGTCCTAACCTAAGGCAACCTGATATTTCGGACACAATATTTAACAACATTCGTTACGTGTCGACCCCTACTCCTCGGTGGGAACATTATGTACGTCTATAACGTTATATATCCTAACCTAAGGCAACCTAACATCTCGGATGTAATATTTTAGAACATTCCTTGCGCGTCGGGCCCTACTTCTCGGTGGGAACATTATGTACGGCTATAACGTTATATGTCCTAACCTAAGGCAACCTAACACCTCGGATGTAATATTTAACAGCCTTCGTGGCGTGTCGGCCTCTACTTCTCGGTTGGAACATTATGTGCAGCTATAAGGTAATGTGTCCTAACCTAAGGCAACCTCACATTTCAGATGTAATATTTTACAACATTCCTTGCGTGTCGGCGCATACTACTCCGTGGGAATATTATGTACCTCTATAACGTTATATATCCTTACCAAAGGCAACATAACATCTCGGACGTGGTAATTTACAACATTCCTTGCGTGTGGGCACCTACTTCTCCGTGGGAACATTATATACGTCTATTACGTTATTTATATGATCCTAGGGCAACCTAACACCTCGGACGTAATATTTTACAACATTACTTGCGTGTCGGCGCCTACTTCTCGCTGGGAACATTATATACTTCTATAACGTTATATTTCCTAAGCGAAGGCAACCTAACATCTCGGATGTAATATTTGACAACATTCCTGGCGCTTCAGCCCCTTCATTTCTGTGGGAACATTATGTACGTCTATAACGTTATATGCCCTAACATAAGGCAACCTAACCACTCGGATGTAATACATAATAATTATGACGTTATATGTCCTAACCTAAGGCAACCTAACTTCTCGGACGTAATATTTTACAACATTACTTGCGTGTCGGCGCCTACTTCTCGGTGGGAACATTATATACTTCTATAACGTTATATTTCCTAACCGAAGGCAACCTAACATCTCGGATGTAATATTTTACAACATTCCTTGCGCGTCGGCACCTACTTCTCGGTGGGAACATTATATACGTCTATAAGGTTACTTATATTATCCCAGGGCAACCTAACATCCCTTACGTTATATTTTACAACATTCGTGGCGTGTCGACCCCTACTTCTCGGTGTGAACACTATGTACGTCTAAAACGTTATATGTCCTATCCTAAGGCAACCTAACATCTCGGATGTAATATTTTACAACATTTGTGGCGTGTCGGCCCCTACTTCTTTGTGGGAACATTATGTACGGCTATAACGTTATTCGTCCTAACCTAAGGCAACCTAACTTATCGGATGTAATATTTTACAACATTTGTGGTGTGTCGGCCCCTACTTCTCGGTGGGAACATTATGTACGGATATAACGTTCTATGTCCTAACCGAAGACAACCTAACATCTCGGATGTAATATTTTACAGCATTCCTTGCGTGTCGGCACCTACTATTCGGTGGTTACATTATATACGTCTATAACGTTATATGTCCAATCCTAGGGCAACATAACATCTCGGATGTAATATTTTACAACATTCCTTGCGTGTCGGCCCCTACTTCTTGGTGGGAACATTATGTACGGCTATAACATTATATGTCCTAACCTAAGGTCACCTAACGTCTTGGACGCAATATTTTACAACATTCCATGCGTGTCGGCACCTACTTCTCGGTGGGAACATTATGTACGTCTATAACGTTATATATCCTAACCTAAGGCAACCTAACATCTCGGATGTAATATGTTGCAACATACCTTGCGTGTCGGCACCTACTTTTCGGTGGTAACATTATATACGTCTATAACATTATATGTCCTAACCTAAGGCAACCTAACATCTCGGATGTAATATTTTCCAACATTCCTTGCGTGTCGGCCCCTACTTCTCGGTGGGAACATTATATACGTCTACAACGTTATATATCCTATCCTAGGGCAACCTAACATCTCGGACGTTACATTCTACAACATTCGCGGCGTGTCAGCCCCTACTTCTTGGTGGGAACATTATGTACGTATATAACGTTATATGTCCTATCCTAAGGCAACCTAACATCTCGGATGTAATATTTTCCAACATTCCTTACGTGTCGGCACCTACTTCTCGGTGGGAACATTATATACGTCTATAACGTTATATGTCCTAACCTAAGCAAACCTAACTTCTCGGACGTAATATTTTACAACATTCCTTGCGTGTCGGCGCATACTACTCCGTGCGAACACTATGTACGTCTATAATGTTATATATCCTAACGTAAGGCAACCTAACATCTCGGATGTAATATTTTCCAACATTCCTTGCGTGTCGGCCCCTACTTCTCGGTGGGAACATTATATACGTCTATAACATTATATATCCTATCCTAGGGCAACCTAACATCTCGGACGTTACATTCTACAACATTCGTGGCGTGTCGGCCCCTACTTCTTGGTGGGAACATTATGTACGTATATAACGTTATATGTCCTATCCTAAGGCAACCTAACACCTCGGATGTAATATTTAACAACATTCGTGGCGTGTCGGCCACTACTTCTCGGTGGGAACATTATGTGCAGCTATAACGTAATATGTCCTAACCTAAGGCAACCTAACATCTCGGATGTAATATTTTACAACATTCTTTGCGTGTCGGAGCATACTACTCCGTGGGAACATTATATACCTCTATAACGTTATATATCCTTACCAAAGGCAACATAACATCTCGGACGTGGTATTTTACAACATTCCTTGCGTGTCGGCACCTACTTCTCGGTGGGAACATTATATACTTCTATAACGTTATATGTCCTAACCGAAGGCAACATAACATCTCGGACGTGATATTTTGCAACATTCGTGGCGTGTCGGCCTCTACTTCTCGGTGGGAACATTATGTGCAGCTATAACGTAATAAATCCTAACCTAAGGAAACCTAACATCTCGGACGCAATATTTTACAACATTCCTTGCGTGTCGGCACCTACATCTCGGTGGGAACATTATATACTTCTATAACGTTATATATCCTATCCTAGGGCAACCTAACTTCTCGGACGCTATATTCTACAACATTCCTGGCGTGTCGGCCTCTTCTTTTCGGTGGTAACATTATATACGTCTATAACGTTATATGTCCTATCCTAGGGCAACCTAATATCTCGGCTGTAATATTTTACAACATTCCTTTCGCGTCGGCCCCTCCTTCGCGGTGGGAACATTATGTACGGCTATAACATTATATGTCCTAACGTAAGGCCACCTAACTTCTCGGACGTAATATTTTACAACATTCGTGGCGTGTCGGCCCCTACTTCTTGTTGGGAACATTATGTACGTAAATAACGTTATATGTCCTATCCTAAGGCAACATAACATCTCGGACGTGGTATTTTACAACATTCCTTGCGTGTCGGCGCCGACTTCTCGGTGCGTACATTATATACGTCTATAACGTTATATGTCCTAACCTAAGGAAACCTAACATCTCGGACGTTACATTCTATAACATTCGTGGCGTGTCGGCCCCTACTTCTTGGTGGGAACATTATGCACGTCTATAACGTTATATGTCGTATTCTAGGGAAACCTAACATCTCGGATGTAATATTTTACAACATTCGTGGCGTGTCGGCCACTACTTCTCGGTGGGAACATTATGTGCAGCTATAACGTAACATGTCCTAACCTAAGGCAACCTAACATCTCGGATGTAATATTTTACAACATTCTTTGCGTGTCGGCGCATACTACTCCGTGGGAACATTATATATCTCTATAACCTTATATATCCTTACCAAAGGCAACATAACATCTCGGACGTGGTATTTTACAACATTCCTTGCGTGTCGGCACCTACTTCTCGGTGGGAACATTATGTACGTCTATAACGTTATATATCCTAAGCTAAGGCAACCTAACATCTCGGATGTAATATTTTATAACATTCCTTGCGTGTCGGCCCCTACTTCTCGGTGGGAACATTATATACCTTTATAACGTTATATATCCTATCCTAGGGCAACCTAACATCTCGGACGTTACATTCTATAACATTCGTGGTGTGTCGGCCCCTACTTCTTGGTGGGAACATTATGCACGTCTATAACGTTATATGTCGTATTCTAGGGAAACCTAACATCTCGGATGTAATATTTTACAACATTCCTTTCGCGTCGGCCCCTCCTTCGCGGTGGGAACATTATGTACGGCTATAACGTTATATGTCCTATCCTAGGGCAACCTAACATCTCGGCTGTAATATCTTACAACATTCCTTTCGCGTCGGCCCCTCCTTCGCGGTGGGAACATTATGTACGGCTATAACATTATATGTCCTAACCTAAGGCCACCTAACTTCTCGGACGTAATATTTTACAACATTCGTGGCGTGTCGGCCCCTACTTCTTGTTGGGAACATTATGTACGTAAATAACGTTATATGTCCTATCCTAAGGCAACATAACATCTCGGACGTGGTATTTTACAACATTCCTTGCGTGTCGGCGCCTACTTCTCCGTGGGAACATTATATACGTCTATAACGTTATATATCCTAACCTAAGGCAACCTAACACCTCGTACGTAATATTTTACAACATTCGTGGCGTGTCGGCCCCTACTTCTTGGTCGGAACATTATTTACGACTATAATGTTATACGTCCTAACCTAAGGCAACCTAACATCTCGGATGTAATATTTTACAACATTCCTTGCGTGTCGGCGCCTACTTATCCGTGGGAACATTATATACTTCTATAACGTTATATATCCTAACCGAAGGCAACCTAACATCTCGGATGTAATATTTTCCAACATTCCTTGCGTGTCGGCCCCTACTTCTCGGTGGGAACATTATATACGTCTATAACATTATATATCCTATCCTAGGGCAACCTAACATCTCGGACGTTACATTCTACAACATTCGTGGCGTGTCGGCCCCTACTTCTTGGTGGGAACATTATGTACGTATATAACGTTATATGTCCTATCCTAAGGCAACCTAACACCTCGGATGTAATATTTAACAGCATTCCTTGCGTGTCGGCACCTACTTTTCGGTGGTAACATTATATACGTCTATAACGTTATATATCCTATCCTAGGGCAACCTAACATCTCGGACGTTACATTCTACAACATTCGTGGCGTGTCGGCCCCTACTTCTTGGTGGGAACATTATGTACGTATATAACGTTATTTGTCCTATCCTAAGGCAACCTAACATCTCGGATGTAATATTTTACAGCATTGCTTGCGTGTCGGCACCTACTTTTCGGTGGTAACATTATATACGTCTATAACGTTATATGTCCTATCCTAGGGCACCCTAACATCTCGGATGTAATATTTTACAACATTCCTTGCGTGTCGGCCCCTACTTCTCGGTGTGAACATTATGTACGGCTATAACGTTATATGTCCTAACCTAAGGCAACCTGATATTTCGGACACAATATTTAACAACATTCGTTACGTGTCGACCCCTACTCCTCGGTGGGAACATTATGTGCGTCTATAACGTTATATGTCCTAACGTAAGGCAACCTAACATCTCGGATGTAATATTTTAGAACATTCCTTGCGCGTCGGGCCCTACTTCTCGGTGGGAACATTATGTACGGCTATAACGTTATATGTCCTAACCTAAGGCAACCTAACACCTCGGATGTAATATTTAACAGCCTTCGTGGCGTGTCGGCCTCTACTTCTCGGTTGGAACATTAAGTGCAGCTATAACGTAATCTGTCCTAACCTAAGGCAACCTCACATTTCAGATGTAATATTTTACAACATTCCTTGCGTGTCGGCGCATACTACTCCGTGGGAATATTATGTACCTCTATAACGTTATATATCCTTACCAAAGGCAACATAACATCTCGGACGTGGTAATTTACAACATTCCTTGCGTGTGGGCACCTACTTCTCCGTGGGAACATTATATACGTCTATAACGTTATTTATATGATCCTAGGGCAACCTAACACCTCGGACGTTATATTTTATAACATTCGTGGCGAGTCGGCCCCTCCTTCTTGGTGGGAACATTATGTACGTATATAACGTTATATGTCCTATCCTAAGGCAACCTAACATCTCGGATGTAATATTTTACAGCATTCCTTGCGTGTCGGCACCTACTTCTCGGTGGGAACATTATGTACGGCTATAACGTTATATGTCCTAACCTAAGGCAACCTAACACCTCGGATGTATTATTTAACAGCATTCGTGGCGTGTCGGCCTCTACTTCTCGGTTGGAACTTTATTTGCAGCTATAACGTAATATGTCCTAACCTAAGGCAACCTAAAATCTTGGATGTAATATTTTACAACATTTGTGGCGTGTCGGGCCGTACTTCTCGGTGGGAACATTATGTACGGGTATAGCGTTCTATGTCCTAATCGAAGACAACCTGACATCTCGGATGTAATATTTTACAGCATTCCTTGCGTGTCGGCGCATGCTACTCCGTGGGAATATTATATACGTCTATAACTTTATATATCCTAACCTAAGGCAACCTAACATCTCGGATGTAATATTTAACAGCATTCGTGGCGTGTCGGCCTCTACTTCTCGGTGGGAACATTATGTGCGTCTATAACGTTATATGTCCTAACGTAAGGCAACCTAACATCTCGGATGTAATATTTTCCAACATTCCTTGCGTGTCGGCACCTACTTCTCGGTGGGAACATTATGTACGGCTAACACATTATGTGTCCTAACCTAAGGCCACCTAACATCTCGGACGCAATATTTTACAACATTCCATTCATGTCGGCACCTACTTCTCGGTTGGAACATTATGTACGCATATAACGTTATATGTCCTAACCTAATGCAACCTGATATCTCGGACACAATATTTAACAACATTCGTTACGTGTCGACCCCTACTCCTTGGTGGGAACATTATGTGCGTATATAACGTTATATGTCCTAACCTAATGCAACCTGATATCTCGGACACAATATTTAACAACATTCGTTACGTGTCGACCCCTACTCATCCGTGGGAACATTATGTACGTCTATAACGTTATATATCCTAACCTAAGGCAACCTAACATCTCGGATGTAATATTTTACAACATTCCTTGCGTGTCGGCCCCTACTTCTTTGTGGGAACATTATGTACGTATGTAACGTTATATGTCCTAACCTAAGCAAACCTAACATCTCGGATGTAATATTTTACAACATGCCTTGCGTGTCGGCCCCTACTTCTTGGTGGGAATATTGTGTACGTATATAACGTTATATGTCCTACCCTAAGCAAACCTAACATCTCGGATGTAATATTTCACAACATTCGTGGCGTGTCGGCCTCTACTTCTCGGTGGGAACATTATATACGTCTATAACGTTATGTGCCCTAACCTAAGGCAACCTAACACCTCGTATGTAATATTTTACAACATTCGTGGCGTGTAGGCACCTGCTTCTCGGTGGGAACATTATGTACTTCTATAACGATATATATCCTAACGTAAGGCAACCTAACATCTCGGATTTAATATTTTCCAACATTCCTTGCGTGTCGGCACCTACTTCTCGGTGGGAACATTATGTGCGTCTATAACGTTATATGTTCTATCCTAGGGCAACCTAACATCTCGAATGTAATATTTTACAACATTCCTTGCGTGTCGGCCCCTACTTCTCGGTGGCAACATTATGTACGTATATAACGTTATATGTCCTAACCTAAGCAAACCTAACATCTGGATGTAATATTTAACAGCATTCGTGGCGTGTCGGCCTCTACTTCTCGGTTGGAACATTATGTGCAGCTATAACGTAATATGTCCTAACCTAAGGCCACCTAACTTCTCGGACGTAATATTTTACAACATTCCTTGCGTTTTGGTGCATACTACTCCGTGGGAACATTATATACCTCTATAACGTTATATATCCTTACAAAAGGCAACATAACATCTCGGACGTGGTATTTTACAACATTCCTTGCGTGGCGGCTCCTACTTCTCGGTGGGAACATTATATACGTCTATAACGTTATTTATATTATCCTAGGGTAACCTAACATCTCGGATGTTATATTTTACAACATTCGTGGCGTGTCGGCGCCTACTTATCCGTGGGAACGTTATGTACGTCTATAACGTTATATATCCCAACCTAAGGCAACCTAACATCTCGGATGTAATATTTTACAACATTCCCTGCGTGTCGGCCCCTACTTCTTGGTGGGAACATTATGTACGTATATAACGTTATATGTCCTAACCTAAGCAAACCTAACATCTCGGATGTAATATTTCACAACATTCGTGGCGTGTCGGCCTCTACTTCTCGGTGGGAACATTATGTACGTCTATGACGTTATGTGCCCTAACCTAAGGCAACCTAACACCTCGTATGTAATATTTTACAACATTCGTGGCGTGTAGGCCTCTACTTCTCGGTGGGAACATTATGCACGTCTATAACGTTATATGTCCTAACCTAAGGCAACCTAACACCTCGTATGTAATATTTTACAACATTTGTGGCGTGTCGGCCCCCACTTCTCGGTGCGAACATTATGTACTTCTATAACGTTACATATCCTAACGTAAGGCAACCTAACATCTCGGATTTAATATTTTCCAACATTCCTTGCGTGTCGGCACCTACTTCTCGGTGGGAACATTATGTACGGCTATAACGTTATATGTCCTAACCTAAGGCAACCTAACACCTCGGATGTATTATTTAACAGCATTCGTGGCGTGTCGGCCTCTACTTCTCGGTTGGAACTTTATTTGCAGCTATAACGTAATATGTCCTAACCTAAGGCAACCTAAAATCTTGGATGTAATATTTTACAACATTTGTGGCGAGTCGGCCCCTACTTCTCGGTGGGAACATTATGTACGGGTATAACGTTCTATGTCCTAATGGAAGACAACCTGACATCTCGGATGTAATATTTTACAGCATTCCTTGCGTGTCGGCGCATACTACTCCGTGGGAATATTATATACGTCTATAACTTTATATATCCTAACCTAAGGCAACCTAACATCTCGGATGTAATATTTAACAGCATTCGTGGCGTGTCGGCCTCTACTTCTCGGTTGGAACATTATGTGCAGCTATAACGTAATATGTCCTAACCTAAGGCCACCTAACTTCTCGGACGTAATATTTTACAACATTCCTTGCGTTTTGGTGCATACTACTCCGTGGGAACATTATATACCTCTATAACGTTATATATCCTTACAAAAGGCAACATAACATCTCGGACGTGGTATTTTACAACATTCCTTGCGTGGCGGCTCCTACTTCTCGGTGGGAACATTATATACGTCTATAACGTTATTTATATTATCCTAGGGTAACCTAACATCTCGGATGTTATATTTTACAACATTCGTGGCGTGTCGGCGCCTACTTATCCGTGGGAACGTTATGTACGTCTATAACGTTATATATCCCAACCTAAGGCAACCTAACATCTCGGATGTAATATTTTACAACATTCCCTGCGTGTCGGCCCCTACTTCTTGGTGGGAACATTATGTACGTATATAACGTTATATGTACTAACCTAAGCAAACCTAACATCTCGGATGTAATATTTCACAACATTCGTGGCGTGTCGGCCTCTACTTCTCGGTGGGAACATTATGTACGTCTATGACGTTATGTGCCCTAACCTAAGGCAACCTAACACCTCGTATGTAATATTTTACAACATTCGTGGCGTGTAGGCCTCTACTTCTCGGTGGGAACATTATGCACGTCTATAACGTTATATGTCCTAACCTAAGGCAACCTAACACCACGTATGTAATATTTTACAACATTTGTGGCGTGTCGGCCCCTACTTCTCGGTGCGAACATTATGTACTTCTATAACGTTACATATCCTAACGTAAGGCAACCTAACATCTCGGATTTAATATTTTCCAACATTCCTTGCGTGTCGGCACCTACTTCTCGGTGGGAACATTATGTGCGTCTCTAACGTTATATGTCCTAACGTAAGGCAATCTAACATCTCGGATGTAATATTTTCCAACATTCCTTGCGTGTCGGCAACTACTTCTCGGTGGGAACATTATGTACGGCTAAAATATTATATGTCCTAACCTAAGGCCACCTAACATCTCGGACGCAATATTTTACAACATTCCATTCGTGTCGGCACCTACTTCTCAGTGGTAACATTATGTACGCATATAACGTTATATGTCCTAACCTAATGCAACCTGATATCTCGGACACAATATTTAACAACATTCGTTACGTGTCGACCCCTACTCCTCGGTGGGAACATTATGTACGTCTATAACGTTATATGTCCTAACCTAAGGCAATGTAACATCTCGGATGTAATATTTTACAACATTCGTAGCGTGTCGGCGCCCACTTCTCGGTGGGTGCATTATATACATCTATAATGCTATATATCCTAACCTAAGGAAACCTAACATCTCGGATATAATATTTCACAACATTCGTGGCGTGTCGGCCCCTTCTTCTCGGTGGGAACATTATGTACGGCTATAACGTTATATGTCCTAACCTAAGGCAACCTAACACCTCGGATGTAATATTTGACAACATTTGTGGCGTGTCGGCCACGACTTCTCGGTCGGAACATTATGTGCAGCTATAACGTGATATGTCCTAACCTAAGGCAACCTAACATCTCGGATGTTATATTTTACAACATTCCTTGCGTGTCGGCCCCTACTTCTTGGTGGGAACATTATGTACGGCTGTAACGTTATATGTCCTATCCTACCGCAACCTAACATCTCGAATGTAATATTTTACAACATTCCTTGCGTGTCGGCACCTACTTTTCGGTGGGAAAATTATGTACGGCTAAAACATTATATGTCCTAACCTAAGGCCACCTAACATCTCGGACGCAATATTTTACAACATTCCATTCGTGTCGGCCCCTACTTCTTGGTGGGAACATTATGTACGTATATAACGTTATATGTCCTAACCTAAGCAAACCTAACATTTCGGATGTAATATTTCACAACATTCGTCGCGTGTCGGCCTCTACTTCTCGGTGGGAACATTATGTACGTCTATAACGTTATGTGCCCTAACCTAAGGCAACCTAACACCTCGTATGTAATATTTTACAACATTCGTGGCGTGTCGGCCCCTACTTCTCGGTGGGAACATTATGTACTTCTATAACGTTACATATCCTAACGTAAGGCAGCCTAACATCTCGGATTTAATATTTTCCAACATTCCTTGCGTGTCGGCACCTACTTGTCGGTGGGAACGTTATGTGCGTCTATAACGTTATATGTCCTAACGTAAGGCAACCTAACATCTCGGATGTAATATTTTCCAACATTCCTTGCGTGTCGGCACCTACTTCTCGGTGGGAACATTATGTACGGCTAACACATTATATGTCCTAACCTAAGGCCACCAAACATCTCGGACGCAATATTTTACAACATTCCATTCATGTCGGCACCTACTTCTCGGTGGGAACATTATGTACGCATATAACGTTATATGTCCTAACCTAATGCAACCTGATATCTCGGACACAATATTTAACAACATTGGTTACGTGTCGACCCCTACTCCTTGGTGGGAACATTATGTGCGTATATAACGTTATATGTCCTTACCTAATGCAACCTGATATCTCGGACACAATATTTAACAACATTCGTTACGTGTCGACCCCTACTCATCCGTGGGAACATTATGTACGTCTATAACGTTATATATCCTATCCTAAGGCAACCTAACATCTCGGATGTAATATTTTACAACATTCCTTGCGTGTCGGTCCCTATTTCTCGGTGGGAACATTATGTACTTCTATAACGTTATATATCCTAACGTATGGCAACCTGACATCTCGGATGTAATATTTTCCAACATTCCTTGCGTGTCGGCACCTACTTCTCGGTGGGAACATTATATACGCCTATAACGTTATATATCCTATACTAGGGCAACCTAACATCTCGGACGTTATATTCTACAACATTCATGGCATGTCGGCCCCTACTTCTAGGTGGGAACATTATGTACGTCTAGAACGTTATATGTCCTAACCTAAGGCAACCTAACACCTCGTATGTAATATTTTACAACATTCGTGGCGTGTCGGCACCTACTTTTCGGTGGGAACATTATGTGCAGCTATATCGTTATATATCCTAACCTAAGGCAACCTAACATCTCGGATGTAATATTTTACAACATTCCTTGCGTGTCGGCCCCTATGTCTCTGTGGGAACATTATGTACGTATGTAACGTTATATGTCCTAACCTAAGCAAACCTAACATCTCGGATGTAATATTTTACAACATGCCTTGCGTGTCGGCCCCTACTTCTTCGTGGGAACATTGTGTACGTATATAACGTTATATGTCCTACCCTAAGCAAACCTAACATCTCGGACGTTATATTCCACAACATTCATGGCATGTCGGCCCCTACTTCTAGGTGGGAACATTATGTACGTCTAGAACGTTATATGTCCTAACCTAAGGCAACCTAACACCTCGTATGTAATATTTTACAACATTCGTGGCGTGTAGGCACCTGCTTCTCGGTGGGAACATTATGTACTTCTATAACGTTATATATCCTAACGTAAGGCAACCTAACATCTCGGATTTAATATTTTCCAACATTCCTTGCGTGTCGGCACCTACTTCTCGGTGGGAACATTATGTGCGTCTATAACGTTATATGTTCTACCCTAGGGCAACCTAACATCTCGGATGTAATATTTTACAACATTCCTTGCGTGTCGGCCCCTACTTCTTGGTGGGAACATTATGTACGTATATAACGTTATATGTCCTAACCTAAGGCAACCTAACATCTCGGATGTAATATTTTACAACATTCGTAGCGTGTCGGCGCCCACTTCTCGGTGGGTGCATTATATACGTCTATAATGCTGTATATCCTAACCTAAGGAAACCTAACACCTCGTATGTAATATTTTACAACATTCGTGGCATGTCGGCCCCTACTTCTCGGTGGGAACATTATGTACGGCTATAACGTTATATGTCCTAACCTAAGGCAACCTAACACCTCGGATGTAATATTTGACAACATTTGTGGCGTGTCGGCCACTACTTCTCGGTGGGAACATTATGTGCAGCTATAACGTAATATGTCCTAACCTAAGGCAACCTAACATCTCGGATGTTATATTTTGCAACATTCCTAGCGTGTCGGCGCATACTGCTCGGTGGGAACATTATGTACGTCTATAATGTTATATATCCTAACCTAAGGCAACCTAACATCTCGGATGTAATATTTTACAACATTCCTTGCGTGTCGGCCCCTACTTCTTGGTGGGAACATTATGTACGGCTGTAACGTTATATGTCCTATCCTACCGCAACCTAACATCTCGAATGTAATATTTTACAACATTCCTTGCGTGTCGGCACCTACTTTTCGGTGGGAACATTATGTACGGCTATAACGTTATATGTCCTAACCTAAGGCAAACTAACACCTCGGATGTAATATTTAACAACATTCGTGGCGTGTCGACCTCTACTTCTCGGTGGGAACATTATGTGCAGCTATAACGTAATATGTCCTAACCTAAGGCTACCTAACATCTCGGATGTAATATTTTACAACATTCCTTGCGTGTCGGCGCATACTGCTCCGTGAGAATATTATATACGTCTAGAACTTTATGTATCCTAACATAAGGCAACCTAAGGTCTCGGATGTAATATTTTACAACATTCCTTGCGTGTCGGCGCCTACTTCTCGGTGGGAACATTATACACGCCTATAACGTTATATATCCTATACTAGGGCAACCTAACATCTCGGACGTTATATTCCACAACATTCATGGCATGTCGGCCCCTACTTCTAGGTGGGAACATTATGTACGTCTAGAACGTTATATGTCGTAACCTAAGGCAACCTAACATCTCGGATGTAATATTTTACAACATGCCTTGCGTGTCGGCCCCTACTTCTTGGTGGGAACATTGTGTACGTATATAACGTTATATGTCCTACCCTAAGCAAACCTAACATCTCGGATGTAATATTTCACAACATTCGTGGCGTGTCGGCCTCTACTTCTCGGTGGGAACATTATATACGTCTATAACGTTATGTGCCCTAACCTAAGACAACCTAACACCTCGTATGTAATATTTTACAACATTCGTGGCGTGTAGGCACCTGCTTCTCGGTGGGAACATTATGTACTTCTATAACGTTATATATCCTAACGTAAGGCAACCTAACATCTCGGATTTAATATTTTCCAACATTCCTTGCGTGTCGGCACCTACTTCTCGGTGGGAACATTATGTGCGTCTATAACGTTATATGTTCTATCCTAGGGCAACCTAACATCTCGGATGTAATATTTTACAACATTCCTTGCGTGTTGGCCCCTACTTCATGGTGGGAACATTATGTACGTATATAACGTTAAATGTCCTAACATAAGCAAACCTAACATCTCGGATGTAATGTTTCACAACATTCGTGGCGTGTCGGCCTCTACTTCTCGGTGGGAACATTATGTACGTCTATAACGTTATGTGCCCTAACCTAGGGCAACCTAACATCTCGGATGTAATATTTCACAACATTCGTGGCGTGTCGGCCTCTACTTCTCGGTGGCAACATTATGTACGTATATAACGTTATATGTCCTAACCTAAGCAAACCTAACATCTCGGACGTAATATTTCACAACATTCGTGGCGTGTCGGCCTCTACTTCTCGGTGGGAACATTATGTACGTCTATAACGTTATGTGCCCTAACCTAAGGCAACCTAACACCTCGTATGTAATATTTTACAACATTCGTGGCGTGTAGGCCTCTACTTCTCGGTGGCAACATTATGTACGTATATAACGTTATATGTCCTAACCTAAGCAAACCTAACATCTCGGATGTAATATTTCACAACATTCGTGGCGTGTCGGCCTCTACTTCTCGGTGGGAACATTATGTACGTCTATAACGATATGTGCCCTAACCTAAGGCAACCTAACACCTCGTATGTAATATTTTACAACATTCGTGGCGTGTAGGCCTCTACTTCTCGGTGGGAACATTATGCACGTCTATAACGTTATATGTCCTAACCTAAGGCAACCTAACACCTCGTATGTAATATTTTACAGCATTCGTGGCGTGTCGGCACCTACTTTTCGGTGGTAACATTATATACGTCTATAACGTTATATGTCCTATCCTAGGGCAACCTAACATCTCGGATGTAATATTTTACAACATTCCTTGCGTGTCGGCCTCTACTTCTCGGTGGGAACATTATGTACGTCTATAACGATTTGTGCCCTAACCTAAGGCAACCTAACACCTCGTATGTAATATTTTACAATATTCGTGGCGTGTCGGCACCTACTTTTCGGTGGTAACATTATATACGGCTATAACGATATATGTTCTATCCTAGGGCAACCTAACATCTCGGATGTAATATTTTACAACATTCCTTTCGTGTCGGCCCCTACTTCTCGGTGGGAGCATTATATACGGCTCATAACGTTATATGTCCTAACCTAAGGCAACCTAACACCTCGGATGTAATATTTAACAACATTCGTGGCGTGTCGGCCACTACATCTCGGTGGGAACATTATGTGCAGCTGCAACGTAATATGTCCTAACCTAAGGCAGCCTAACATCTCGGATGTAATATTTTACAACATTCCTTGCGTGTCGGCGCATACTGCTCCGTGGGAATATTATATACGTCTATAACTTTATATATAATAACCTAAGGCAACCTGACATCTCGGATGTAATATTTTACAACATTACTTGCGTGTCGGCTCCTACTTATCCGTGGGAACATTATACACTTCTATAACGTTATATATCCTAACCGAAGGCAACATAACGTCTCGGACGTTATATTCTACAACATTCGTGGCGTGTCGGCCCCTACTTCTTGGTGGGAACATTATGTACGTATATAACGTTATATGTCCTATCCTAAGGGAACCTAACATCTCGGATGTAATATTTTACAGCATTCCTTGCGCGTCGGCACCTACTTTTCGGTGGTAACATTATATACGTCTATAACGTTATATGTCCTAACCTAAGGCAACCTAACATCTCGGATGTAATATTTTACAACATTCCTTGCGTGTTGGCCCCTACTTCTTTGTGGGAACATTATGTACGTATGTAACGTTATATGTCCTAACCTAAGCAAACCTAACATCTTGGATGTAATATTTCACAACATTCGTGGCGTGTCGGCCTCTACTTCTCGGTGGCTACATTATGTACGTATATAACGTTATATGTCCTAACCTAAGCAAACCTAACATCTCGGATGTAATATTTCACAACATTCGTGGCGTGTCGGCCTCTACTTCTCGGTGGGAACATTATGTACGTCTATAACGATATGTGCCCTAACCTAAGGCAACCTAACACCTCGGATGTAATATTTCACAACATTCGTGGCGTGTCGGCCTCTACTTCTCGGTGGGAAGATTATGCACGTCTATAACGTTATATATTCTAACGTAAGGCAACCTAACATCTCGGATTTAATATTTTCCAACATTCCTTGCGTGTCGGCACCTACTTCTCGGTGGGAACATTATGTGCGTCTATAACGTTATATGTTCTATCCTAGGGCAACCTGACATCTCGGATGTAATATTTTACAACATTCCTTGCGTGTCGGCCCCTACTTCTTGGTGGGAACATTATGTACGTATATAACGTTATATGTCCTAACATAAGCAAACCTAACATCTCGGACGTAATATTTCACAACATTCGTGGCGTGTCGGCCGCTACTTCTCGGTGGGAACATTATGTACGTCTATAACGTTATGGGCCCTAACCTAAGGCAACCTAACACCTCGTATGTAATATTTTACAACATTCGTGGCGTGTCGGCCTCTACTTCTCGGTGGCAACATTATGTACGTATATAACGTTATATGTCCTAACCTAAGCAAACCTAACATCTCGGATGTAATATTTCACAACATTCGTGGCGTGTCGGCCTCTACTTCTCGGTGGGAACATTATGTACGTCTATAACGATATGTGCCCTAACCTAAGGCAACCTAACTCCTCGTATGTAATATTTTACAACATTCGTGGCGTGTAGGCCTCTACTTCTCGGTGGGAACATTATGCACGTCTATAACGTTATATGTCCTAACCTAAGGCAACCTAACACCTCGTATGTAATATTTTACAACATTCGTGGCGTGTCGGCACCTACTTTTCGGTGGTAACATTATATACGTCTATAACGTTATATGTCCTATCCTAGGGCAACCTAACATCTCGGATGTAATATTTTAGAACATTCCTTGCGTGTCGGCCCCTACTTCTCGGTGGGAACATTATGCACGTCTATAACGTTATATGTCCTATCCTAAGGCAACCTAACACCTCGTATGTAATATTTTACAATATTCGTGGTGTGTCGGCACCTACTTTTCGGTGGTAACATTATATACGGCTATAACGTTATATGTTCTATCCTAGGGCAACCTAACATCTCGGATGTAATATTTTACAACATTCCTTTCGTGTCGGCCCCTACTTCTCGGTGGGAACATTATATACGGCTCATAACGTTATATGTCCTAACCTAAGGCAACCTAACACCTCGGATGTAATATTTAACAACATTCGTGGCGTGTCGGCCACTACATCTCGGTGGGAACATTATGTGCAGCTACAACGTTATATGTCCTAACCTAAGCAAACCTAACATCTCGGACGTCATATTTCACAACATTCGTGGCGTGTCGGCCTCTACTTCTCGGTGGGAACATTATGTACGTCTATAACGTTATGTGCCCTAACCTAAGGCAATCTAACACCTCGTATGTAATATTTTACAACATTCGTGGCGTGTAGGCCTCTACTTCTCGGTGGGAACATTATGTACGTCTATAACGTTATATATCCTAACGTAAGGCAACCTAACATCTCGGATGTAATATTTTCCAACATTCCTTGCGTGTCGGCACCTACTTCTCGGTGGGAACATTATATACGTCTATAACGTTATATATCCTATCCTAGGGCAACCTAACATCTCGGACGTTATATTCTACAACATTCGTGGCCTGTCGGCCCCTACTTCTTGGTGGGAACATTATGTACGTATATAACGTTATATGTCCTATCCTAAGCAAACCTAACATCTCGGATGTAATATTTCACAACATTCGTGGCGTGTCGGCCTCTACTTCTCGGTGGGAACAATATGTACGTCTATAACGATATGTGCCCTAACCTCAGGCAACCTAACACCTCGTATGTAATATTTTACAACATTCGTGGCGTGTAGGCCTCTACTTCTCGGTGGGAACATTATGCACGTCTGTAACGTTATATGTCCTAACCTAAGGCAACCTAATACATCGTATGTAATATTTTACAACATTCGTGGCGTGTAGGCCTCTACTTCTCGGTGGGAACATTATGCACGTCTGTAACGTTATATGTCCTAACCTAAGGCAACCTAACACATCGTATGTAATATTTTACAACATTCGTGGCGTGTCGGCACCTACTTTTCGGTGGGAACATTATGTGCAGCTATATCGTTATATATCCTAACATAAGGCAACCTAACATCTCGGATGTAATATTTTACAACATTCCTTGCGTGTCGGCCCCTACTTCTTTGTGGGAACATTATGTACGTATGTAACGTTATATGTCCTAACCTAAGCAAACCTAACATCTCGGATGTAATATTTTACAACATTCCTTGCGTGTCGGCCCCTACTTCTTGGTGGGATCATTGTGAACGTATATAACGTTATATGTCCTACCCTAAGCAAACCTAACATCTCGGATGTAATATTTCACAACATTCGTGGCGTGTCGGCCTCTACTTCTCGGTGGGAACATTATATACGTCTATAACGTTATGTGCCCTAACCTAAGGCAACCTAACACCTCGTATGTAATATTTTACAACATTCGTGGCGTGTAGGCACCTACTTCTCGGTGGGAGCATTATGTACTTCTGTAACGTTATATATCCTAACGTAAGGCAACCTAACATCTCGGATTTAATATTTTCCAACATTCCTTGCGTGTCGGCACCTACTTCTCGGTGGGAACATTATGTGCGTCTATAACGTTATATGTTCTATCCTAGGGCAACCTAACATCTCGGATGTAATATTTTACAACATTCCTTGCGTGTCGGCCCCTACTTCTTGGTGGGAACATTATATACGTCTATAACGTTATATATCCTATCCTAGGGCAACCTAACATCTCGGACGTTATATTCTACAACATTCGTGGCGTGTCGGCCCCTACTTCTCGGTGGGAACATTATGTACGTATATAACGTTATATGTCCTATCCTAAGCAAACCTAACATCTCGGATGTAATATTTCACAACATTCGTGGCGTGTCGGCCTCTACTTCTCGGTGGGAACAATATGTACGTCTATAACGATATGTGCCCTAACCTCAGGCAACCTAACACCTCGTATGTAATATTTTACAACATTCGTGGCGTGTAGGCCTCTACTTCTCGGTGGGAACATTATGCACGTCTGTAACGTTATATGTCCTAACCTAAGGCAACCTAACACATCGTATGTAATATTTTACATCATTCGAGGCGTGTCGGCACCTACTTTTCGGTGGGAATATTATGTGCAGCTATATCGTTATATATCCTAACATAAGGCAACCTAACTTCTCGGATGTAATATTTTACAACATTCCTTGCGTGTCGGCCCCTACTTCTTTGTGGGAACATTATGTACGTATGTAACGTTATATGTCCTAACCTAAGCAAACCTAACATCTCGGATGTAATATTTTACAACATTCCTTGCGTGTCGGCCCCTACTTCTTGGTGGGAACATTGTGTACGTATATAACGTTATATGTCCTACCCTAAGCAAACCTAACATCTCGGATGTAATATTTCACAACATTCGTGGCGTGTCGGCCTCTACTTCTCGGTGGGAACATTATATACGTCTATAACGTTATGTGCCCTAACCTAAGTCAACCTAACACCTCGTATGTAATATTTTACAACATTCGTGGCGTGTAGGCACCTACTTCTCGGTGGGAGCATTATGTACTTCTGTAACGTTATATATCCTAACGTAAGGCAACCTAACATCTCGGATTTAATATTTTCCAACATTCCTTGCGTGTCGGCACCTACTTCTCGGTGGGAACATTATATACGTCTATAACGTTATATATCCTATCCTAGGGCAACCTAACATCTCGGACGTTATATTCTACAACATTCGTGGCGTGTCGGCCCCTACTTCTCGGTGGGAACATTATGTACGTATATAACGTTATATGTCCTATCCTAAGCAAACCTAACATCTCGGATGTAATATTTCACAACATTCGTGGCGTGTCGGCCACTACATCTCGGTGGGAACATTATGTGCAGCTGCAACGTAATATGTCCTAACCTAAGGCAGCCTAACATCTCGGATGTAATATTTTACAACATTCCTTGCGTGTCGGCGCATACTGCTCCGTGGGAATATTATATACGTCTATAACTTTATATATACTAACCTAAGGCAACCTGACATCTCGGATGTAATATTTTACAACATTACTTGCGTGTCGGCTCCTACTTATCCGTGGGAACATTATACACTTCTATAACGTTATATATCCTAACCGAAGGCAACATAACGTCTCGGACGTTATATTCTACAACATTCGTGGCGTGTCGGCCCCTACTTCTTGGTGGGAACATTATGTACGTATATAACGTTATATGTCCTATCCTAAGGGAACCTAACATCTCGGATGTAATATTTTACAGCATTCCTTGCGCGTCGGCACCTACTTTTCGGTGGTAACATTATATACGTCTATAACGTTATATGTCCTAACCTAAGGCAACCTAACATCTCGGATGTAATATTTTACAACATTCCTTGCGTGTTGGCCCCTACTTCTTTGTGGGAACATTATGTACGTATGTAACGTTATATGTCCTAACCTAAGCAAACCTAACATCTTGGATGTAATATTTCACAACATTCGTGGCGTGTCGGCCTCTACTTCTCGGTGGCTACATTATGTACGTATATAACGTTATATGTCCTAACCTAAGCAAACCTAACATCTCGGATGTAATATTTCACAACATTCGTGGCGTGTCGGCCTCTACTTCTCGGTGGGAACATTATGTACGTCTATAACGATATGTGCCCTAACCTAAGGCAACCTAACACCTCGGATGTAATATTTCACAACATTCGTGGCGTGTCGGCCTCTACTTCTCGGTGGGAAGATTATGCACGTCTATAACGTTATATATTCTAACGTAAGGCAACCTAACATCTCGGATTTAATATTTTCCAACATTCCTTGCGTGTCGGCACCTACTTCTCGGTGGGAACATTATGTGCGTCTATAACGTTATATGTTCTATCCTAGGGCAACCTGACATCTCGGATGTAATATTTTACAACATTCCTTGCGTGTCGGCCCCTACTTCTTGGTGGGAACATTATGTACGTATATAACGTTATATGTCCTAACATAAGCAAACCTAACATCTCGGACGTAATATTTCACAACATTCGTGGCGTGTCGGCCGCTACTTCTCGGTGGGAACATTATGTACGTCTATAACGTTATGGGCCCTAACCTAAGGCAACCTAACACCTCGTATGTAATATTTTACAACATTCGTGGCGTGTCGGCCTCTACTTCTCGGTGGCAACATTATGTACGTATATAACGTTATATGTCCTAACCTAAGCAAACCTAACATCTCGGATGTAATATTTCACAACATTCGTGGCGTGTCGGCCTCTACTTCTCGGTGGGAACATTATGTACGTCTATAACGATATGTGCCCTAACCTAAGGCAACCTAACTCCTCGTATGTAATATTTTACAACATTCGTGGCGTGTAGGCCTCTACTTCTCGGTGGGAACATTATGCACGTCTATAACGTTATATGTCCTAACCTAAGGCAACCTAACACCTCGTATGTAATATTTTACAACATTCGTGGCGTGTCGGCACCTACTTTTCGGTGGTAACATTATATACGTCTATAACGTTATATGTCCTATCCTAGGGCAACCTAACATCTCGGATGTAATATTTTAGAACATTCCTTGCGTGTCGGCCCCTACTTCTCGGTGGGAACATTATGCACGTCTATAACGTTATATGTCCTATCCTAAGGCAACCTAACACCTCGTATGTAATATTTTACAATATTCGTGGTGTGTCGGCACCTACTTTTCGGTGGTAACATTATATACGGCTATAACGTTATATGTTCTATCCTAGGGCAACCTAACATCTCGGATGTAATATTTTACAACATTCCTTTCGTGTCGGCCCCTACTTCTCGGTGGGAACATTATATACGGCTCATAACGTTATATGTCCTAACCTAAGGCAACCTAACACCTCGGATGTAATATTTAACAACATTCGTGGCGTGTCGGCCACTACATCTCGGTGGGAACATTATGTGCAGCTACAACGTTATATGTCCTAACCTAAGCAAACCTAACATCTCGGACGTCATATTTCACAACATTCGTGGCGTGTCGGCCTCTACTTCTCGGTGGGAACATTATGTACGTCTATAACGTTATGTGCCCTAACCTAAGGCAATCTAACACCTCGTATGTAATATTTTACAACATTCGTGGCGTGTAGGCCTCTACTTCTCGGTGGGAACATTATGTACGTCTATAACGTTATATATCCTAACGTAAGGCAACCTAACATCTCGGATGTAATATTTTCCAACATTCCTTGCGTGTCGGCACCTACTTCTCGGTGGGAACATTATATACGTCTATAACGTTATATATCCTATCCTAGGGCAACCTAACATCTCGGACGTTATATTCTACAACATTCGTGGCCTGTCGGCCCCTACTTCTTGGTGGGAACATTATGTACGTATATAACGTTATATGTCCTATCCTAAGCAAACCTAACATCTCGGATGTAATATTTCACAACATTCGTGGCGTGTCGGCCTCTACTTCTCGGTGGGAACAATATGTACGTCTATAACGATATGTGCCCTAACCTCAGGCAACCTAACACCTCGTATGTAATATTTTACAACATTCGTGGCGTGTAGGCCTCTACTTCTCGGTGGGAACATTATGCACGTCTGTAACGTTATATGTCCTAACCTAAGGCAACCTAATACATCGTATGTAATATTTTACAACATTCGTGGCGTGTAGGCCTCTACTTCTCGGTGGGAACATTATGCACGTCTGTAACGTTATATGTCCTAACCTAAGGCAACCTAACACATCGTATGTAATATTTTACAACATTCGTGGCGTGTCGGCACCTACTTTTCGGTGGGAACATTATGTGCAGCTATATCGTTATATATCCTAACATAAGGCAACCTAACATCTCGGATGTAATATTTTACAACATTCCTTGCGTGTCGGCCCCTACTTCTTTGTGGGAACATTATGTACGTATGTAACGTTATATGTCCTAACCTAAGCAAACCTAACATCTCGGATGTAATATTTTACAACATTCCTTGCGTGTCGGCCCCTACTTCTTGGTGGGATCATTGTGAACGTATATAACGTTATATGTCCTACCCTAAGCAAACCTAACATCTCGGATGTAATATTTCACAACATTCGTGGCGTGTCGGCCTCTACTTCTCGGTGGGAACATTATATACGTCTATAACGTTATGTGCCCTAACCTAAGGCAACCTAACACCTCGTATGTAATATTTTACAACATTCGTGGCGTGTAGGCACCTACTTCTCGGTGGGAGCATTATGTACTTCTGTAACGTTATATATCCTAACGTAAGGCAACCTAACATCTCGGATTTAATATTTTCCAACATTCCTTGCGTGTCGGCACCTACTTCTCGGTGGGAACATTATGTGCGTCTATAACGTTATATGTTCTATCCTAGGGCAACCTAACATCTCGGATGTAATATTTTACAACATTCCTTGCGTGTCGGCCCCTACTTCTTGGTGGGAACATTATATACGTCTATAACGTTATATATCCTATCCTAGGGCAACCTAACATCTCGGACGTTATATTCTACAACATTCGTGGCGTGTCGGCCCCTACTTCTCGGTGGGAACATTATGTACGTATATAACGTTATATGTCCTATCCTAAGCAAACCTAACATCTCGGATGTAATATTTCACAACATTCGTGGCGTGTCGGCCTCTACTTCTCGGTGGGAACAATATGTACGTCTATAACGATATGTGCCCTAACCTCAGGCAACCTAACACCTCGTATGTAATATTTTACAACATTCGTGGCGTGTAGGCCTCTACTTCTCGGTGGGAACATTATGCACGTCTGTAACGTTATATGTCCTAACCTAAGGCAACCTAACACATCGTATGTAATATTTTACATCATTCGAGGCGTGTCGGCACCTACTTTTCGGTGGGAATATTATGTGCAGCTATATCGTTATATATCCTAACATAAGGCAACCTAACTTCTCGGATGTAATATTTTACAACATTCCTTGCGTGTCGGCCCCTACTTCTTTGTGGGAACATTATGTACGTATGTAACGTTATATGTCCTAACCTAAGCAAACCTAACATCTCGGATGTAATATTTTACAACATTCCTTGCGTGTCGGCCCCTACTTCTTGGTGGGAACATTGTGTACGTATATAACGTTATATGTCCTACCCTAAGCAAACCTAACATCTCGGATGTAATATTTCACAACATTCGTGGCGTGTCGGCCTCTGCTTCTCGGTGGGAACATTATATACGTCTATAACGTTATGTGCCCTAACCTAAGTCAACCTAACACCTCGTATGTAATATTTTACAACATTCGTGGCGTGTAGGCACCTACTTCTCGGTGGGAGCATTATGTACTTCTGTAACGTTATATATCCTAACGTAAGGCAACCTAACATCTCGGATTTAATATTTTCCAACATTCCTTGCGTGTCGGCACCTACTTCTCGGTGGGAACATTATATACGTCTATAACGTTATATATCCTATCCTAGGGCAACCTAACATCTCGGACGTTATATTCTACAACATTCGTGGCGTGTCGGCCCCTACTTCTCGGTGGGAACATTATGTACGTATATAACGTTATATGTCCTATCCTAAGCAAACCTAACATCTCGGATGTAATATTTCACAACATTCGTGGCGTGTCGGCCTCTACTTCTCGGTGGGAACAATATGTACGTATATAACGTTATATGTCCTATCCTATGGCAACCTAACACCTCGTATGTAATATTTTACAACATTCGTGGCGTGTGGGCCTCTACTTCTCGGTGGGTACATTATGTACGTCTATAACGGTATATGTCCTAACCTAAGGCAACCTAACACCTCGTATGTAATATTTTACAACATTCCTTGCGTGTCGGGGCCTACTTATCCGTGGGAACATTATATACTTCTATAACGTTATATATACTAACCGAAGGCAACATAACATCTCGGATGTAATATTTTACAGCATTCCTTGCGCGTCGGCACCTACTTTTCGGTGGTAACATTATATACGTCTATAACGTTATATGTCCTATCCTAGGGCAACCTAACATCTCGGACGTTATATTCTACAACATTCGTGGCGTGTCGGCCCCTACTTCTTGGTGGGAACATTATGTACGTATATAACGTTATATGTCCTATCCTAAGGGAACCTAACATCTCGGATGTAATATTTTACAATATTCGTGGTGTGTCGGCACCTACTTTTCGGTGGTAACATTATATACGGCTATAACGTTATATGTTCTATCCTAGGGCAACCTAACATCTCGGATGTAATATTTTACAACATTCCTTTCGTGTCGGCCCCTACTTCTCGGTGGGAACATTATATACGGCTCATAACGTTATATGTCCTAACCTAAGGCAACCTAACACCTCGGATGTAATATTTAACAACATTCGTGGCGTGTCGGCCACTACATCTCGGTGGGAACATTATGTGCAGCTACAACGTTATATGTCCTAACCTAAGCAAACCTAACATCTCGGACGTAATATTTCACAACATTCGTGGCGTGTAGGCCTCTACTTCTCGGTGGGAACATTATGTACGTCTATAACGTTATGTGCCCTAACCTAAGGCAATCTAACACCTCGTATGTAATATTTCACAACATTCGTGGCGTGTCGGCCTCTACTTCTCGGTGGGAACAATATGTACGTCTATAACGATATGTGCCCTAACCTCAGGCAACCTAACACCTCGTATGTAATATTTTACAACATTCGTGGCGTGTAGGCCTCTACTTCTCGGTGGGAACATTATGCACGTCTGTAACGTTATATGTCCTAACCTAAGGCAACCTAACACATCGTATGTAATATTTTACAACATTCGTGGCGTGTCGGCACCTACTTTTCGGTGGGAACATTATGTGCAGCTATATCGTTATATATCCTAACATAAGGCAACCTAACATCTCGGATGTAATATTTTACAACATTCCTTGCGTGTCGGCCCCTACTTCTTTGTGGGAACATTATGTACGTATGTAACGTTATATGTCCTAACCTAAGCAAACCTAACATCTCGGATGTAATATTTTACAACATTCCTTGCGTGTCGGCCCCTACTTCTTGGTGGGAACATTGTGTACGTATATAACGTTATATGTCCTACCCTAAGCAAACCTAACATCTCGGATGTAATATTTCACAACATTCGTGGCGTGTCGGCCTCTACTTCTCGGTGGGAACAATATGTACGTCTATAACGATATGTGCCCTAACCTCAGGCAACCTAACACCTCGTATGTAATATTTTACAACATTCGTGGCGTGTAGGCCTCTACTTCTCGGTGGGAACATTATGCACGTCTGTAACGTTATATGTCCTAACCTAAGGCAACCTAACACCTCGTATGTAATATTTTACAACATTCGTGTCGTGTAGGCACCTACTTCTCGGTGGGAGCATTATGTACTTCTGTAACGTTATATATCCTAACGTAAGGCAACCTAACATCTCGGATTTAATATTTTCCAACATTCCTTGCGTGTCGGCACCTACTTCTCGGTGGGAACATTATGTGCGTCTATAACGTTATATGTTCTATCCTAGGGCAACCTAACATCTCGGATGTAATATTTTACAACATTCCTTGCGTGTCGGCCCCTACTTCTTGGTGGGAACATTATATACGTCTATAACGTTATATATCCTATCCTAGGGCAACCTAACATCTCGGACGATATATTCTACAACATTCGTGGCGTGTCGGTCCCTACTTCTTGGTGGGAACATTATATACGTCTATCACGTTATGTGCCCTAACCTAAGGCAACCTAACACCTCGTATGTAATATTTTACAACATTCGTGGCGTGTAGGCACCTACTTCTCGGTGGGAACATTATGTACTTCTATAACGTTATATAGTCTAACGTAAGGCAACCTAACATCTCGGATTTAATATTTTCCAACATTCCTTGCGTGTCGGCACCTACTTCTCGGTGGGAACATAATGTACGTATATAACGTTATATGTCCTATCCTAAGGGAACCTAACATCTCGGATGTAATATTTACAGCATTTCTTGCGCGTCGGCACCTACTTTTCGGTGGTAACATTATATACGTCTATAACGTTATATGTCCTAACCTAAGGCAACCTAACATCTCGGATGTAATATTTTACAACATTCCTTGCGTGTTGGCCCCTACTTCTTGGTGGGAACATTATATACGGCTCATAACGTTATATGTCCTAACCTAAGGCAACCTAACACCTCGGATGTAATATTTAACAACATTCGTGGCGTGTCGGCCACTACATCTCGGTGGGAACATTATGTGCAGCTACAACGTTATATGTCCTAACCTAAGCAAACCTAACATCTCGGACGTAATATTTCACAACATTCGTGGCGTGTCGGCCTCTACTTCTCGGTGGGAACATTATGTACGTCTATAACGTTATGTGCCCTAACCTAAGGCAATCTAACACCTCGTATGTAATATTTTACAGCATTCGTGGCGTGTAGGCCTCTACTTCTCGGTGGGAACATTATGTACGTCTATAACGTTATATATCCTAACGTAAGGCAACCTAACATCTCGGATGTAATATTTTCCAACATTCCTTGCGTGTCGGCACTTACTTCTCGGTGGGAACATTATATACGTCTATAACGTTATATGTCCTATCCTAGGGCAACCTAACATCTCGGATGTAATATTTTACAACATTCCTTGCGTGTCGCACCCTACTTCTCGGTGGGAACATTATGCACGTCTATAACGTTATATGTCCTATCCTAAGGCAACCTAACACCTGGTATGTAATATTTTACAATATTCGTGGCGTGTCGGCACCTACTTTTCGGTGGTAACATTATATACGGCTATAACGTTATATGTTCTATCCTAGGGCAACCTAACATCTCGGATGTAATATTTTACAACATTCCTTGCGTGTCGGCCCCTACTTCTTGGTGGGAACATTATGTACGTGTATAACGTTATATGTCCTAACATAAGCAAACCTAACATCTCGGTTGTAATGTTTCACAACATTCGTGGCGTGTCGGCCTCTACTTCTCGGTGGGAACATTATGTACGTCTATAACGTTATGTGCCCTAACCTAAGGCAACCTAACACCTCGTATGTAATATTTTACAACATTCCTTGCGTGTCGGCCCCTATTTCTTGGTGGGAACATTATGTACGTATATAACGTTATATGTCCTATCCTATGGCAACCTAACACCTCGTATGTAATATTTTACAACATTCGTGGCGTGTGGGCCTCTACTTCTCGGTGGGTACATTATGTACGTCTATAACGGTATATGTCCTAACCTAAGGCAACCTAACACCTCGTATGTAATATTTTACAACATTCCTTGCGTGTCGGGGCCTACTTATCCGTGGGAACATTATATACTTCTATAACGTTATATATCCTAACCGAAGGCAACATAACATCTCGGATGTAATATTTTACAGCATTCCATGCGCGTCGGCACCTACTTTTCGGTGGTAACATTATATACGTCTATAACGTTATATATCCTATCCTAGGGCAACCTAACATCTCGGACGATATATTCTACAACATTCGTGGCGTGTCGGTCCCTACTTCTTGGTGGGAATATTATATACGTCTATCACGTTATGTGCCCTAACCTAAGGCAACCTAACACCTCGTATGTAATATTTTACAACATTCGTGGCGTGTAGGCACCTACTTCTCGTTGGGAACATTATGTACTTCTATAACGTTATATAGTCTAACGTAAGGCAACCTAACATCTCGGATTTAATATTTTCCAACATTCCTTGCGTGTCGGCACCTACTTCTCGGTGGGAACATAATGTACGTATATAACGTTATATGTCCTATCCTAAGGGAACCTAACATCTCGGATGTAATATTTTACAGCATTCCTTGCGCGTCGGCACCTACTTTTCGGTGGTAACATTATATACGTCTATAACGTTATATGTCCTAACCTAAGGCAACCTAACATCTCGGATGTAATATTTTACAACATTCGTGGCGTGTGGGCCTCTACTTCTCGGTGGGTACATTATGTACGTCTATAACGGTATATGTCCTAACCTAAGGCAACCTAACACCTCGTATGTAATATTTTACAACATTCCTTGCGTGTCGGGGCCTACTTATCCGTGGGAACATTATATACTTCTATAACGTTATATATCCTAACCGAAGGCAACATAACATCTCGGATGTAATATTTTACAGCATTCCTTGCGCGTCGGCACCTACTTTTCGGTGGTAACATTATATACGTCTATAACGTTATATATCCTATCCTAGGGCAACCTAACATCTCGGACGATATATTCTACAACATTCGTGGCGTGTCGGTCCCTACTTCTTGGTGGGAACATTATATACGTCTATCACGTTATGTGCCCTAACCTAAGGCAACCTAACACCTCGTATGTAATATTTTACAACATTCGTGGCGTGTAGGCACCTACTTCTCGGTGGGAACATTATGTACTTCTATAACGTTATATATTCTAACGTAAGGCAACCTAACATCTCGGATTTAATATTTTCCAACATTCCTTGTGTGTCGGCACCTACTTCTCGGTGGCAACACTACGTACGTATATAACGTTATATGTCCTATCCTAAGGGAACCTAACATCTCGGATGTAATATTTTACAGCATTCCTTGCGCGTCGGCACCTACTTTTCGGTGGTAACATTATATACGTCTATAACGTTATATGTCCTAACCTAAGGCAACCTAACATCTCGGATGTAATATTTTACAACACTCCTTGCGTGTTGGCCCCTACTTCTTTGTGGGAACATTATGTACGTATGTAACGTTATATGTCCTAACCTAAGCAAACGTAACATCTCGGATGTAATATTTCACAACATTCGTGGCGTGTCGGCCTCTACTTCTCGGTGGCAACATTATGTACGTATATAACGTTATATGTCCTAACCTAAGCAAACCTAACATCTCGGATGTAATATTTCACAACATTCGTGGCGTGTCGGCCTCTACTTCTCGGTGGGAACATTATGTACGTCTATAACGATATGTGCCCTAACCTAAGGCAACCTAACACCTCGTATGTAATATTTTACAACATTCATGGCGTGTAGGCCTCTACTTCTCGGTGGGAACATTATGCACGTCTATAACGTTATATGTCCTAACCTAAGGCAACCTAACACCTCGTATGTAATATTTTACAACATTCGTGGCGTGTCGGCACCTACTTTTCGGTGGTAACATTATATACGTCTATAACGTTATATGTCCTATCCTAGGGCAACCTAACATCTCGGATGTAATATTTTACAACATTCCTTGCGTGTCGGCCCCTACTTCTCGGTGGGAACATTATGCACGTCTATAACGTTATATGTCCTATCCTAAGGCAACCTAACACCTCGTATGTAATATTTTACAATATTCGTGGCGTGTCGGCACCTACTTATCGGTGGTAACATTATATACGGCTATAACGTTATATGTTCTATCCTAGGGCAACCTAACATCTCGGATGTAATATTTTACAACATTCCTTTCGTGTCGGCCCCTACTTCTCGGTGGGAACATTATATACGGCTCATAACGTTATATGTCCTAACCTAGGGCAACCTAACACCTCGGATGTAATATTTTACAACATTCGTGGCGTGTCGGGCACTACTTCTCGGTGGGAACATTATGTGCAGCTATAACGTAATATCTCCTAACATAAGGCAGCCTAACATCTCGGATGTAATATTTTACAACATTCCTTGCGTGTCGGCGCCTACTAATTCGTGGGAACATTATATACTTCTATAACGTTATATATCCCAACCGAAGGCAACATAACATCTCGGACATGACATTTTACAACATTCGTGTCGTGTCGGCCTCTACTTCTCGGTGGGAACCTTATGTGCAGCTATAACGTAATATGTCCTAACCTAAGGCAACCTAACATCTCGGACACAATATTTAACAACATTCGTTACGTGTCGACCGCTACTCCTCGGTGGGAACATTATGTATGTCTATAACGTTATATATCCTAACCTAAGGCAACCTAACATCTCGGATGTAATATTTTACAACATTCCTTGCGTGTCGGCCCCTACTTCTTGATGGGAACTTTATGTATGTATATAACGTTATATGTCCTAACCTAAGCAAACCTAACATCTCGGATGTAATATTTCACAACATTCGTGGCGTGTCGGCCTCTACTTCTCGGTGGGAACATTATGTACGTCTATAACGTTATGTGCCCTAACACAAGGCAACCTAACACCTCGTATGTAATATTTTACAACATTCGTGGCGTGTAGGCCTCTACTTCTCGGTGGGAACATTATGTACGTCTATAGCGTTATATGTCCCAACCTAAGGCAACCTAACACCTCGTATGTAATATTTTACAACATTCCTTGCGTGTCGGCGTATAATTCTCGGTGGGAACATTATATACTTCTATAACGTTATATTTCCTAACCGAAGGCAACCTAACATCTCGGATGTAATATTTTACAACATTCCTTGCGCGTCGGCACCTACTTCTCGGTGGGAACATTATATACGTCTATAAGGTTATTTATTTTATCCCAGGGCAACCTAACATCTCTTACGTTATATTTTACAACATTCGTGGCGTGTCGACCCCTACTTCTCGGTGTGAACACTATGTACGTCTAAAACGTTATATGTCCTATCCTAAGGCAACCTAACATCTCGGATGTAATATTCTACAACATTTGCGGCGTATCGGCCCCTACTTCTCGGCGGGAACATTATGTACGTATATAACATTATATGTCCTATCCTAAGGCAACCTAACACCTCGGATGTAATATTTAACAACATTCGTGGCGTGTCGGCTTCTACTTCTCGGTGGGAACATTATGTGCAGCTATAACGTAATAAATCCTAACCTAATGAAACCTAACATCTCGGACGCAATATTTTACAACATTCCTTGCGTGTCGGCACCTACATCTCGGTGGGAACATTATATACTTCTATAACGTTATATATCCTATCCTAGGGCAACCTAACTTCTCGGACGCTATATTCTACAACATTCGTGGCGTGTCGGCCTCTTCTTTTCGGTGGTAACATTATATACGTCTATAACGTTATATGTCCTATCCTAGGGCAACCTAACACCTCGGCTGTAATATTTTACAACATACCTTTCGCGTCGGCCCCTCCTTCGCGGTGGGAACATTATGTACGGCTATAACATTATATGTCCTAACCTAAGGCCACCTAACTTCCCGGACGTAATATTTTACGACATTCGTGGCGTGTCGGCCCCTACTTCTTGTTGGGAACATTATGTAGGTAAATAACGTTATATGTCCTATCCTAAGGCAACATAACATCTCGGAAGTGGTATTTTACAACATTCCATGCGTGTCGGCGCCGACTTCTCGGTGGGTACATTATATACGTCTATAACGTTATATGTCCTAACCTAAATAAACCTAACATCTCGGATGTAATATCTTACAACATTCTTTGCGTGTCGGCGCCTACTTCTCCGTGGGAACATTATATACGTCTATAACGTTATATATCCTATCCTAGGGCAACCTAACTTCTCGGCTGTAATATTTTACAACATTCCTTTCGTGTCGGCCCCTCCTTCGCGGTGGGAACATTATGTACGGCTATAACATTATATGTCCTAACGTAAGGCCACCTAACTTCTCGGACGTAATATTTTACAACATTCGTGGCGTGTCGGCCCCTACTTCTTGTTGGGAACATTATGTACGTAAATAACGTTATATGTCCTATCCTAAGGCAACATAACATCTCGGACGTGGTATTTTACAACATTCCTTGCGTGTCGGCGCCGACTTCTCGGTGGGTACATTATATACGTCTATAACGTTATATGTCCTAACCTAAGGAAACCTAACATCTCGGACATTACATTCTATAACATTCGTGGCGTGTCGGCCCCTACTTCTTGGTGGGAACATTATGCACGTCTATAACGTTATATGTCGTATTCTAGGGAAACCTAACATCTCGGATGTAATATTTTACAACATTCGTGGCGTGTCGGCCACTACTTCTCGGTGGGAACATTATGTGCAGCTATAACGTAATATGTCCTAACCTAAGGCAACCTAACATCTCGGATGTAATACTTTAAAACATTCTTTGCGTGTCGGCGCATACTACTCCGTGGGAACATTATATACCTCTATAACGTTATATATCCTTACCAAAGGCAACATAACATCTCGGACGTGGTATTTTACAACATTCCTTGCGTGTCGGCACCTACTTCTCGGTGGGAACATTATGTACGTCTATAACGTTATATATCCTAAGCTAAGGCAACCTAACATCTCGGATGTAATATTTTATAACATTCCTTGCGTGTCGGCCCCTACTTCTCGGTGGGAACATCATATACGTCTATAAAGTTATATATCCTATCCTAGGGCAACCTAACATCTCGGACGTTATATTTTACAACATTCGTGGCGTGTCGGCCCCTACTTCTTGTTGGGAACATTATGTACGTATATAACGTTATATGTCCTATCCTAAGGCAAGCTAACATCTCGGATGTAATATTTTACAACATTCCTTGCGAGTCGGCGCCTACTAATCGGTGGGAACATTATATACTTCTATAACGTTATATGTCCTAACCGAAGGCAACATAACATCTCGGACGTGATATTTTGCAACATTCGTGGCGTGTCGGCCTCTACTTCTCTGTGGGAACATTAAGTGCAGCTATAAAGTAATATGTCCTAACCTCAGGCAACCTAACGTCTTGGACGCAATATTTTACAACATTCCATGCGTGTCGGCACCTACTTCTCGGTGGGAACATTATGTACGTCTATAACGTTATATATCCTAACATAAGGCAACCTAACAACTCGGATGTAATATTTGACAACATTCCTGGCCCTTCAGCCCCTACTTCTCTGTGGGAACATTATGTACTTCTATAACGTTATATGCCCTGACCTAAGGCAACCTAACAACTCGGATGTACTATATAATAATCATGACGTTATATGTCCTAATCTAAGGCAACCTAACTTCTCGGACGTAATATTTTACAACATTCCTTGCGTGTCGGCGCCTACTTCTCCGTGGGAACATTATATACGTCTATAACGTTATATATCCTAACCTAAGGCAACCTAACACCTCGTATGTAATATTTTACAACATTCGTGGCGTGTCGGCCCCTACTTCTTGGTGGGAACATTATTTACGACTATAATGTTATACGTCCTAACCTAAGGCAACCTAACATCTCGGATGTAATATTTTACAACATTCCTTGCGTGTCGGCGCCCACTTATCCGTGGGAACATTATATACTTCTATAACGTTGTATTTCCTAACCGAAGGCAACATAACATCTCGGACGTGATATTTTACAACACTCGTGGCGTGTCGGCCTCTACTTCTCGGTGGGAACATTATATACGTCTATAACGTTATATAACCTATCCTAGGGCAACCTAACTTCTCGGACGCTATATTCTGCAAAATTCTTGGCGTGTCTGCCCCTCCTTCTTGGTGGGAACATTATGTACGTATATAACATTATATGTCCTATCCTAAGGCAACCTAACACCTCGGACGCAATATTTTACAACATTCCTTGCGTGTCGGCACCTACATCTCGGTGGGAACATTATATACGTCTATAACGTTATATATCCTACCCTAGGGCAACCTAACTTCTCGGCTGTAATATTTTACAACATTCCTTTCGTGTCGGCCCCTCCTTCGCGGTGGGAACATTATGTACGGCTATAACATTATATGTCCTAACGTAAGGCCACCTAACTTCTCGGACGTAATATTTTACAACATTCCTGGCGTGTCGGCCCCTACTTCTTGTTGGGAACATTATGTACGTAAATAACGTTATATGTCCTATCCTAAGGCAACATAACATCTCGGACGTGGTATTTTACAACATTCCTTGCGTGTCGGCGCCGACTTCTCGGTGGGTACATTATATACGTCTATAACGTTATATGTCCTAACCTAAGGAAACCTAACATCTCGGACGTTACATTCTACAACATTCGTGGCATGTCGGCCACTACTTCTCGGTGGGAACATTATGTGCAGCTATAACGTAATATTTCCTAACCTAAGGCAACCTAACATCTCGGATGTAATATTTTACAACATTCTTTGCGTGTCGGCGCATACTACTCCGTGGGAACATTATATACCTCTATAACGTTATATATCCTTACCAAAGGCAACATAACATCTCGGACGTGGTATTTTACAACATTCCTTGCGTGTCGGCACCTACTTCTCGGTGGGAACATTATGTACGTCTATAACGTTATATATCCTAAGCTAAGGCAACCTAACATCTCGGATGTAATATTTTATAACATTCCTTGCGTGTCGGCCCCTACTTCTCGGTGGGAACATTATATACGTCTATAACGTTATATATCCTATCCTAGGGCAACCTAACATCTCGGACGTTACATTCTATAACATTCGTGGCGTGTCGGACCCTACTTCTTGGTGGGAACATTATGCACGTCTATAACGTTATATGTCGTGTTCTAGGGAAACCTAACATCTCGGATGTAATATTTTACAACATTCCTTTCGCGTCGGCCCCTCCTTCGCGGTGGGAACATTATGTACGGCTATAACATTGTATGTCCTAACCTAAGGCCACCTAACTTCTCGGACGTAATATTTTACAACATTCGTGGCGTGTCGGCCCCTACTTCTTGTTGGGAACATTATGTACGTAAATAACGTTATATGTCCTATCCTAAGGCAACATAACATCTCGGACGTGGTATTTTACAACATTCCATGCGTGTCGGCGCCGACTACTCGGTGGGTACATTATATACGTCTATAACATTATATGTCCTAACCTAAATAAACCTAACATCTCGGATGTAATATCTCAAAACATTCGTGGCGTGTCGGCCTCTACTTCTCGGTGGGGGCATTATGTACGTCTATATCGTTATATGTCCTAACCTAAGGCAACCTGATATCTCGGACACAATATTTAACAACATTCGTTACGTGTCGACCCCTACTCCTCCGTGGGAACATTATATACCTCTATAACGTTATATATCCTTACAAAAGGCAACATAACATCTCGGACGTGGTATTTTACAACATTCCTTGCGTGTCGGCTCCTACTTCTCGGTGGGAACATTATATACGTCTATAACGTTATTTATATTATCCTAGGGTAACCTAACATCTCGGACGTTATATTTTACAACATTCGTGGCGTGTCGGCGCCTACTTATCCGTGGGAACGTTATGTACGTATATAACGTTATATGTCCTATCCTAAGGCAACCTAACATCTCGGATGTAATATTTTACAGCATTCGTGGCGTGTCGGCCCCTAGTTCTCGGTGGGAACATTATGTACGACTCTAACGTTATACGTCCTAACCTAGGGCAACCTAACATCTCGGATGTAATATTTCACAACATTTGTGGCGTGTCTGCCCCTACTTCTCGGTGGGAACATTATGTACGGATATAACGTTCTATGTCCTAACCGAAGACAACCATATCATCTCGGATGTAATATTTTACAGCATTCCTTGCGTGTCGGCACCTACTTCCCGGTGGGAACATTATGTACGTCTATATCGTTATATGTCCTAACCTAAGGCAACATAACATCTCGGACGTGGTATTTTACAACAATCCTTGCGTGTCGGCACCTACTTCCCGGTGAGAACATTATATACGTCTATAACGTTATTTATATTATCCTAGGTGAACCTAACATCTCGGACGTTATATTTTACAACATTCGTGGCGTGTCGGCCCCTACTTCTTGGTGGGAACATTATGTACGTATATAACGTTATATGACCTACCCTAAGGCAACCTAACATCTCGGATGTAACATTTTACAGCATTCCTTGCGTGTCGGCCCCTACTTCTCGGTGTGAACGTTATATACTTCTATAACGTTATTTATATTATCCTAGGGCAACCTAACATCTCGGACGTTATATTTTACAACATTCGTGGCGTGTTGGCCCCTACTTCTTTGTGGGAACATTATGTACGTATATAACGTTATATGTCCTATCCTAAGGCAACCTAACATCTCGGATGTAATATTTTTCAGCATTCCTTGCGTGTCGGCACTTACTTTTCGGTGGGAACATTATATACGTCTATAACGTTATTTATATTATCCTAGGTGAACCTAACATCTCGGACGTTATATTTTACAACATTCGTGGCGTGTCGGCCCCTACTTCTTGGTGGGAACATTATGTACGTATATAACGTTATATGACCTACCCTAAGGCAACCTAACATCTCGGATGTAACATTTTACAGCATTCCTTGCGTGTCGGCCCCTACTTCTCGGTGGGAACGTTATATACTTCTATAACGTTATTTATATTATCCTAGGGCAACCTAACATCTCGGACGTTATATTTTACAACATTCGTGGCGTGTTGGCCCCTACTTCTTTGTGGGAACATTATGTACGTATATAACGTTATATGTCCTATCCTAAGGCAACCTAACATCTCGGATGTAATATTTTCAGCATTCCTTGCGTGTCGGCACTTACTTTTCGGTGGGAACATTATATACGTCTATAACGTTATATGTACTATCCTAGGGCAACCTAACATCTCGGATGTAATATTTTACAACATTCCTTGCGCGTCGGGCACTACTTCTCGGTGGGAACATTATGTACGTATATAACGTTATATGTCCTATCCTAAGGCAACCTAACATCTCGGATGTAAAATTTTACAACATTCCTTGCGTGTCGGCCCCTACTTCTCGGTGGTAGCATTATATACGTCTATAAAGTTATGTGTACAATCCTAGGGCAACCTAACATTTCGGATGTAATATTTTACAACATTCCTTGCGTGTCTGCCCCTACTTCTCGGTGGGAACATTATGTACGGATATAACGTTCTATGTCCTAACCGAAGACAACCATATCATCTCGGATGTAATATTTTACAGCATTCCTTGCGTGTCGGCACCTACTTCCCGGTGGGAACATTATGTACGTCTATATCGTTATATGTCCTAACCTAAGGCAACATAACATCTCGGACGTGGTATTTTACAACAATCCTTGCGTGTCGGCACCTACTTCCCGGTGAGAACATTATATACGTCTATAACGTTATTTATATTATCCTAGGTGAACCTAACATCTCGGACGTTATATTTTACAACATTCGTGGCGTGTCGGCCCCTACTTCTTGGTGGGAACATTATGTACGTATATAACGTTATATGACCTACCCTAAGGCAACCTAACATCTCGGATGTAACATTTTACAGCATTCCTTGCGTGTCGGCCCCTACTTCTCGGTGGGAACGTTATATACTTCTATAACGTTATTTATATTATCCTAGGGCAACCTAACATCTCGGACGTTATATTTTACAACATTCGTGGCGTGTTGGCCCCTACTTCTTTGTGGGAACATTATGTACGTATATAACGTTATATGTCCTATCCTAAGGCAACCTAACATCTCGGATGTAATATTTTTCAGCATTCCTTGCGTGTCGGCACTTACTTTTCGGTGGGAACATTATATACGTCTATAACGTTATATGTACTATCCTAGGGCAACCTAACATCTCGGATGTAATATTTTACAACATTCCTTGCGCGTCGGGCACTACATCTCGGTGGGAACATTATGTACGTATATAACGTTATATGTCCTATCCTAAGGCAACCTAACATCTCGGATGTAAAATTTTACAACATTCCTTGCGTGTCGGCCCCTACTTCTCGGTGGTAGCATTATATACGTCTATAAAGTTATGTGTACAATCCTAGGGCAACCTAACATTTCGGATGTAATATTTTACAACATTCCTTGCGTGTCGGCCCCTACTTCTCCGTGGGAACATTATATACGTCTATAACGTTATATGTCCTAACCTAAGGCAACCTAACACCTCGGATGTAATATTTTACAACATTCGTGGCGTGTCGGCCTCTAGTTAACAGTGGGAACATTATGTACGTCTATAACGTTATATGTCCTAACCTAAGGCAACCTAACTTCTCGGACGTAATATTTTACAGCATTCCTTGCGTGTCGGCGCCTACTTTTCCGTGGGAACATTATATACGTCTATAACTTTATATATCCTAACCTAAGGCAACCTAACACTTCGTAGTAATATTTTACAACATTCGTGGCGTTTCGGCCCCTACTTCTCGGTGGGAACATTATGTATGTCTATAACGTTATATATCCTAACCTATGGCAACCTAACATCTCGGACATAATATTTTACAACATTCCTTGCGTGTCGGTCCCTACTTCTCGGTGGGATCATTATATACGTCTATAACGTTATATATCCTAACCTAATGCAACCTGACTTCTCGGACATAATATTTAACAACAATCGTTGCGTGTCGACCCCTACACCTCGGTGGGAACATTATGTACGTCTATAACGTTATATGTCCTAACCTAAGGCAACCTAACACCTCGGATGTAATATTTTACAACATTCGTGGCGTGTCGGCGCCTTCTTCTCGGTGGGAACATTATGTACGACTATAACGTTATATATCTTAACCTAAGGCAACCTAACATCTCGGACGTAATATTTTACAACAGCCCTTGCGTATGGGCGCCTACGTCTCCGTGGGAACATTATATACTTCTATAACGTTATATATCCTAACCTAAGGCAACATAACATCTCGGACGTGATATTTTACAACATTCCTTGCGTGTCGGCGCCTACTTCTCCGTGGGAACATTATATACGTCTATAACGTTATATATCCTAACATAAGGCAACCTAACATCTCGGATGTAATAATTTACAACATTCGTGGCGTGTCGGCCCCTACTTCTCGGTGGGAACATTATGTACTGCTATAACGTTGTATGTCCTAACATAAGGCAATCTAACATCTCGGATGTAACATTTTCCAACATTGGTGACGTGTCTGCCCCTACTTTTCGGCGGGAACATTATGTACTGCTATAACGTTATATGTCCTAACAAAAGGCAATCTAACATCTCGGACGTAGTATTTTAAACATTCCTTGCGTGTCGGCGCCTACTTCTCCGTGGGAACATTATATATGTCTATATCGTTATATGTCCTAACCTAAGGCAATCTAACATCTCGGATGTAATATTTTACAACATTCCTTGCGTCTCGGCACCTACTTCTCGGTGGGAACATTATGTACTGCCATAACGTTATATGTCCTAACATAAGGCAATCTAACATCTCGGATGTAACATTTTACAACATTCCTTGCGTGTCGGCACCTACTTCTCGGTGGGAACATTATGTACGACTATAACGTTATATATCCTATCCTAAGGCAAACTAATATCTCGGATGTAGTATTTTACAACATTCGTGGCGTATCGGCACTTGCTTCCCGGCGGGAACACTATGTACGTCTATAACGTTATATATCCCAACATAAGGCATCCTAACAACTCGTATGTAATATTTTACATCATTCCTGGCGTTTCAGCACCTACTTCTCGGTGGTAACATTATAAACGTCTATAACGTTATATATCGTAACATAAGGCATCCGAACAACTCGTATGTAATATTTTACAACATTCCTGGCGTTTCAGCACCTACTTCTCGTTCGTAACATTATAAACGTCTATAATGTTTTATGTCCTGACCTAAGGCAACCTAACATCTCGGACGTAATATTTTACAACATTCCTTGCGTGTTGGCGCCTACTTCTCCGTGGGATCATTAAATACGTCTATAACGTTATATGTCCTAACCTAAGGCAACCTAACATCCCGGGTGTAATATTTTACAACATTCTTTGCGTGTCGGCCCCTACTTCTTGTTGAGAACATTATGTACGTATATAACGTTATATGTCCTATCCTAAGCCAACATAACATCTCGGACGTGGTATTTTACAACATTCCTTGCGTGTCGGCGCCGACTTCTCGGTGGGTACATTATATACGTCTATATCGTTATATGTCCTAACCTAAGGAAACCTAACATCTCGGATGTAATATCTCACAACATTCGTGGCGTGTCGGCCCCTACTTCTCGGTGGGAACATTATGTACGACCATAAAGTTATATGTCCTAACCTAAGGCAATCTAACATCTGGGATGTAATATTCTACAACATTTGTCTCGTGTCGGCCCCTACTTCTCGGTGGGAACATTATGTACGTCTATAACGTTATATGTCCAATCCCAGCGCAACCTAACATCTCGGATGTAATATCTTAAAATATTCTTTGCGTGTCGGCGCCTACTTCTCCGCGGGAACATTATATACTTCTATAACGTATATTTCCTAACCGAAGGCAACATAACATCTCGGACGTGATATTTTACAACATTCCTTGCGTGTCGGCACCTACTTCTCGGTGTAAAAATTATATACGTCTATAAGGTTATTTATATTACCCTAGGGCAACCTAACATCTCGGACGTTATATTTTACAACATTCTTGGCGTGTCGGCCCCTACTTCTTGGTGGGAACATTATGTACGTATATAACGTTATATGTCCTATCCTAAGGCAACCTAACATCTCGGATGTAATATTTTACAGCATTCCTTGCGTGTCGGCACCTACTTTTCGGTGGTAACATTATATACGTCTATAACGTTATATGTCCTATCCTAGGGCAACCTAACATATCGGATGTAATATTTTACAACATTCCTTGCGTGTCGGCCCCTATTTCTCGGTGGTAACATTATATACGTCTATAAAGTTATGTGTACAATCCTAGGGCAACCTAACATCTCGGATGTAATATTTTACAACATTCGTGGCGTGTCGGCCTCTAGTTCACGGTGGGAACATTATGTACGTCTATAACGTTATATGTCCTAACCTAAGGCAACCTAACTTCTCGGACGTAATATTTTACAGCATTCCTTGCGTGTCGGCGCCTACTTCTCCGTGGGAACATTATATACGTCTATAACTTTATATATCCTAACCTAAGGCAACCTAACACCTCGTAGTAATATTTTACAACATTCGTGGCGTTTCGGCCCCTACTTCTCGGTGGGAACATTATGTACGACTATAACGTTATACGTCCTAGCCTAAGGCAACCTAACATCTCGGATGTAATATTTTACAACATTTGTGGCTTGTCGGCCCCTACTTCTCGGTGGGAACATTATGTACGACTATAACGTTATATGTCCTAACCTAAGGCAACCTAACATCTCGAATGTAATATTTTACAACATTCCTTGCGTGTCGGCCTCTAGTTCACGGTGGGAACATTATGTACGTCTATAACGTTATATGTCCTAACCTAAGGCAATCTAACATCTCGGATGTAATATTTTACAACATTTCTAGCGTGTCGGCGCCCACTTCTCGGAGGGTACATTATATACGTCTATAATGCTATATATGGTAACCTAAGGAAACCTAACATCTCGGATGTAATATTTCACAACATTCGTGGCGTGTCGGCCTCTACTTCTCGGTGGGAACATTATGTACGTCTATAACTTTCTGTGTCCTAACCTAAGGCAACATAACACCTCGTATGTAATATTTTACAACATTCGTGGCGTGTCGGCCCCTACTGTTCGGTGGGAACATTATGTACGACTATAACGTTATATGTCCTAACCTAGGGCAACCTAACATCTCGGATGTAATATTTTACAACATTCCTTGCGTGACGGCCCCCACTTCTCGGTGGGATCATTATATACGTCTATAACGTTATATATCCTAACCTAATGCAACCTGACTTCTCGGACATAATATTTAACAACAATCGTTGCGTGTAGACCCCTACACCTCGGTGGGAACATTATATACGTCTATAACGTTATATGTCCTAACCTAAGGCAACCTAACTCCTCGGATGTAATATTTTACAACATTCGTGGCGTGTCGGAACCTACTTCTCGGTAGGAACATTATGTACGGCTATAACGTTATATGTCCTAACCTAAGGCAACCTAACATCTCGGATGTAATATTTTACAAAATTCGTGACATGTCGGCCCCTACTTCTCGGTGGGAACATTATGTACTGCTATAACGTTATATGATCTAACATAAGGCAATCTAACAGTTCGGATGTAACATTTTACAAAATTCCTTGCGTGTCGGCGCCTACTTATCCGTGGGAACATTATATATGTCTATATCGGTATATGTCCTAACCTAAGGCAATCTAACATCTCGGATGTAATATTTTACAACATTCCTTGCGTCTCGGCACCTACTTCTCGGTGGGAACATTATGTACTGCCATAACGTTATATGTCCTAACATAAGGCAATCTAACATCTCGGATGTAACATTTTACAACATTCCTTGCGTGTCGGCACCTACTTCTCGGTGGGAACATTATGTACGACTATAACGTTATATATCCTATCCTAAGGCAAACTAATATCTCGGATGTAGTATTTTACAACATTCGTGGCGTATCGGCACTTGCTTCCCGGCGGGAACACTATGTACGTCTATAACGTTATATATCCCAACATAAGGCATCCTAACAACTCGTATGTAATATTTTACATCATTCCTGGCGTTTCAGCACCTACTTCTCGGTGGTAACATTATAAACGTCTATAACGTTATATATCGTAACATAAGGCATCCGAACAACTCGTATGTAATATTTTACAACATTCCTGGCGTTTCAGCACCTACTTCTCGTTCGTAACATTATAAACGTCTATAATGTTTTATGTCCTGACCTAAGCCAACCTAACATCTCGGACGTAATATTTTACAACATTCCTTGCGTGTTGGCGCCTACTTCTCCGTGGGATCATTAAATACGTCTATAACGTTATATGTCCTAACCTAAGGCAACCTAACATCCCGGGTGTAATATTTTACAACATTCTTTGCGTGTCGGCCCCTACTTCTTGTTGAGAACATTATGTACGTATATAACGTTATATGTCCTATCCTAAGCCAACATAACATCTCGGACGTGGTATTTTACAACATTCCTTGCGTGTCGGCGCCGACTTCTCGGTGGGTACATTATATACGTCTATATCGTTATATGTCCTAACCTAAGGAAACCTAACATCTCGGATGTAATATCTCACAACATTCGTGGCGTGTCGGCCCCTACTTCTCGGTGGGAACATTATGTACGACCATAAAGTTATATGTCCTAACCTAAGGCAATCTAACATCTGGGATGTAATATTCTACAACATTTGTCTCGTGTCGGCCCCTACTTCTCGGTGGGAACATTATGTACGTCTATAACGTTATATGTCCAATCCCAGCGCAACCTAACATCTCGGATGTAATATCTTAAAATATTCTTTGCGTGTCGGCGCCTACTTCTCCGCGGGAACATTATATACTTCTATAACGTATATTTCCTAACCGAAGGCAACATAACATCTCGGACGTGATATTTTACAACATTCCTTGCGTGTCGGCACCTACTTCTCGGTGTAAAAATTATATACGTCTATAAGGTTATTTATATTACCCTAGGGCAACCTAACATCTCGGACGTTATATTTTACAACATTCTTGGCGTGTCGGCCCCTACTTCTTGGTGGGAACATTATGTACGTATATAACGTTATATGTCCTATCCTAAGGCAACCTAACATCTCGGATGTAATATTTTACAGCATTCCTTGCGTGTCGGCACCTACTTTTCGGTGGTAACATTATATACGTCTATAACGTTATATGTCCTATCCTAGGGCAACCTAACATATCGGATGTAATATTTTACAACATTCCTTGCGTGTCGGCCCCTATTTCTCGGTGGTAACATTATATACGTCTATAAAGTTATGTGTACAATCCTAGGGCAACCTAACATCTCGGATGTAATATTTTACAACATTCGTGGCGTGTCGGCCTCTAGTTCACGGTGGGAACATTATGTACGTCTATAACGTTATATGTCCTAACCTAAGGCAACCTAACTTCTCGGACGTAATATTTTACAGCATTCCTTGCGTGTCGGCGCCTACTTCTCCGTGGGAACATTATATACGTCTATAACTTTATATATCCTAACCTAAGGCAACCTAACACCTCGTAGTAATATTTTACAACATTCGTGGCGTTTCGGCCCCTACTTCTCGGTGGGAACATTATGTACGACTATAACGTTATACGTCCTAGCCTAAGGCAACCTAACATCTCGGATGTAATATTTTACAACATTTGTGGCTTGTCGGCCCCTACTTCTCGGTGGGAACATTATGTACGACTATAACGTTATATGTCCTAACCTAAGGCAACCTAACATCTCGAATGTAATATTTTACAACATTCCTTGCGTGTCGGCCTCTAGTTCACGGTGGGAACATTATGTACGTCTATAACGTTATATGTCCTAACCTAAGGCAATCTAACATCTCGGATGTAATATTTTACAACATTTCTAGCGTGTCGGCGCCCACTTCTCGGAGGGTACATTATATACGTCTATAATGCTATATATGGTAACCTAAGGAAACCTAACATCTCGGATGTAATATTTCACAACATTCGTGGCGTGTCGGCCTCTACTTCTCGGTGGGAACATTATGTACGTCTATAACTTTCTGTGTCCTAACCTAAGGCAACATAACACCTCGTATGTAATATTTTACAACATTCGTGGCGTGTCGGCCCCTACTGTTCGGTGGGAACATTATGTACGACTATAACGTTATATGTCCTAACCTAGGGCAACCTAACATCTCGGATGTAATATTTTACAACATTCCTTGCGTGACGGCCCCCACTTCTCGGTGGGATCATTATATACGTCTATAACGTTATATATCCTAACCTAATGCAACCTGACTTCTCGGACATAATATTTAACAACAATCGTTGCGTGTAGACCCCTACTCCTCGGTGGGAACATTATATACGTCTATAACGTTATATGTCCTAACCTAAGGCAACCTAACTCCTCGGATGTAATATTTTACAACATTCGTGGCGTGTCGGAACCTACTTCTCGGTAGGAACATTATGTACGGCTATAACGTTATATGTCCTAACCTAAGGCAACCTAACATCTCGGATGTAATATTTTACAAAATTCGTGACATGTCGGCCCCTACTTCTCGGTGGGAACATTATGTACTGCTATAACGTTATATGATCTAACATAAGGCAATCTAACAGTTCGGATGTAACATTTTACAAAATGCCTTGCGTGTCGGCGCCTACTTATCCGTGGGAACATTATATATGTCTATATCGGTATATGTCCTAACCTAAGGCAATCTAACATCTCGGATGTAATATTTTACAACATTCCTTGCGTCTCGGCACCTACTTCTCGGTGGGAACATTATGTACTGCCATAACGTTATATGTCCTAACATAAGGCAATCTAACATCTCGGATGTAACATTTTACAACATTCCTTGCGTGTCGGCACCTACTTCTCGGTGGGAACATTATGTACGACTATAACGTTATATATCCTATCCCAAGGCAAACTAATATCTCGGATGTAGTATTTTACAACATTCGTGGCGTGTCGGCCCCTGCTTCCCGGTGGGAACACTATGTACGTCTATAACGTTATATATCCCAACATAAGGCATCCTGACAACTCGTATGTAATATTTTACATCATTCCTGGCGTTTCAGCACCTACTTCTCGGTGGTAACATTATAAACGTCTATAACGTTATATATCGTAACATAAGGCATCCGAACAACTCGTGTGTAATATTTTACAACATTCCTGGCGTTTCAGCACCTACTTCTCGGTGGTAACATTATAAACGTCTATAATGTTTTATGTCCTGACCTAAGGCAACCTAACATCTCGGACGTAATATTTTACAACATTCCTTGCGCGTTGGCGCCTACTTCTCCGTGGGATCATTAAATACGGCTATAACGTTATATGTCCTAACCTAAGGCAACCTAACATCTCGGATGTAATATTTTACAAAATTCGTGACGTGTCGGCCCCTACTTCTCGGTGGGAACATTATGTACTGCTATAACGTTATATGATCTAACATAAGGCAATCTAACATTTCGGATGTAACATTTTACAAAATTCCTTGCGTGTCGGCACCTACTTCTCCGTGGGAACATTATGTTCGACTATAACGTTATATATCCTAACCTAAGGCAAACTAATATCTCGGATGTAGTATTTTACAATATTCGTGGCGTGTCGGCCCCTGCTTCCCGGTGGGAACACTATGTACGTCTATAACGTTATATATCCTAACATAAGGCATCCTAACAACTCGTATGTAATATTTTACAACATTCCTGGCGTTTCAGCACCTACTTCTCCGTGGGAACATTAAATACGTCTATAACGTTATATGTCCTAACCTAAGGCAACCTAACATCTCGGATGTAATATTTTACAACATTCCTGGCGTTTCAGCCCCTACTTCTCGGTGGTAACGTTATAAGCGTCTATAACGTTATGTGTCCTAACCTAAGGCAACCCAACATCTCGGACGTAATATTTTACAACATTCCTTCCGTGTTGGCTCCTACTTCTCCATGGGAACATTATATACGTCTATAACGTTATATATCCTAACCAAAGGCAACCTAACATCTCGGATGTAATATTTTCCAACATTCGTGGCGTGTCGGCACCTACTTCTCGGTGGGAACATTATATACGGCTATAACGTTATATATCCTAACCTAAAGCAACCTAACACCTCGGATGTAACATTTTACAACATTCCTTGCGTGTCGGCACCTACTTCTCGGTGCGAACATTATGTACTGCTATAACGTTATATGTCTTAACAAAAGGCAATCTAACATATCGCACGTAATATTTTACAACATTCCTAGCGTGTCGGCGCCGACTTCCCAGTGGGTACATTATATACGTCTATAACGTTATATATCCTAACCCAAGGCAACCTAACATCTCGGATGTAATATTTTACAACATTCCTTGCGTGTCGGCGCCTTCTTCTCGGTGGGAACATTATGTACGACTATAACGTTATATATCTTAACCTAAGGCAACCTAACATCTCGGACGCAATATTTTACAACAGCTCTTGCGTATGGGCGCCTACGTCTCCGTGGGAACATTATATACGTCTATAACGTTATATATCCTAACATAAGGCAACCTAACATCTCGGATGTAATAATTTACAACATTCGTGGCGTGTCGGCCCCTACTTCTCGGTGGGAACATTATGTACTGCTATAACGTTGTATGTCCTAACATAAGGCAATCTAACATCTCGGATGTAACATTTTACAACATTGGTGACGTTTCTGCCCCTACTTCTCGGCGGGAACATTATGTACTGCTATAACGTTATATGTCCTAACAAAAGGCAATCTAACATCTCGGACGTAATATTTTACACATTCCTTGCGTGTCGGCGCCTACTTCTCCGTGGGAACATTATATATGTCTATATCGTTATATGTCCTAACCTAAGGCAATCTAACATCTCGGATGTAATATTTTACAACATTCCTTGCGTCTCGGCACCTACTTCTCGGTGGGAAGATTATGTACTGCCATAACGTTATATGTCCTAACATAAGGCAATCTAACATCTCGGATGTAACATTTTACAACATTCCTTGCGTTTCGGCACCTACTTCTCGGTGGGAACATTATGTACGACTATAACGTTATATATCCTATCCTAAGGCAAACTAATATCTCGGATGTAGTATTTTACAACATTCGTGGCGTGTCGGCCCCTGCTTCCCGGTGGGAACACTATGTACGTCTATAACGTTATATATCCCAACATAAGGCATCCTAACAACTCGTATGTAATATTTTACATCATTCCTGGCGTTTCAGCACCTACTTCTCGGTGGTAACGTTATAAACGTCTATAACGTTATATATCGTAACATAAGGCATCCGAACAACGCGTATGTAATATTTTACAACATTCCTGGCGTTTCAGCACCTACTTCTCGGTGGTAACATTATAAACGTCTATAATGTTTTATGTCCTGACCTAAGGCAACCTAACATCTCGGACGTAATATTTTACAACATTCCTTGCGTGTTGGCGCCTACTTCTCCGTGGGATCATTAAATACGTCTATAACGTTATATGTCCTAACCTAAGGCAATCTAACATCTCGCATGTATTATTTTACAACATTCCTTGCGTGTCGGCACCTACTTCTCGGTGGGAACATTATGTACGACTATAACGCTATATGTGATCACCTAAGGCAACCTAACATCTCGGATGTAATATTTTACAACATTCGTGACGTGTCGGCCTCTGCTTCTCGGTGGGAACATTATTTACGTCTAGAACGTTATATATCCTAACATACGGCATCCTAACAACTCGTATGTAATATTTGACGACATTCCTGGCGTTTCAGCGCCTACTTCTCGGTGGGAACATTATGTACTGCTATAACGTTATATGTCCTAACCTAAGGCAACCTAACATCTCGGATGTAATATTTTACAACATTCCTGGCGTTTCAGCCCCTACTTCTCGGTGGTAACGTTATAAGCGTCTATAACGTTATGTGTCCTAACCTAAGGCAACCCAACATCTCGGACGTAATATTTTACAACATTCCTTCCGTGTTGGCTCCTACTTCTCCATGGGAACATTATATACGTCTATAACGTTATATATCCTAACCAAAGGCAACCTAACATCTCGGATGTAATATTTTACAACATTCGTGGCGTGTCGGCACCTACTTCTCGGTGGGAACATTATATACGGCTATAACGTTATATATCCTAACCTAAAGCAACCTAACACCTCGGATGTAACATTTTACAACATTCCTTGCGTGTCGGCACCTACTTCTCGGTGCGAACATTATGTACTGCTATAACGTTATATGTCTTAACAAAAGGCAATCTAACATATCGCACGTAATATTTTACAACATTCCTAGCGTGTCGGCGCCGACTTCCCAGTGGGTACATTATATACGTCTATAACGTTATATATCCTAACCTAAGGCAACCTAACATCTCGGATGTAATATTTTACAACATTCCTTGCGTGTCGGCGCCTTCTTCTCGGTGGGAACATTATGTACGACTATAACGTTATATATCTTAACCTAAGGCAACCTAACATCTCGGACGCAATATTTTACAACATTCGTGGCGTGTCGGCCCCTGCTTCCCGGTGGGAACACTATGTACGTCTATAACGTTATATATCCCAACATAAGGCATCCTAACAACTCGTATGTAATATTTTACATCATTCCTGGCGTTTCAGCACCTACTTCTCGGTGGTAACGTTATAAACGTCTATAACGTTATATATCGTAACATAAGGCATCCGAACAACGCGTATGTAATATTTTACAACATTCCTGGCGTTTCAGCACCTACTTCTTGGTGGTAACATTATAAACGTCTATAATGTTTTATGTCCTGACCTAAGGCAACCTAACATCTCGGACGTAATATTTTACAACATTCCTTGCGTGTTGGCGCGTACTTCTCCGTGGGATCATTAAATACGTCTATAACGTTATATGTCCTAACCTAAGGCAATCTAACATCTCGCATGTATTATTTTACAACATTCCTTGCGTGTCGGCACCTACTTCTCGGTGCGAACATTATGTACTGCTATAACGTTATATGTCTTAACAAAAGGCAATCTAACATATCGCACGTAATATTTTACAACATTCCTAGCGTGTCGGCGCCGACTTCCCAGTGGGTACATTATATACGTCTATAACGTTATATATCCTAACCTAAGGCAACCTAACATCTCGGATGTAATATTTTACAACATTCCTTGCGTGTCGGCGCCTTCTTCTCGGTGGGAACATTATGTACGACTATAACGTTATATATCTTAACCTAAGGCAACCTAACATCTCGGACGCAATATTTTACAACATTCGTGGCGTGTCGGCCCCTGCTTCCCGGTGGGAACACTATGTACGTCTATAACGTTATATATCCCAACATAAGGCATCCTAACAACTCGTATGTAATATTTTACATCATTCCTGGCGTTTCAGCACCTACTTCTCGGTGGTAACGTTATAAACGTCTATAACGTTATATATCGTAACATAAGGCATCCGAACAACGCGTATGTAATATTTTACAACATTCCTGGCGTTTCAGCACCTACTTCTTGGTGGTAACATTATAAACGTCTATAATGTTTTATGTCCTGACCTAAGGCAACCTAACATCTCGGACGTAATATTTTACAACATTCCTTGCGTGTTGGCGCGTACTTCTCCGTGGGATCATTAAATACGTCTATAACGTTATATGTCCTAACCTAAGGCAATCTAACATCTCGCATGTATTATTTTACAACATTCCTTGCGTGTCGGCACCTACTTCTCGGTGGGAACATTATGTACGACTATAACGCTATATGTGATCACCTAAGGCAACCTAACATCTCGGATGTAATATTTTACAACATTCGTGACGTGTCGGCCTCTGCTTCTCGGTGGGAACATTATTTACGTCTAGAACGTTATATATCCTAACATACGGCATCCTAACAACTCGTATGTAATATTTGACGACATTCCTGGCGTTTCAGCCCCTACTTCTCGGTGGGAACATTATGTACTGCTATAACGTTATATGTCCTAACCTAAGGCAACCTAACATCTAGGATGTAATATTTTACAACATTCGTGACGTGTCGGCGCCTACTTCTCCGTGGGAACATTATATACGTCTATAACGTTATATATCCTTTTTTTTCGCAGGGAAATCCTCATGGATACCTTGGATTTTTTGGGAAATCCGCGGTTATGTCGGACTCTTGCCGACTAAAACCCTGCGTGGTCTTCCTACACTTGTAGCGGGTGGCCGGGAACTCTTTCGAATGCGTCCAGCATCCCGCCTCGTGTCTGAGTTCTTTGAACTCTCTGTTCATAGCTGGCGTGCGGGGTCATACTTTAGATTGGCAACGACTGCAACCACCACAGTCGTTTGCCTCTCCTCCGTCGAGCGCGTGCCTGATAGGCTTGACCCAAACCCTGTCTAGCCGGCGCTCGGCTGCTCTTTCTGCTTTTTCTTATTTACTTTTTCTTTGCGCAAACTTTTCTATTACGCTTGTGTGCGAATGCATGCATTCCTCACGCGTACTTCTTTGTCGAATTTCTTGCGCCTGTCTTCAATCTTCGAAGTCGTCTTCCTCTTCTCCCGCTTGCGGCGTTTGAGATGGACGGCGCTCTGACGGACGAGAGTCCCCTACCTTGGAGTGGAACGTGGCAAACGTGTACAACGCCGACCACGTAAGGCTCGTCGAGCAGAAAGCGTGCGCTCTCTTTCGCGCTCGGCGGCTTCCTTCGCAGCCATCACTTTGTCGCAAAACAAGGTAACGGCTCGCCAGTATCTCTCCCCTTCCAGCATCTTCGGCAGGATGCTGGTCGGCGAGAGATCCCGTCCGATCTCTGCCACGAGAGCGTGGTGCAGCGTTTGCTACGCTGGACAGCGTTTCAACGTGTGCTGCGCAGAGACGTCTTCGTCTCCGCAATGGTGACATTCAGCCGTGGCCTCTTTTCCGATCTTGCAGAGGTACTGACCGAAGCATCCATGTCCAGTCAGCACCTGCGTCACTCTGAAGGTGAGCTGCCCTCTCCTGTTTTCTACCCAGTTTTCCAAGATGAGTAGAATTGCTCCCACGATCCTGTGATTGGTCGCAGGTGCGAGTTTCTCCTTCCAGTTAGAGAAAGTGAAGCGTTTCGCTTCTCTTCTAATCTCTTCCCTTGTCGGAGCAGGTGCACCTTCTTCTTCTACCTGGCGCGTTGTGCGAAGGGTTTCGTACACTATGAGGTCTTCCTGCGCCAGGTATTCCAGGGGTGCGAGACCCGCCAGCATTGTTGCCGCGTCGTGGGAAATCGTGCGATATCCTCTTATGACCCGAATGGCTATTCTTCGCCACGCGCTTCGCAGCAGCTGCAGCTTTCTGCCTCCTTTGTTAAGCGCGTCGCTCCATACCGGGGCTCCGTAAAGCGCAATGCTTTTTATCACCCCAGCATAGACTTTCCTTACTTTCTCGTCCGGTCCGTGCAGATTCGGCATGATGCGGCTTAGATAATTTGCGGCAGCATACAGTCGAACGGCCTGACGAGCGAAGTGGAGACCAAAGTTCCATTTATCGTCGAGGAGCAGTCCGAGATACTTCATCTCGCTCCCCACTGTAACTTTGGCTGGTCCGATGTTGACCACTTCGTTTCCTCCTCGCGGGTCTCTTCTTCGTCCCTTGAAGCACAGGATTTCAGATTTCTCCGGTGCCATCTGGAGCCCCATCTTCTTGATCGTATTAGCCACGACCGCAACTGCCACTTCGGCCCGGCAGATTGCGCGTTGCCGGCACGTGTCGACTGCCAACACCATCGTGTCATCCGCGTAGCACGTGAGATGCACGCCGGACGGCATTGGCAGCTTCAGGACCGCGTCGTACCCGAGATTCCAGAGAAGCGGTCCGAGGACCGAAACGTTATATATCCTAACCTAAGGCAACCTAACATCTCGGGCGTAATATTTTACAACATCCCTTGCGTATGGGCGCATACTACTCCGTGGGAACATTATATACTTCTATAACGTTATATTTCCTAACATAAGGCATCCTAACAAGTCGTATGTAATATTTGACAACATTCCTGGCGTTTCAGCCCCTACTTCTCGGTGGTAACATTATAAACGTCTATAACGTTTTATGTCCTAACCTAAGGCAACCTAACATCTCGGACGTAATATTTTACAAAATTCCTTGCGTGTCGGCGCCTACGTCTCCGTGGGAACATTATATACGTCTATAATGTTATATATCCTAACCTAAGGCAACGTAACATCTCGGATGTAATAATTTACAACATTCGTGGCGTGTCGGCCCCTACATCTCGGTGGGAACATTATGTACTGCTATAACGTTGTATGTACTAACATAAGGCAATCTAACATCACGGATGTAACATTTTACAACATTCGTGACGTGTCTGCCCCTACTTCTCGTTGGGAACATTATGTACTGCTATAACGTTATATGTCCTAACAAAAGGCAATCTAACATCTCGGACGTAATATTTTAAACATTCCTTGCGTGTCGGCGCATACTTCTCCGTGGGAACATTATATATGTCTATATCGTTATATGTCCTAACCTAAGGCAATCTAACATCTCGGATGTAATATTTTACAACATTCCTTGCGTGTCGGCACCTACTTCTCGGTGGGAACATTATGTACGGCTATAACGTTATATGTCCTAACCTAAGGCAACCTAACTCCTCGGATGTAATATTTTACAACATTCCTTGCGTGTCCGCGCCTACGTCTCCGTGGGAAGACTATATACTTCTATAACGTTATATATCCTGACCTAAGGCAACATAACATCTCGGACGTGATTTTTTACAAACATCCCTGCGTGTCGGCGCATACTACTCCGTGGGAACATTATATACTTCTATAACGTTGTATATCCTAACATAAGGCATCCTAACAACTCGTATGTAATATTTGACAACATTCCTGGCGTTTCAGCCCCTACTTCTCGGTGGTAACATTATAAACGTCTATAACGTTTTAAGTCCTAACCTAAGGCAACCTAGCATCTCGGACGTAATATTTTACAACATTTGTGGCGTGTCGGCCCCTACTTCTCGGTGGTAACATTATAAACGTCTATAACGTTTTATGTCCTAACCTAAGGCAACCTAACATCTCGGATGTAATAATTTACAACATTCGTGGCGTGTCGGCCCCTACTTCTCGGTGGGAACATTATGTACTGCTATAACGTTATATGTCCTAACATAAGGCAATCTAACATCTCGGATGTAACATTTTACAACATTCCTTGCGTGTCGGCACCTACTTCTCGGTGGGAACATTGTATACTTCTATAACGTTATATATCCTAACCTAAGGCAACCTAACATCTCGGACGTAATATTTTACAACATTTGTGGCGTGTCGGCCCCTACTTCTCGGTGGTAACATTATAAACGTCTAGAACATTATGTGTACTAACCTAAGGCAACCTAATATTTCGGACGTAATATTTTACAACATTCCTTGCGTGTCGGCGCCTACTTCTCCGCGGGAACATTATATACGTCTATAGCGTTATATATCCTAGCCTAAGGCAACCTAACAACTCGTATGTAATATTTAACAACATTCCTGGCGTTTCAGGCCCTACTTCTCGGTGGTAACATTATAAACGTCTATAACGTTTTATGTCCTAACCTAAGGCAACCTAGCATCTCGGACGTAATATTTTACAGCATTCGTGGCGTGTCGGCTCCTCCTTCTCGGTGGGAACATTATGTACGGCTATAACGTTATATGTCCTAACCTAAGGCAATATAACATCTCGGATGTAATATTTTACAACATTCCTTGCGTGTCCGCGCCTACGTCTCCCTGGGAAGACTATATACTTCTATAACGTTATATATCCTAACCTAAGGCAACATAACATCTCGGACGTGATTTTTTACAAACATCCTTGCGTGTCGACGCATACTACTCCGTGGGAACATTATATACTTCTATATAGCGTTGTGTATCCTAACATAAGGCATCCTAACAACTCGTATGTAATATTTGACAACATTCCTGGCGCTTCAGGCCCTACTTCTCGGTGGTAACATTATAAACGTCTATAACGTTTTAAGTCCTAACCTAAGGCAACCTAGCATCTCGGACGTAATATTTTACAACATTCGTGGCGTGTCGGCTCCTCCTTCTCGGTGGGAACATTATGTACGGCTATAACGTTATATATCCTAACACAAGGCAACCTAACATCTCGGATGTAATAATTTACAACAGTCGTGGCGTGTCGGCCCCTACTTCTCTGTGGTAACATTATGTACGACTATAACGTTATATGTCCTAACCTAAGGCAACCAAACATCTCGGATGTAATATTTTCCAACATTCGTGACGTGTCGGCCCCTAATTCTCGGTAGTATCATTATATACGTCTATAACTTTATATATCCTAACAAAAGGCAACCTAACATCTCGGATGTAATATTGTAAAACATTCCTTCCGTGTCGGCACCTACTCCTTGGAGGGAACATTATGTACGATTATAACGTTATATATCCTAACCTAAGCCAACCTAACATCTTGGATGTAATATTTTACAACTTTCGTGGCGTGTCGGCCCCTACTTCTCGGTGGGAACATTATGTACTGCTATAACGTTATATGCCCAAACATGAGGCAATCTAACATCTCGGATGTAATATTTTAAAACATTCCTTGCGTGTCGGCACCTACTTCTCGGTGGGAACATTATGTACTGCTATAACGTTTTATGTCCTAACCTAAGGCAACCTAACATCTCGGACGTAATATTTTACAACATTCGTGGCGTGTCGTCCCCTACTTCTCGGTGGGAACATTATGCACTGCTATAACGTTATATGTCCTAAACTAAGGCAACCTTACATCTCCGATGTAATATTTTACAACATTACTTGGGTGTCGGCGCCTACTTCTCCGTGGGAACATTATATACGTCTATATTGTTATATATCCCAACATAAGGCATCCTAACAACTCGGATGTAATATTTGACAACATTCCTGGCGTTTGAGCCCCTACTTCTCGGTGGTAGCGTTATAAACGTCTATAACGTTATGTGTCCTAACATAAGGCAACCTAACATCTCGGACATAATATTTTACAACATTACTTGCGTTTCGGCGCGTACTTCTCCGTGGGATCATTATATACGTCTATAACGTTATATATCCTAACCTAAGGCAACCTAACATCTCGGATGTAATAATTTACAACATTCGTGTCGTGTCGGCCCCTACTTCTCGGTGGGAACATTATGTACTGCTATAACGTTATATGTCCTAACATAAGGCAATCTAACATCTCGGATGTAACATTTTACAACATTCCTTGCGTGTCCGCACCTACGTCTCCGTGGGAAGACTATATACATCTATAACGTTATATATCCTAACCTAAGGCAACATAACATCTCGGACGTGATTTTTTACAAACATCCTTGCGTGTCGGCGCATACTACTCCGTGGGAACATTATATACTTCTATATAGCGTTGTATATCCTAACATAAGGCATCCTAACAACTCGTATGTAATATTTGACAAAATTCCTGGCGTTTCAGCCCCTACTTCTAGGTGGTAACATTATAAACGTCTATAACGTTTTATGTCCTAACCTAAGGCAACCTAACATCTCGAACGTAATATTTTACAACATTTGTGGCGTGTCGGCCCCTACTTCTCGGTAGGAACGTTATATATCCTAACGTACGGCATCCTAACAACTCGTATGCAATATTTGACAACATTCCTGGCGTTTCAGCCCCTACTTCTAGGTGGTAACATTATAAACGTCTATAACGTTTTATGTCCTAACCTAAGGCAACCTAACATCTCGAACGTAATATTTTACAACATTCGTCGCGTGTCGGCCCCTACTTCTCGGTAGGAACGTTATGTACGTCTATAACGTTATATGTCCTAACCTAAGGCAACCTAACTCCTCGGATGTAATATTTTACAACATTCGTGGCGTGTCGTCCCCTACTTCTCGGTGGGAACATTATGTACTGCTATAACGTTATATGTCCTAAACTAAGGCAACCTTACATCTCCGATGTAATATTTTACAACATTACTTGGGTGTCGGCGCCTACTTCTCCGTGGGAACATTATATACGTCTATATCGTTATATACCCTAACATAAGGCATCCTAACAACTCGGATGTAATATTTGACAACATTCCTGGCGTTTCAGCCCCTACTTCTCGGTGGGAACATTATATACGTCTAAAACGTTATATGTCCTAACCTAAGGCAACCTATCATCTCGGACGTAATATTTTACAAAATTCCTTGCGTGTCGGTGCCTACTTCTCGGTGGGATGATTATATACGTCTAAAACGTTATATGTCCTAACCTAAGGCAACCTATCATCTCGGACGTAATATTTTACAAAATCCCTTGCGTGTCGGTGCCTACTTCTCCGTGGGAACATTATATACGTCTGTAACGTTATATATCCTAACCTAAGCCAACCTAACATCTCGGACGTAATATTTTACAACATTCGTGGCGTGTCGGCCCCTACTTCTCGGTGGTAACATTATAAACGTCTAGAACATTATGTGTACTAACCTAAGGCAACCTAATATTTCGGACGTAATATTTTACAACATTCCTTGCGTGTCGGCGCCTACTTCTCCGCGGGAACATTATATACGTCTATAGCGTTATATATCCTAGCCTAAGGCAACCTAACAACTCGTATGTAATATTTAACAACATTCCTGGCGTTTCAGGCCCTACTTCTCGGTGGTAACATTATAAACGTCTATAACGTTTTATGTCCTAACCTAAGGCAACCTAGCATCTCGGACGTAATATTTTACAGCATTCGTGGCGTGTCGGCTCCTCCTTCTCGGTGGGAACATTATGTACGGCTATAACGTTATATGTCCTAACCTAAGGCAATATAACATCTCGGATGTAATATTTTACAACATTCCTTGCGTGTCCGCGCCTACGTCTCCCTGGGAAGACTATATACTTCTATAACGTTATATATCCTAACCTAAGGCAACATAACATCTCGGACGTGATTTTTTACAAACATCCTTGCGTGTCGACGCATACTACTCCGTGGGAACATTATATACTTCTATATAGCGTTGTGTATCCTAACATAAGGCATCCTAACAACTCGTATGTAATATTTGACAACATTCCTGGCGCTTCAGGCCCTACTTCTCGGTGGTAACATTATAAACGTCTATAACGTTTTAAGTCCTAACCTAAGGCAACCTAGCATCTCGGACGTAATATTTTACAACATTCGTGGCGTGTCGGCTCCTCCTTCTCGGTGGGAACATTATGTACGGCTATAACGTTATATATCCTAACACAAGGCAACCTAACATCTCGGATGTAATAATTTACAACAGTCGTGGCGTGTCGGCCCCTACTTCTCTGTGGTAACATTATGTACGACTATAACGTTATATGTCCTAACCTAAGGCAACCAAACATCTCGGATGTAATATTTTACAACATTCGTGACGTGTCGGCCCCTAATTCTCGGTAGTATCATTATATACGTCTATAACTTTATATATCCTAACAAAAGGCAACCTAACATCTCGGATGTAATATTGTAAAACATTCCTTCCGTGTCGGCACCTACTCCTTGGAGGGAACATTATGTACGATTATAACGTTATATATCCTAACCTAAGCCAACCTAACATCTTGGATGTAATATTTTACAACTTTCGTGGCGTGTCGGCCCCTACTTCTCGGTGGGAACATTATGTACTGCTATAACGTTATATGCCCAAACATGAGGCAATCTAACATCTCGGATGTAATATTTTAAAACATTCCTTGCGTGTCGGCACCTACTTCTCGGTGGGAACATTATGTACTGCTATAACGTTTTATGTCCTAACCTAAGGCAACCTAACATCTCGGACGTAATATTTTACAACATTCGTGGCGTGTCGTCCCCTACTTCTCGGTGGGAACATTATGCACTGCTATAACGTTATATGTCCTAAACTAAGGCAACCTTACATCTCCGATGTAATATTTTACAACATTACTTGGGTGTCGGCGCCTACTTCTCCGTGGGAACATTATATACGTCTATATTGTTATATATCCCAACATAAGGCATCCTAACAACTCGGATGTAATATTTGACAACATTCCTGGCGTTTGAGCCCCTACTTCTCGGTGGTAGCGTTATAAACGTCTATAACGTTATGTGTCCTAACATAAGGCAACCTAACATCTCGGACATAATATTTTACAACATTACTTGCGTTTCGGCGCGTACTTCTCCGTGGGATCATTATATACGTCTATAACGTTATATATCCTAACCTAAGGCAACCTAACATCTCGGATGTAATAATTTACAACATTCGTGTCGTGTCGGCCCCTACTTCTCGGTGGGAACATTATGTACTGCTATAACGTTATATGTCCTAACATAAGGCAATCTAACATCTCGGATGTAACATTTTACAACATTCCTTGCGTGTCCGCACCTACGTCTCCGTGGGAAGACTATATACATCTATAACGTTATATATCCTAACCTAAGGCAACATAACATCTCGGACGTGATTTTTTACAAACATCCTTGCGTGTCGGCGCATACTACTCCGTGGGAACATTATATACTTCTATATAGCGTTGTATATCCTAACATAAGGCATCCTAACAACTCGTATGTAATATTTGACAAAATTCCTGGCGTTTCAGCCCCTACTTCTAGGTGGTAACATTATAAACGTCTATAACGTTTTATGTCCTAACCTAAGGCAACCTAACATCTCGAACGTAATATTTTACAACATTTGTGGCGTGTCGGCCCCTACTTCTCGGTAGGAACGTTATATATCCTAACGTACGGCATCCTAACAACTCGTATGCAATATTTGACAACATTCCTGGCGTTTCAGCCCCTACTTCTAGGTGGTAACATTATAAACGTCTATAACGTTTTATGTCCTAACCTAAGGCAACCTAACATCTCGAACGTAATATTTTACAACATTCGTCGCGTGTCGGCCCCTACTTCTCGGTAGGAACGTTATGTACGTCTATAACGTTATATGTCCTAACCTAAGGCAACCTAACTCCTCGGATGTAATATTTTACAACATTCGTGGCGTGTCGTCCCCTACTTCTCGGTGGGAACATTATGTACTGCTATAACGTTATATGTCCTAAACTAAGGCAACCTTACATCTCCGATGTAATATTTTACAACATTACTTGGGTGTCGGCGCCTACTTCTCCGTGGGAACATTATATACGTCTATATCGTTATATACCCTAACATAAGGCATCCTAACAACTCGGATGTAATATTTGACAACATTCCTGGCGTTTCAGCCCCTACTTCTCGGTGGTAGCGTTATAAACGTCTATAACGTTATGTGTCCTAACCTAAGGCAACCTAACATCTCGGACGTAATATTTTACAACATTACTTGCGTTTCGGCGCGTACTTCTCCGTGGGATCGTTATATACGTCTATAACGTTATATATCCTAACCTAAGGCAACCTAACATCTCGGATGTAATAATTTAAAACATTCGTGGCGTGTCGGCCCCTACTTCTCGGGGGGAACATTATGTACTGCTATAACGTTATATGTCCTAACATAAGGCAATCTAACATCTCGGATGTAACATTTTACAACATTCCTTGCGTGTCCGCACCTACGTCTCCGTGGGAAGACTATATACATCTATAACGTTATATATCCTAACCTAAGGCAACATAACATCTCGGACGTGATTTTTTACAAACATCCTTGCGTGTCGGCGCATACTACTCCGTGGGAACATTATATACTTCTATATAGCGTTGTATATCCTAACATAAGGCATCCTAACAACTCGTATGTAATATTTGACAAAATTCCTGGCGTTTCAGCCCCTACTTCTAGGTGGTAACATTATAAACGTCTATAACGTTTTATGTCCTAACCTAAGGCAACCTAGCATCTCGGACGTAATATTTTACAGCATTCGTGGCGTGTCGCCTCCTCCTTCTCGGTGGGAACATTATGTACGGCTATAACGTTATATGTCCTAACCTAAGGCAATATAACATCTCGGATGTAATATTTTACAACATTCCTTGCGTGTCCGCGCCTACGTCTCCCTGGGAAGACTATATACTTCTATAACGTTATATATCCTAACCTAAGGCAACATAACATCTCGGACGTGATTTTTTACAAACATCCTTGCGTGTCGACGCATACTACTCCGTGGGAACATTATATACTTCTATATAGCGTTGTGTATCCTAACATAAGGCATCCTAACAACTCGTATGTAATATTTGACAACATTCCTGGCGCTTCAGGCCCTACTTCTCGGTGGTAACATTATAAACGTCTATAACGTTTTAAGTCCTAACCTAAGGCAACCTAGCATCTCGGACGTAATATTTTACAACATTCGTGGCGTGTCGGCTCCTCCTTCTCGGTGGGAACATTATGTACGGCTATAACGTTATATATCCTAACACAAGGCAACCTAACATCTCGGATGTAATAATTTACAACAGTCGTGGCGTGTCGGCCCCTACTTCTCTGTGGTAACATTATGTACGACTATAACGTTATATGTCCTAACCTAAGGCAACCAAACATCTCGGATGTAATATTTTACAACATTCGTGACGTGTCGGCCCCTAATTCTCGGTAGTATCATTATATACGTCTATAACTTTATATATCCTAACAAAAGGCAACCTAACACCTCGGATGTAATATTGTAAAACATTCCTTCCGTGTCGGCACCTACTCCTTGGAGGGAACATTATGTACGATTATAACGTTATATATCCTAACCTAAGCCAACCTAACATCTCGGATGTAATATTTTACAACTTTCGTGGCGTGTCGGCCCCTACTTCTCGGTGGGAACATTATGTACTGCTATAACGTTATATGCCCAAACATGAGGCAATCTAACATCTCGGATGTAATATTTTAAAACATTCCTTGCGTGTCGGCACCTACTTCTCGGTGGGAACATTATGTACTGCTATAACGTTTTATGTCCTAACCTAAGGCAACCTAACATCTCGGACGTAATATTTTACAACATTCGTGGCGTGTCGTCCCCTACTTCTCGGTGGGAACATTATGCACTGCTATAACGTTATATGTCCTAAACTAAGGCAACCTTACATCTCCGATGTAATATTTTACAACATTACTTGGGTGTCGGCGCCTACTTCTCCGTGGGAACATTATATACGTCTATATCGTTATATATCCCAACATAAGGCATCCTAACAACTCGGATGTAATATTTGACAACATTCCTGGCGTTTGAGCCCCTACTTCTCGGTGGTAGCGTTATAAACGTCTATAACGTTATGTGTCCTAACATAAGGCAACCTAACATCTCGGACATAATATTTTACAACATTACTTGCGTTTCGGCGCGTACTTCTCCGTGGGATCATTATATACGTCTATAACGTTATATATCCTAACCTAAGGCAACCTAACATCTCGGATGTAATAATTTACAACATTCGTGTCGTGTCGGCCCCTACTTCTCGGTGGGAACATTATGTACTGCTATAACGTTATATGTCCTAACATAAGGCAATCTAACATCTCGGATGTAACATTTTACAACATTCCTTGCGTGTCCGCACCTACGTCTCCGTGGGAAGACTATATACATCTATAACGTTATATATCCTAACCTAAGGCAACATAACATCTCGGACGTGATTTTTTACAAACATCCTTGCGTGTCGGCGCATACTACTCCGTGGGAACATTATATACTTCTATATAGCGTTGTATATCCTAACATAAGGCATCCTAACAACTCGTATGTAATATTTGACAAAATTCCTGGCGTTTCAGCCCCTACTTCTAGGTGGTAACGTTATAAACGTCTATAACGTTTTATGTCCTAACCTAAGGCAACCTAACATCTCGAACGTAATATTTTACAACATTTGTGGCGTGTCGGCCCCTACTTCTCGGTAGGAACGTTATATATCCTAACGTACGGCATCCTAACAACTCGTATGCAATATTTGACAACATTCCTGTCGTTTCAGACCCTACTTCTAGGTGGTAACATTATAAACGTCTATAACGTTTTATGTCCTAACCTAAGGCAACCTAACATCTCGAACGTAATATTTTACAACATTCGTGGCGTGTCGGCCCCTACTTCTCGGTAGGAACGTTATGTACGTCTATAACGTTATATGTCCTAACCTAAGGCAACCTAACTCCTCGGATGTAATATTTTACAACATTCGTGGCGTGTCGTCCCCTACTTCTCGGTGGGAACATTATGTACTGCTATAACGTTATATGTCCTAAACTAAGGCAACCTTACATCTCCGATGTAATATTTTACAACATTACTTGGGTGTCGGCGCCTACTTCTCCGTGGGAACATTATATACGTCTATATCGTTATATACCCTAACATAAGGCATCCTAACAACTCGGATGTAATATTTGACAACATTCCTGGCGTTTCAGCCCCTACTTCTCGGTGGTAGCGTTATAAACGTCTATAACGTTATGTGTCCTAACCTAAGGCAACCTAACATCTCGGACGTAATATTTTACAACATTACTTGCGTTTCGGCGCGTACTTCTCCGTGGGATCGTTATATACGTCTATAACGTTATATATCCTAACCTAAGGCAACCTAACATCTCGGATGTAATAATTTACAACATTCGTGGCGTGTCGGCCCCTACTTCTCGGGGGGAACATTATGTACTGCTATAACGTTATATGTCCTAACATAAGGCAATCTAACATCTCGAATGTAACATTTTACAACATTCCTTGCGTGTCGGCACCTACTTCTCGGTGGGAACATTATATACTTCTATAACGTTATATATCCTAACCTAAGGCAGCCTAACATCTCGGACGTAATATTTTACAACATTTGTGGCGTGTCGGCCCCTACTTCTCGGTGGTAACATTATAAACGTCTATAACGTTTTATGTCCTAACCTAAGGCAACCTAGCATCTCGGACGTAATATTTTACAACATTCGTGGCGTGTCGGCTCCTCCTTCTCTGTGGGAACATTATGTACGGCTATAACGTTATATATCCTAACCTAAGGCAACCTAACATCTCGGATGTAATATTTTAAAACATTCCTTGCGTGTCGGCACCTACTTCTCGGTGGGAACATTATGTACTGCTATAACGTTTTATGTCCTAACCTAAGGCAACCTAACATCTCGAACGTAATATTTTACAACATTCGTGGCGTGTCGGCCCCTACTTCTCGGTAGGAACGTTATGTACGGCTATAACGTTATATGTCCTAACCTAAGGCAACCTAACTCCTCGGATGTAATATTTTACAACATTCGTGGCGTGTCGTCCCCTACTTCTCGGTGGGAACATTATGTACTGCTATAATGTTATATGCCCTAACATGAGACAATCTAACATCTCGGATGTAATATTTTAAAACATTCCTTGCGTGTCGGCACCTACTTCTCGGTGGGAACATTATGTACTGCTATAACGTTTTATGTCCTAACCTAAGGCAACCTAACATCTCGGACGTAATATTTTACAACATTCGTGGCGTGTCGGCCCCTACTTCTCGGTAGGAACGTTATGTACGGCTATAACGTTATATGTCCTAACCTAAGGCAACCTAACACCTCGGATGTAATATTCTACAACATTCGTGGCGTGTCGGCCCCTACTTCTCGGTGGGAACATTATGTACTGCTATAACGTTATATGTCCTAAACTAAGGCAACCTTACATCTCCGATGTAACATTTTACAACATTCCTTGCGTGTCCGCACCTACGTCTCCGTGGGAAGACTATATACTTCTATAACGTTATATATCCTAACCTAAGGCAACATAACATCTCGGACGTGATTTTTTACAAACATCCTTGCGTGTCGGCGCATACTACTCCGTGGGAACATTATATACTTCTATATAGCGTTGTATATCCTAACATAAGGCATCCTAACAACTCGTATGTAATATTTGACAACATTCCTGGCGTTTCAGCCCCTACTTCTAGGTGGTAACATTATAAACATCTATAACGTTTTATGTCCTAACCTAAGGCAACCTAACATCTCGAACGTAATATTTTACAACATTTGTGGCGTGTCGGCCCCTACTTCTCGGTAGGAACGTTATATATCCTAACGTACGGCATCCTAACAACTCGTATGTAATATTTGACAACATTCCTGGCGTTTCAGGCCCTACTTCTCGGTGGTAACATTATAAACGTCTATAACGTTTTAAGTCCTAACCTAAGGCAACCTAGCATCTCGGACGAAATATTTTACAACATTCGTGGCGTGTCGGCTCCTCCTTCTCGGTGGGAACATTATGTACGGCTATAACGTTATATATCCTAACACAAGGCAAACTAACATCTCGGATGTAATAATTTACAACAGTCGTGGCGTGTCGGCCCCTACTTCTCGGTGGGAACATTATATACGTCTAAAACGTTATATGTCCTAACCTAAGGCAACCTATCATCTCGGACGTAATATTTTACAAAATTCCTTGCATGTCGGTGCCTACTTCTCCGTGGGAACATTATATACGTCTATAACGTTATATATCCTAACCTAAGCCAACCTAACATCTCGCATGTAATATTTTACAACATTTGTGGCGTGTCGGCCCCTACTTCTCGGTGGGAACATTATGTACTGCTATAACGTTATATGCCCTAACATGAGGCAATCTAACATCTCGGATGTAATATTTTAAAACATTCCTTGCGTGTCGGCACCTACTTCTCGGTGGGAACATTATGTACTGCTATAACGTTTTATGTCCTAACCTAAGGCAACCTAACATCTCGAACGTAATATTTTACAACATTCGTGGCGTGTCGTCCCCTACTGCTCGGTGGGAACATTATGCACTGCTATAACGTTATATGTCCTAACCTAAGGCAACCTATCATCTCGGACGTAATATTTTTCAAAATTCCTTGCGTGTCGGTGCCTACTTCTCCGTGGGAACATTATATACGTCTATAACGTTATATATCCTAACCTAAGCCAACCTAACATGTCGCATGTAATATTTTACAACTTTCGTGGCGTGTCGGCCCCTACTTCTCGGTGGGAACATTATGTACTGCTATAACGTTATATGCCCTAACATGAGGCAACCAAACATCTCGGATGTAATATTTTACAACATTCGTGACGTGTCGGCTCCTCCTTCTCGGTGGGAACATTATGTACGGCTATAACGTTACATATCCTAACACAAGGCAACCTAACATCTCGGATGTAATAATTTACAACAGTCGTGGCGTGTCGGCCCCTACTTCTCTGTGGTAACATTATGTACGACTATAACGTTATATGTCCTAACCTAAGGCAACCAAACATCTCGGATGTAATATTTTACAACATTCGTGACGTGTCGGCCCCTAATTCTCGCTAGTATCATTATATACGTCTATAACTTTATATATCCTAACAAAAGGCAACCTAACATCTCGGATGTAATATTGTAAAACATTCCTTCCGTGTCGGCACCTACTCCTCGGAGGGAACATTATGTACGATTATAACGTTATATATCCTAACCTAAGCCAACCTAACATCTCGGATGTAATATTTTACAACTTTCGTGGCGTGTCGGCCCCTACTTCTCGGTGGGAACATTATGTACTGCTATAACGTTATATGCCCAAACATGAGGCAATCTAACATCTCGGATGTAATATTTTAAAACATTCCTTGCGTGTCGGCACCTACTTCTCGGTGGGAACATTATGTACTGCTATAACGTTTTATGTCCTAACCTAAGGCAAGCTAACATCTCGGACGTAATATTTTACAACATTCGTGGCGTGTCGGCCCCTACTTCTCGGTAGGAACGTTATGTACGTCTATAACGTTATATGTCCTAACCTAAGGCAACCTAACTCCTCGGATGTAATATTTTACAACATTCGTGGCGTGTCGTCCCCTACTTCTCGGTGGGAACATTATGTACTGCTATAACGTTATATGTCCTAAACTAAGGCAACCTTACATCTCCGATGTAATATTTTACAACATTACTTGGGTGTCGGCGCCTACTTCTCCGTGGGAACATTATATACGTCTATATCGTTATATATCCCAACATAAGGCATCCTAACAACTCGGATGTAATATTTGACAACATTCCTGGCGTTTGAGCCCCTACTTCTCGGTGGTAGCGTTATAAACGTCTATAACGTTATGTGTCCTAACATAAGGCAACCTAACATCTCGGACATAATATTTTACAACATTACTTGCGTTTCGGCGCGTACTTCTCCGTGGGATCAGTATATACGTCTATAACGTTATATATCCTAACCTAAGGCAACCTAACATCTCGGATGTAATAATTTACAACATTCGTGGCGTGTCGGCCCCTACTTCTCGGTGGGAACATTATGTACTGCTATAACGTTATATGTCCTAACATAAGGCAATCTAACATCTCGGATGTAACATTTTACAACATTCCTTGCGTGTCCGCACCTACGTCTCCGTGGGAAGACTATATACTTCTATAACGTTATATATCCTAACCTAAGGCAACATAACATCTCGGACGTGATTTTTTACAAACATCCTTGCGTGTCGGCGCATACTATTCCGTGGGAACATTATATACTTCTATATAGCGTTGTATATCCTAACATAAGGCATCCTAACAAATCGTATGTAATATTTGACAACATTCCTGGCGTTTCAGCCCCTACTTCTAGGTGGTAACATTATAAACGTCTATAACGTTTTATGTCCTAACCTAAGGCAACCTAACATCTCGAACGTAATATTTTACAACATTCGTGGCGTGTCGGCCCCTACTTCTCGGTAGGAACGTTATGTACGGCTATAACGTTATATGTCCTAACCTAAGGCAACCTAACTCCTCGGATGTAATATTTTACAACATTCGTGGCGTGTCATCCCCTACTTCTCGGTGGGAACATTATGTACTGCTATAACGTTATATGTCCTAAACTAAGGCAACCTTACATCTCCGATGTAATATTTTACAACATTACTTGGGTGTCGGCGCCTACTTCTCCGTGGGAACATTATATACGTCTATATCGTTATATATCCTAACATAAGGCATCCTAGCAACTCGGATGTAATATTTGACAACATTCCTGGCGTTTCAGCCCCTACCTCTCGGTGGTAGCGTTATAAACGTCTATAACGTTATGTGTCCTAACCTAAGGCAACCTAACATCTCGGACGTAATATTTTACAACATTTGTGGCGTGTCGGCCCCTACTTCTCGGTAGGATCGTTATATATCCTAACGTACGGCATCCTAACAACTCGTATGTAATATTTGACAACATTCCTGGCGTTTCAGGCCCTACTTCTCGGTGGTAACATTATAAACGTCTATAACGTTTTAAGTCCTAACCTAAGGCAACCTAGCATCTCGGACGTAATATTTTACAACATTCGTGGCGTGTCGGCTCCTCCTTCTCGGTGGGAACATTATGTACGGCTATAGCGTTATATATCCTAACGCAAGGCAACCTAACATCTCGGATGTAATAATTTACAACAGTCGTGGCGTGTCGGCCCCTACTTCTCGGTGGGAACATTATATACGTCTAAAACGTTATATGTCCTAACCTAAGGCAACCTATCATCTCGGACGTAATATTTTTCAAAATTCCTTGCGTGTCGGTGCCTACTTCTCCGTGGGAACATTATATACGTCTATAACGTTATATATCCTAACCTAAGCCAACCTAACATCTCGCATGTAATATTTTACAACTTTCGTGGCGTGTCGGCCCCTACTTCTCGGTGGGAACATTATGTACTGCTATAACGTTATATGCCCTACCATGAGGCAATCTAACATCTCGGATGTAATATTTTAAAACATTCCTTGCGTGTCGGCACCTACTTCTCGGTGGGAACATTATGTACTGCTATAACGTTTTATGTCCTAACCTAAGGCAACCTAACATCTCGGACGTAATATTTTACAACATTCGTGGCGTGTCGGCCCCTACTTCTCGGTAGGAATGTTATGTACGGTTATAACGTTATATGTCCTAACCTAAGGCAACCTAACTCCTCGGGTGTAATATTTTACAACATTCGTGGCGTGTCGTCCCCTACTTCTCGGTGGCGAACATTATGTACTGCTATAACGTTATATGTCCTAACATAAGGCAATCTAACATCTCGGATGTAACATTTTACAACATTCCTTGCGTGTCGGCACCTACTTCTCGGTGGGAACATTATATACTTCTATAACGTTATATATCCTAACCTAAGGCAACCTAACATCTCGGACGTAATATTTTACAACATTTGTGGCGTGTCGGCCCCTACTTCTCGGTGGTAACATTATAAACGTCTATAACGTTTTCTGTCCTAACTTAAGGCAACCTAGCATCTCGGACGTAATATTTTACAACATTCGTGGCGTGTCGGCTCCTCCTTCTCTGTGGGAACATTATGTACGGCTATAACGTTATATATCCTAACCTAAGGCAACCTAACATCTCGGATGTAATAATTTACAACATTCGTGGCGTGTCGGCCCCTACTTCTCGGTGGGGACGTTATGTACTGCTATAACGTTATATGTCCTAACATAAGGCAATCTAATATCTCGGATGTAACATTTTACAACATTCCTTGCGTGTCGGCACCTACTTCTCGGTGGGAACATTATGTACGTCTATATCGTTATATATCCTAACATAAGGCATCCTAATAACTCGGATGTAATATTTGACAACATTCCTGGCGTTTCAGCCCCTACTTCTCGGTGGTAACATTATAAACGTCTATAACGTTTTAAGTCCTAACCTAAGGCAACCTAGCATCTCGGACGTAATATTTTACAACATTCGTGGCGTGTCGGCTCCTCCTTCTCGGTGGGAACATTATGTACGGCTATAACGTTATATATCCTAACGCAAGGCAACCTAACATCTCGGATGTAATAATTTACAACAGTCGTGGCGTGTCGGCCCCTACTTCTCGGTGGGAACATTATATACGTCTAAAACGTTATATGTCCTAACCTAAGGCAACCTATCATCTCGGACGTAATATTTTTCAAAATTCCTTGCGTGTCGGTGCCTACTTCTCCGTGGGAACATTATATACGTCTATAACGTTATATATCCTAACCTAAGCCAACCTAACATCTCGCATGTAATATTTTACAACTTTCGTGGCGTGTCGGCCCCTACTTCTCGGTGGGAACATTATGTACTGCTATAACGTTATATGCCCTAACATGAGGCAATCTAACATCTCGCATGTAATATTTTAAAACATTCCTTGCGTGTCGGCATCTACTTCTCGGTGGGAACATTATGTACTGCTATAACGTTTTATGTCCTAACCTAAGGCAACCTAACATGTCGGACGTAATATTTTACAACATTCGTGGCGTGTCGGCCCCTACTTCTCGGTAGGAATGTTATGTACGGCTATAACGTTATATGTCCTAACCTAAGGCAACCTAACTCCTCGGGTGTAATATTTTACAACATTCGTGGCGTGTCGTCCCCTCCTTCTCGGTGGCGAACATTATGTACTGCTATAACGTTATATGTCCTAACATAAGGCAATCTAACATCTCGGATGTAACATTTTACAACATTCCTTGCGTGTCGGCACCTACTTCTCGGTGGGAACATTATATACTTCTATAACGTTATATATCCTAACCTAAGGCAACCTAACATCTCGGACGTAATATTTTACAACATTTGTGGCGTGTCGGCCCCTACTTCTCGGTGGTAACATTATAAACGTCTATAACGTTTTATGTCCTAACCTAAGGCAACCTAGCATCTCGGACGTAATATTTTACAACATTCGTGGCGTGTCGGCTCCTCCTTCTCTGTGGGAACATTATGTACGGCTATAACGTTATATATCCTAACCTAAGGCAACCTAACATCTCGGATGTAATAATTTACAACATTCGTGGCGTGTCGGCCCCTACTTCTCGGTGGGGACATTATGTACTGCTATAACGTTATATGTCCTAACATAAGGCAATCTAACATCTCGGATGTAACATTTTACAACATTCCTTGCGTGTCGGCACCTACTTCTCGGTGGGAACATTATGTACGTCTATATCGTTATATATCCTAACATAAGGCATCCTAACAACTCGGATGTAATATTTGACAACATTCCTGGCGTTTCAGCCCCTACTTCTCGGTGGTAGCGTTATAAACGTCTATAACGTTATGTGTCCTAGCCTAAGGCAACCTGACATCTCGGACGTAATATTTTACAACATTACTTGCGTGTCGACGCCTACTTCTCCTTGGGAGCGTTATGTACGACTATAACGCTGTATGTGATCACCTAAGGCAACCTAACATCTCGGATGTAATATTTTACAACATCCGTGACGTGTCGGCGCCTACTTCTCGGTGGGAACATTATGTACGTCTAGAACGTTATATATCCTAGCATACGGCATCCTAACAACTCCTATGTAATATTTGACGACATTCCTGGCGTTTCAGCCCCTACTTCTCTGTGGTAACATAATGTACGACTATAACGTTATATGTCCTAACCTAAGGCAACCTAACATCTCGTGCGTAATATTTTACAACATTCGTGGCGTTTCGGCTCCTCCTTCTCGGTGGGAACATTAAGTACGGCTATAACGTTATATATCCTAACATAAGGCAACCTAACGTCTCGGATGTAATATTTGACATCATTCCTGGCGTTTCAGCCCCTACTTCTCGGTGGTAGCGTTATAAACGTCTATAACGTTATGTGTCCTAACTTAAGGCAACCTAACATCTCGGACGTAATATTTTACAACATTACTTGCGTTTCGGCGCGTACTTCTCCGTGGGATCATTATATACGTCTATAACGTTATATATCCTAACCTAAGGCAACCTAACATCTCGGATGTAATATTTTACAACATTCCTCGCGTGTCGGCGCCTTCTTCTCGGTGGGAACATTATGTACGGCTATAACGTTATATGTCCTAACCTAAGGCAATCTAACATCTCGGATGTAATATTTCACAACATTCCTTGCGTGTCGGCGCCTACGTCTCCGTGGGAAGACTATATACTTCTATAACGTTATATATCCTAACTTAAGGCAAGATAACATCTCGGACGTGATTTTTTACAAACATCCTTGCGTGTCGGCGCATACTACTCCGTGGGAACATTATATACTTCTATAAAGTTGCATATCCTAACATAAGGCATCCTAACAACTCGTATGTAATATTTGACAACATTCCTTGCGTGTCGGCGCCTACTTCTCCGTGGGAACATTATGTACGTCTATAACGTTATATGTCCTAACCTAATGCAACCTTACATCTCGGATGTAATATTTTACAACACTCCTTGCGTGTCGGTACCTACTTCTCGGTGGGATCATTATATACGTCTATAACTTTAGATATCCTAACCTAAGGCAACCTAACATCTCGGATGTAATATTTTATAACATTCGTGGCGTGTCGGCCCCTACTTCTCGGTGGGAACGTTATGTATACAAATAACGTTATATGTCCTAACTTAAGGCCACCTAACACCTCGGATGTAATATTTTACAACATTCGTGGCCTGTCGGCCCCTACTTCTCGTTGGGAACAATATGTACGGCTATAACGTTATATATCCTAACCTAAGGCAATCTAACACCTCGGATGTAATATTTTACAACATTCGTGGCGTGTCGGCCCCTACTTCTCGGTGGGAACATTATGTACTGCTATAACGTTATATGTCCTAACATGAGGCAATCTAACATCTCGGATGTAATATTTTACAACATTCCTTGCGTGTCGGTACCTACTTCTCGGTGGGAACATCATGTACTGTTATAACGTTATATGTCCTAACCTAATGCATTCTAACATCTCGGATGTAATATTTTACAACATTCCTTGCGTGTCGGCACCTACTTCTCGGTGGGAACATTATATACGTCTATAATTTTATATATCCTAACCTAAGGCAACCTAACATCTCGGATGTAATATTTTACTAAAATTCGTGGCGTGTCGGCCCCTACTTCTCGGTGGAAACATTATGTACGGCTATAACGTTATATGTCCTAACCTAAGGCAACGTTACATCTCGGATGTAATATTTTACAACATTTGTGGCGTGTCGGCCCCTACTTCTCGGTAGGAACGTTATATATCCTAACGTACGGCATCCTAACAACTCGTATGTAATATTTGACAACATTCCTGGCGTTTCAGGCCCTACTTCTCGGTGGTAACATTATAAACGTCTATAACGTTTTAAGTCCTAACCTAAGGCAACCTAGCATCTCGGACGTAATATTTTACAACATTCGTGGCGTGTCGGCTCCTCCTTCTCGGTGGGAACATTATGTACGGCTATAACGTTATATATCCTAACGCAAGGCAACCTAACATCTCGGATGTAATAATTTACAACAGTCGTGGCGTGTCGGCCCCTACTTCTCGGTGGGAACATTATATACGTCTAAAACGTTATATGTCCTAACCTAAGGCAACCTATCATCTCGGACGTAATATTTTTCAAAATTCCTTGCGTGTCGGTGCCTACTTCTCCGTGGGAACATTATATACGTCTATAACGTTATATATCATAACCTAAGCCAACCTAACATCTCGCATGTAATATTTTACAACTTTCGTGGCGTGTCGGCCCCTACTTCTCGGTGGGAACATTATGTACTGCTATAACGTTATATGCACTAACATTAGGAAATCTAACATCTCGGATGTAATATTTTAAAACATTCCTTGCGTGTCGGCACCTACTTCTCGGTGGGAACATTATGTACTGCTATAACGTTTTATGTCCTAACCTAACGCAACCTAACATCTCGGACGTAATATTTTACAACATTCGTGTCGTGTCGGCCCCTACTTCTCGGTAGGAATGTTATGTACGGCTATAACGTTATATGTCCTAACCTAAGGCAACCTAACTCCTCGGGTGTAATATTTTACAACATTCGTGGCGTGTCGTCCCCTCCTTCTCGGTGGCGAACATTATGTACTGCTATAACGTTATATGTCCTAACATAAGGCAATCTAACATCTCGGATGTAACATTTTACAACATTCCTTGCGTGTCGGCACCTACTTCTCGGTGGGAACATTATGTACGTCTATATCGTTATATATCCTAACATAAGGCATCCTAACAACTCGGATGTAATATTTTACAACATTCCTTGCGTGTCGGTACCTACTTCTCGGTGGGATCATTATATACGTCTATAACTTTAGATATCCTAACCTAAGGCAACCTAACATCTCGGATGTAATATTTTATAACATTCGTGGCGTGTCGGCCCCTACTTCTCGGTGGGAACGTTATGTACGCAAATAACGTTATATGTCCTAACCTAAGGCAACCTAGCACCTCGGATGTAATATTTTACAACATTCGTGGCCTGTCGGCCCCTACTTCTCGTTGGGAACAATTTGTACGGCTATAACGTTATATATCCCAACCTAAAGCAATCTAACAACTCGGATGTAATATTTTACAACATTCGTGGCGTGTCGTCTCCTCCTTCTCGGTGGGAACATTATGTACATCTATAACGTTATATGTCCTAAACTAAGGCAACCTTACATCTCGGATGTAATATTTTACAACATTACATGGGCGTCGGCGCCTACTTCTCCGTGGAAACATTGTAAACGTCTATATCGTTATATATCCTAACATAAGGCATCCTAACAACTCGGATGTAATATTTGACATCATTCCTGGCGTTTCAGCCCCTACTTCTCGGTGGAGACTTTATATACGTCTAAAACGTTATATGTCCTAACCTAAGGCAACCTATCATCTCGGACGTAATATGTTAAAACATTCCTTGCGTGTCGGCACCTGCTTCTCCGTGGGAAAGTTATGTACGACTATAACGCTGTATGTGATCACCTAAGGCAACCTAACATCTCGGATGTAATATTTTACAACATTCGTGACGTGTCGGCCCCTACTTCTCGGTAGGAACGTTATGTACGTCTATAACGTTATATGTCCTAACCTAAGGCAACCTAACTCCTCGGATGTAATATTTTACAACACTCGTGACGTGTCGTCCCCTACTTCTCGGTGGGAACATTATGTACGGCTATAACGTTATATATCCTAACCTAAGGCAACCTAACATCTCGGACGTAATATTTTACAACATTACCTGCGTGTCGGCGCGTACTTCTCCGTGGGAACATTATATACGTCTATAACGTTATATGTCTTAACCTAAGGCAATCTAACATCTCGGATGTAATATTTTACAACATTCCTTGCGTGTCGGCAACTACTTCTCGGTGGTATCATTATATATGTCTATCACCTTATATATCCTAACAAAAGGCAACCTAACATCCCGGATGTAATAATTTACAACATTCGTGGCGTGTCGGCCCCTACTTCTCGGTGGGAACATTATGTATTGCTATAACGTTATATGTCCTAACATGAGGCAATCTAACATATCGGATGTAATATTTTAAAACATTCCTTGCGTGTCGGCGCCTACTCCTCCGTGGGAACATTATATACGTCTATAACGTTATATATCCTAATCTAAGGCAACCTAACATCTCGCACGTTATATTTTACAACATTCCTAGCGCCTCGGCGCCGACTTCCCAGTGGGTACATTATATACGTCTATAACGTTATATATCATAACCTAAGGCAACCTAACATCTCGGATGTAATATTTTACAACATTCCTTGCGTGTCGGCACCTACTTCTCGGTGGGAACATTATATACTTCTATAACGTTATATATCCTAACCTAAGGCAACCTAACATCTCGGACGTAATATTTTACAACATTCGTGGCGTGTCGGCTCCTCCTTCTCGGTGGGAACATTATGTACTGCTATAACGTTATATGTCCTAACATGAGGCAATCTAACATCTCGGATGTAATATTTTACAACATTCCTTGCGTGTCGGTACCTACTTCTCGGTGGGAACATCATGTACTGTTATAACGTTATATGTCCTAACCTAATGCATTCTAACATCTCGGATGTAATATTTTACAACATTCCTTGCGTGCCGGCACCTACTTCTCGGTGGGAACATTATATACGTCTATAATTTTATATATCCTAACCTAAGGCAACCTAACATCTCGGATGTAATATTTTACTAAAATTCGTGGCTTGTCGGCCCCTACTTCTCGGTGGAAACATTATGTACGGCTATAACGTTATATGTCCTAACCTAAGGCAACGTTACATCTCGGATGTAATATTTTACAACATTCCTTGCGTGTCGGTACCTACTTCTCTTTGGGAACATTATACACTTCTATAACGTTATATATCCTAACCTAAGGCAACCTAACATCTCGGACGTAATATTTTACAACATTTGTGGCGTGTCGGCCCCTACTTCTCGGTGGTAACATTATAAACGTCTATAACGTTTTATGTCCTAACCTAAGGCAACCTAGCATCTCGGACGTAATATTTTACAACATTCGTGGCGTGTCGGCTCCTCCTTCTCTGTGGGAACATTATGTACGGCTATAACGTTATATATCCTAACCTAAGGCAACCTAACATCTCGGATGTAATAATTTACAACATTCGTGGCGTGTCGGCCCCTACTTCTCGGTGGGGACATTATGTACTGCTATAACGTTATATGTCCTAACATAAGGCAATCTAACATCTCGGATGTAACATTTTACAACATTCCTTGCGTGTCGGCACCTACTTCTCGGTGGGAACATTATGTACGTCTATATCGTTATATATCCTAACATAAGGCATCCTAACAACTCGGATGTAATATTTGACAACATTCCTGGCGTTTCAGCCCCTACTTCTCGGTGGTAGCGTTATAAACGTCTATAACGTTATGTGTCCTAACCTAAGGCAACCTAACATCTCGGACGTAATATTTTACAACATTACTTGCGTGTCGGCGCCTACTTCTCCTTGGGAGCGTTATGTACGACTATAACGCTGTATGTGATCACCTAAGGCAACCTAACATCTCGGATGTAATATTTTACAACATTCGTGACGTGTCGGCGCCTACTTCTCAGTGGGAACATTATGTACGTCTAGAACGTTATATATCCTAGCATACGGCATCCTAACAACTCCTATGTAATATTTAACGACATTCCTGGCGTTTCAGCCCCTACTTCTCTGTGGTAACATAATGTACGACTATAACGTTATATGTCCTAACCTAAGGCAACCTAACATCTCGTGCGTAATATTTTACAACATTCGTGGCGTTTCGGCTCCTCCTTCTCGGTGGGAACATTAAGTACGGCTATAACGTTATACATCCTAACATAAGGCAACCTAACATCTCGGATGTAATATTTGACATCATTCCTGGCGTTTCAGCCCCTACTTCTCGGTGGTAGCGTTATAAACGTCTATAACGTTATGTGTCCTAACTTAAGGCAACCTAACATCTCGGACGTAATATTTTACAACATTACTTGCGTTTCGGCGCGTACTTCTCCGTGGGATCATTATATACGTCTATAACGTTATATATCCTAACCTAAGGCAACCTAACATCTCGGATGTAATATTTTACAACATTCCTCGCGTGTCGGTGCCTTCTTCTCGGTGGGAAAATTATGTACGGCTATAAAGTTATATGTCCTAACCTAAGGCAATCTAACATCTCGGATGTAATATTTCACAACATTCCTTGCGTGTCGGCGCCTACGCCTCCGTGGGAAGACTATATACTTCTATAACGTTATATATCCTAACTTAAGGCATCCTAACAACTCGTATGTAATATTTGACAACATTCCTTGCGTGTCGGCGCCTACTTCTCCGTGGGAACATTATGTACGTCTATAACGTTATATGTCCTAACCTAATGCAACCTTACATCTCGGATGTAATATTTTACAACATTCCTTGCGTGTCGGTACCTACTTCTCGGTGGGATCATTATATACGTCTATAACTTTAGATATCCTAACTTAAGGCCACCTAACACCTCGGATGTAATATTTTACAACATTCGTGGCCTGTCGGCCTCTACTTCTCGTTGGGAACAATATGTACGGCTATAACGTTATATATCCTAACCTAAGGCAATCTAACACCTCGGATGTAATATTTTACAACATTCGTGGCGTGTCGGCCCCTACTTCTCGGTGGGAACATTATGTACTGCTATAACGTTATATGTCCTAACATGAGGCAATCCAACATCTCGGATGTAATATTTTACAACATTCCTTGCGTGTCGGTACCTACTTCTCGGTGGGAACATCATGTACTGTTATAACGTTATATGTCCTAACCTAATGCATTCTAACATCTCGGATGTAATATTTTACAACATTCCTTGCGTGTCGGCACCTACTTCTCGGTGGGAACGTTATGTACGCAAATAACGTTATATGTCCTAACCTAAGGCAACCTAGCACCTCGGATGTAATATTTTACAACATTCGTGGCCTGTCGGCCCCTACTTCTCGTTGGGAACAATTTGTACGGCTATAACGTTATATATCCCAACCTAAGGCAATCTAACAACTCGGATGTAATATTTTACAACATTCGTGGCGTGTCGTCTCCTCCTTCTCGGTGGGAACATTATGTACATCTATAACGTTATATGTCCTAAACTAAGGCAACCTTACATCTCGGATGTAATATTTTACAACATTACATGGGTGTCGGCGCCTACTTCTCCGTGGAAACATTGTAAACGTCTATATCGTTATATATCCTAACATAAGGCATCCTAACAACTCGGATGTAATATTTGACATCATTCCTGGCGTTTCAGCCCCTACTTCTCGGTGGAGACTTTATATACGTCTAAAACGTTATATGTCCTAACCTAAGGCAACCTATCATCTCGGACGTAATATGTTAAAACATTCCTTGCGTGTAGGCACCTGCTTCTCCGTGGGAACGTTATGTACGACTATAACGCTGTATGTGATCACCTAAGGCAACCTAACATCTCGGATGTAATATTTTACAACATTCGTGACGTGTCGGCCCCTACTTCTCGGTAGGAACGTTATGTACGTCTATAACGTTATATGTCCTAACCTAAGGCAACCTAACTCCTCGGATGTAATATTTTAAAACACTCGTGACGTGTCGTCCCCTACTTCTCGGTGGGAACATTATGTACGGCTATAACGTTATATATCCTAACCTAAGGCAACCTAACATCTCGGACGTAATATTTTACAACATTACCTGCGTGTCGGCGCGTACTTCTCCGTGGGAACATTATATACGTCTATAACGTTATATGTCCTAACCTAAGGCAATCTAACATCTCGGATGTAATATTTTACAACATTCCTTGCGTGTCGGCAACTACTTCTCGGTGGTATCATTATATATGTCTATCACCTTATATATCCTAACAAAAGGCAACCTAACATCTCGGATGTAATAATTTACAACATTCGTGGCGTGTCGGCCCCTACTTCTCGGTGGGAACATTATGTATTGCTATAACGTTATATGTCCTAACATGAGGCAATCTAACATATCGGATGTAATATTTTAAAACATTCCTTGCGTGTCGGCGCCTACTCCTCCGTGGGAAAATTATATACGTCTATAACGTTATATATCCTAATCTAAGGCAACCTAACATCTCGCACGTTATATTTTACAACATTCCTAGCGCGTCGGCGCCGACTTCCCAGTGGGTACATTATATACGTCTATAACGTTATATATCATAACCTAAGGCAACCTAACATCTCGGATGTAATATTTAACTACATTCCTTGCGTGTCGGCGCCTACTTCTCCGTGGGAACATTATGTACGTCTATAACGTTATATGTCCTAACCTAAGGCAACCTTACATCTCGGATGTAATATTTTAAAACATTCCTTGCGTGTCGGTACCTGCTTCTCGGTGGGATCATTATATACGTCTATAACTTTATATATCCTAACCTAAGGCAACCTAACATCTCGGATGTAATATTTTACAACACTCGTGGCGTGTCGTCCCCTACTTCACGGCGGGAACATTATAAACGTCTATAACGTTTTATGTCCTAACCTAAGGCAACATAACATCTCGGACGTAATATTTTACAACATTCCTTGCGTGTCGGCGCCTAATTCTCCGTGGGAACGTTATGTACGACTATAACGCTGTATGTGATCACCTAAGGCAACCTAACATCTCGGATGTAATATTTTACAACATTCGTGACGTGTCGGCGCCTACTTCTCGGTGGGAACATTATGTACGTCTAGAACGTTATATATCCCAACATACGGCATCCTAACAACTCCTATGTAATATTTGACGACATTCCTGGCGTTTCAGCCCCTACTTCTCTGTGGTAACATAATGTACGACTATAACGTTATATGTCCTAACCTAAGGCAACCTAACATCTCGGATGTAATATTTTACAACATTCGTGACGTGTCGGCCCCTACCTCTCGGTGGTATCATTATGTACTGCTATAACGTTATATGTCCTAACATAAGGCAATCTAACATCTCGGATGTAACATTTTACATCATTCCTTGCGTGTCGGCACCTACTACTCGGTGGGAACATCATGTACTGCTATAACGTTATATGTCCTAACATGAGGCAATCTAACATCTCGGATGTAATATTTTACAACATTCGTGGCGTGTCGGCCCCTACTTCTCGGTGGGAACATTATGTACTGCTATAACGTTATATGTCCTAACATGAGGCAATCTAACATCTCGGATGTAATATTTTACAACATTCCTTGCGTGTCGGTACCTACTTCTCGGTGGGAACATCATGTACTGTTATAACGTTATATGTCCTAACCTAATGCATTCTAACATCTCGGATGTAATATTTTACCACATTCCTTGCGTGTCGGCACCTACTTCTCGGTGGGAACATTATATACGTCTATAATTTTATATATCCTAACCTAAGGCAACCTAACATCTCGTATGTAATATTTTACTAAAATTCGTGGCGTGTCGGCCCCTACTTCTCGGTGGAAACATTATGTACGGCTATAACGTTATATATCCTAATCTAAGGCAACCTAACATCTCGGATGTAATATTTAACTACATTCCTTGCGTGTCTGCGCCTACTTCTCGGTGGGAACATTATGTACGTCTATAACGTTATATGTCCTAACCTAAGGCAACCGTACATCTCGGATGTAATATTTTAAAACATTCCTTGCGTGTCGGTACCTACTTCTCGGTGGGATCATTATATACGTCTATAACTTTATATATCCTAACCTAAGGCAACCTAACATCTCGGATGTAATATTTTACAACACTCGTGGCGTGTCGTCCCCTACTTCTCGGTGGGAACATTATGTACGGCTATAACGTTATATATCCTAACCTAAGGCAACCTAACATCTCGGATGTAATATTTTACAACATTCCTTGCGTGTCGGTACCTACTTCTCGGTGGGATCATTATATACGTCTATAACTTTATATATCCTAACCTAAGGCAACCTAAATTCTCGGATGTAATATTTTATAACATTCGTGGCGTGTCGGCGCCTACTTCTCGGTGGGAACGTTATGTACGCAAATAACGTTATATGTCCTAACCCAAGGCAACCTAGCACCTCGGTTGTAATATTTTACAACATTCGTGGCCTGTCGGCCCCTACTTCTCGTTGGGAACAATTTGTACGGCTATAACGTTATATATCCCAACCTAAGGCAATCTAACAACTCGGATGTAATATTTTACAACACTCGTGGCGTGTCGTCCCCTACTTCTCGGTGGGAACATTATGTACGGCTATAACGTTATATATCCTAACCTAAGGCAACCTAACATCTCGGATGTAATATTTTACAACATTCCTTGCGTGTCGGCGACTACTTCTCCGTGGGAACATTATGTACGTCTATAACGTTATATGTCCTAACTTAAGGCAACCTTACATCTCGGATGTAATATTTTACAACATTCCTTGCGTGTCGGTACCTATTTCTCGGTGGGATCATTATATACGTCTATAACTTTATATATCCTGACCTAAGGCAACCTAACATCTCGGATGTAATATTTTATAACATTCGTGGCGTGTCGGCCCCCACTTCTCGGTGGGAACGTTATGTACGCAAATAACGTTATATGTCCTAACCTAAGGCAAACTAACATCTTGGATGTAATATTTTACAACATTCGTGGCGTGTCGGCCCCTGCTTCTCGGTGGGAACGTTATGTACGCAAATAACGTTATATGTCCTAACCTAAGGCAACCTAACACCTCGGATGTAATATTTGACAACATTTCTGGCGTTTCAGCCCCTACTTCTCGGTGGTAACATTATAAACGACTATAACGCTGTATGTGATCACCTAAGGCAACCTAACATCTCGGACGTAATATTGTACAACATTACCTGCGTGTCGGCGCGTACTTCTCCGTGGGAACATTATATACGTCTATAACGTTATATGTCCTAACCTATGGCAATCTAACATCTCGGATGTAATATTTTACAACATTCCTTGCGTGTCGGCAACTACTTCTCGGTGGTATCATTATATATGTCTATCACCTTATATATCCTAACAAAAGGCAACCTAACATCTCGGATGTAATAATTTACAACATTCGTGCCGTGTCGGCCCCTACTTCTCGGTGGGAACATTATGTAGTGCTATAACGTTATATGTCCTAACATGAGGCAATCTAACATCTCGGATGTAATATTTTACAGCATTCCTTGCGTGTCGGCACCTACTCCTCGGAGGGAATATCATGTACGACTATAAGCTTATATATCCTAATCTAAGGCAAACTAACATCTCGGATGTAATATTTTACAACATTCGTTGCTTGTCGGCCCCTACTTCTCGGTGGGAACATTATGTACTGCTATAACGTTATATGTCCTGACAAAAGGCAATCTAACATCTCGCACGTTATATTTTACAACATTCCTAGCGCGTCGGCGCCGACTTCCCAGTGGGTACATTATATACGTCTATAACGTTATATATCATAACCTAAGGCAACCTAACATCTCGGACGTAATATTTTACAACATTCGTTGCGTGTCGGTCCCTACTTCTCGGTAGGAACGTTATGTATGTCTATAACGTTATATGTCCTAACCTAAGGCAACCTAGCATCTCGGATGTAATATTTTACAACATTCGTGGCGTGTCGGCTCCTCCTTCTGGGTGGGAACAATATGTACGGCTATAACGTTATATATCCTAACATAAGGCATCCTAACATCTCGGATGTAATAATTTACAACATTCGTGACGTTTCGGCCGCTACTTCTCGGTGGGAACTTTATATACTCCTAAAACGTTATCCTAACTTAAGGCAACCTAACATCTCGGATGTAATGTTTTACAACATTCGTGGCGTGTCGGCCCCTACTTCTCGGTGGCAACATTATGTACGGCTATAACGTTATATGTCCTAACCTAAGGCAATCTAACGTTTCGGATGTAATATTTTACAACATTCCTTGCGTGTCGGCGCCTACGTCTCCGTGGGAAGATTATATACTTCTATAACTTTATATATCCTAACCTAAGGCAACATAACATATCGGACGTGATTTTTTACAAACATCCTTGCGTGTCGGCGCATACTACTCCGTGGGAACATTATATACTTCTATAGCGTTATATATCCTAACATAAGGCATCCTAACAACTCGTATGTAATATTTGACAATATTCCTGGCGTTTCAGCCCCTACTTCTCGGTGGTAACATTATAAACGTCTACAACGTTTTATGTCCTAACCTAAGGCAACCTAACATCTCGGATGTTATATTTTACAACATTCGTGGCGTGTCGGCCCCTACTTCTCGGTGCGAACATTATGTACCGCTATAACGTTATATGTCCTAACATGAGGCAATCTAACATCTCGGATGTAATATTTTACAGCATTCCTTGCGTGTCGGCACCTACTCCTCGGAGGGAACATCATGTACGACTATATGGTTATATATCCTAATCTAAGGCAAACTAACATCTCGGATGTAATATTTTACAACATTCGTGGCGTGTCGGCCCCTACTTCTCGGTGGTATCATTATATACCTCTATCACTTTATATATCCTAACAAAAAGCAACCTAACATCTCGGATGTAATATTTTACAACATTCGTTGCGTGTCGGCCCCTACTTCTCGGTAGGAAAGTTATGTATGTCTATAACGTTATATGTCCTAACCTAAGGCAACCTAGCATCTCGGATGTAATATTTTACAACATTCGTGGCGTTTCGGCTCCTCCTTCTGGGTGGGAACAATATGTACGGCTATAACGTTATATATCCTAACCTAAGGCAACCTAACATCTCGGATGTAATAATTTACAACATTCGTGGCTTGTCGGCCCCTACTTCTCAGTGGGAACTTTATATACGCCTAAAACGTTATCCTAACCTAAGGCAACCTAACATCTCGGATGTAATATTTTACAACATTCGTGGCTTGTCGGCCCCTACTTCTCGGTGGGAACACTATGTACGTCTATAACGTTATATATCCTAACATAAGGCATCCTAACATCTCGGATGTAATATTTTACAACATTCGTGACGTTTCGGCCGCTACTTCTCGGTGGGAACATTATCTACTGCTATAACGTTATATGTCCTAACATAAGGCAATCTAACATTTCGGATGTAATATTTTACAACATTCCTTGCGTGTCGGCGCCTTCTTCTCGGTGGGAACATTATGTACGGCTATAACGTTATATGTCCTAACCTAAGGCAATCTAACATCTGGGATGTAATATTTCACACCATTCCTTGCGTGTCGGCACCTACGTATCCGTGGGAAGATTATATACTTCTATAACTCTATATATCCTAACCTAAGGCAACATAACATCTCGGACGTGATTTTTTACAAACATCCTTGCGTGTCGGCGCATACTACTCCGTGGAGACATTATATACTTCTATAGCGTTATATATCCTAACATAAGGCATCCTAACAACTCGTATGTAATACTTGACAATAGTCCTGGCGTTTCAGCCCCTACTTCTCGGTGGTACCATTATAAACGTCTACAACGTTTTATGTCCTAACCTAAGGCAACCTAACATCTCGGATGTAATATTTTACAACATTCGTGGCGTGTCGGCCCCTACTTCTCGGTCCGAACATTATGTACTGCTGTAACGTTATATGTCCTAACATAAGGCAATCTAACATTTCGGATGTAATATTTTACAACATTCCTTGCGTGTCGGCACCTTCTTCTCGGTGGGAACATTATGTACGGCTATAACGTTTTATGTCCTAACCTAAGAAAACCTAACATCTCGGACGTAATATTTTACAACATTCGTGGCTTGTCGGCCCCTACTTCTCGGTGGGAACATTATGTACTGCTATAACGGTATATGTCCTAACATGAGGCAATCTAACATCTCGGATGTAATATTTTACAACATTCCTTGCGTGTCGGCGCCTACGTCTCCGTGGGAAGATTATATACTTCTATAACGTTATATATCCTAACCTAAGGCAACATAACATCTCGGACGTGATTTTTTACAAACATCCTTGCGCGTCGGCGCATACTACTCCGTGGGAACATTATATACTTCTATAGCCTTATATATCCTAACATAAGGCATCCCAACAACTCGTATGTAATATTTGACAATATTCCTGGCGTTTCAGCCCCTACTTCTCAGTGGTAACATTATAAACGTCTATAACGTTTTATGTCCTAACCTAAGTCAACCTAACATCTCGGACGTGATATTTTACAACATTCGTGTCGTGTCGGCCCCTACTTCTCGGGGGTATCATTATATACGTCTATCACTTTATATATCCTAACAAAAGGCAACCTAACATCTCGGATGTAATATTTTACAACATTCGTTGCTTGTCGGCCCCTACTTCTCGGTGGGAACTTTATATACGTCTAAAACGTTACATGTCCTAACCTAAGGCAACCTATCATCTCGGACGTAATATTTTACAAAATTCCTTGCGTGTCGGTGCCTACTTCTCCGTGGGAAAATTATATACGTCTATAAAGTTATATGTCCTAACCTAAGGCAATCTAACATCTCGGGTGTAATATTTTACAACATTCCTTGCGTGTCGGCACCTAGTTCTCGTTGGGTACATTGTGTACGATTATAACGCTATATGTCCTAACCTAAGGCAACCTAACATCTCGGATGTAATATTTTAAAACATTCGTGGCGTGTCGGCCCCTACTTCTCGGTGGGAACATAATGTACTGCTATAACGTTATATGTCCTAACATGAGGCAATCTAACATCTCGGATGTAATATTTTACAACATTCCTTGCGTGTCGGCACCCACTCCTCGGAGGGAACATCATGTACGACTATAACGTTATATATCCTAATCTAAGGCAAACTAACATCTCGGATGTAATATTTTACAACATTCGTTGCTTGTCGGCCCCTACTTCTCGGTGGGAACTTTATATACGTCTAAAACGTTATATGTCCTAACCTAAGGCAACCTATCATCTCGGACGTAATATTTTACAAAATTCCTTGCGTGTCGGTGCCTACTTCTCCGTGGGAAAATTATATACGTCTATAAAGTTATATGTCCTAACCTAAGGCAATCTAACATCTCGGGTGTAATATTTTACAACATTCCTTGCGTGTCGGCACCTAGTTCTCGTGGGGTACATTGTGCACGATTATAACGCTATATGTCCTAACCTAAGGCAACCTAACATCTCGGATGTAATATTTTATAACATTCGTGACGTGTCGGCCCCTACTTCTCGGTGGGAACATTATGTACTGCTATAACGTTATATGTTCTAACAAAAGGCAATCTAACATCTCGCACGTAATATATTACGACATTCCTAGCGCGTCGGCGCCGACTACCCAGTGGGTACATTATATACGTCTATAACGTTATATATCCTAACCTAAGGCAACCTAACATCTCGGACGGAATATTTTACAACATTCGTGGCGTGTCGGTCCCTACTTCTCGGTAGGAACGTTATGTATGTCTATAACGTTATATGTCCTAACCTAAGGCAATCTAACATCTCGGGTTTAATATTTTACAACATTCCTTGCGTGTCGGCACCTAGTTCTCGTTGGGTACATTGTGTACGATTATAACGCTATATGTCCTAACCTAAGGCAATCTAACATCTCGGGTGTAATATTTTACAACATTCCTTGCGTGTCGGCACCTAGTTCTCGTTGGGTACATTGTGTACGATTATAACGTTATATGTCCTAACATAAGGCAATCTAACATTTCGGACGTAATATTTTACAACACTCCTTGCGTGTGGGCGCCTTCTTCTCGGTGGGAACATTATGTACGGCTATAACGTTATATGTCCTAACCTAAGGCAATCTAACATCTCGGATGTAATATTTTACAACATTCCTTGCGTGTCGGCGCCTACGTCTCCGTGGGAAGATTATATACTTCTATAACGTTATATATCCTAACCTAAGGCAACATAATATCTCGGACGTGATTTTTTACAAACATCCTTGCGTGTCGGCGCATACTACTCCGTGGGAACATTATATACTTCTATAGCGTTATATATCCTAACATAAGGCATCCCAACAACTCGTATGTAATATTTGACAATATTCCTGGCGTTTCAGTCCCTACTTCTCGGTGGTAACATTATAAACGTCTATAACGTTTTATGTCCTAACCTAAGTCAACCTAACATCTCGGACGTGATATTTTACAACATTCCTGTCGTGTCGGCCCCTACTTCTCGGGGGTATCATTATATACGTCTATCACTTTATATATCCTAACAAAAGGCAACCTAACATCTCGGATGTAATATTTTACAACATTCATGGCGTGTCGGCCCCTACTTCTCGGTGGGAACATTATGTACTGCTATAACGTTATATGTCCTAACATGAGGCAATCTAACATCTCGGATGTAATATTTTACAACATTCCTTGCGTGTCGGCGCCTACGTCTCCGTGGGAATATTATATACTTCTATAACGTTATATATCCTAACCTAAGGCAACATAACATCTCGGTCGTGATTTTTTACAAACATCCTTGCGTGTCGGCGCATACTACTCCGTGGGAACATTATATACTTCTATAGCGTTATATATCCTAACATAAGGCATCCCAACAACTCGTATGTAATATTTGACAATATTCCTGGCGTTTCAGCCCCTACTTCTCGGTGGTAACATTATAAACGTCTATAACGTTTTATGTCCTAACCTAAGTCAACCTAACATCTCGGACGTGATATTTTACAACATTCGTGTCGTGTCGGCCCCTACATCTCGGGGGTATCATTATATACGTCTATCACTTTATATATCCTAACAAAAGGCAACCTAACATCTCGGATGTAATATTTTACAACATTCGTTGCTTGTCGGCCCCTACTCCTCGGTGGGAACTTTATATACGTCTAAAACGTTATATGTCCTAACCTAAGGCAACCTATCATCTCGGACGTAATATTTTACAAAATTCCTTGCGTGTCGGTGCCTACTTCTCCGTGGGAAAATTATATACGTCTATAAAGTTATATGTCCTAACCTAAGGCAATCTAACATCTCGGGTGTAATATTTTACAACATTCCTTGCGTGTCGGCACCTAGTTCTCGTTGGGTACATTGTGTACGATTATAACGCTATATGTCCTAACCTAAGGCAACCTAACATCTCGGATGTAATATTTTATAACATTCGTGACGTGTCGGCCCCTACTTCTCGGTGGGAACATTATGTACTGCTATAACGTTATATGTCCTAACAAAAGGCAATCTAACATCTCGCACGTAATATATTACGACATTCCTAGCGCGTCGGCGCCGACTTCCCAGTGGGTACATTATATACGTCTATAACGTTATATATCCTAACCTAAGGCAACCTAACATCTCGGACGTAATATTTTACAACATTCGTGGCGTGTCGGTCCCTACTTCTCGGTATGAACGTTATGTATGTCTATAACGTTATATGTCCTAACCTAAGGCAATCTAACATCTCGGGTGTAATATTTTACAACATTCCTTGCGTGTCGGCACCTAGTTCTCGTTGGGTACATTGTGTACGATTATAACGCTATATGTCCTAACCTAAGGCAATCTAACATCTCGGGTGTAATATTTTACAACATTCCTTGCGTGTCGGCACCTAGTTCTCGTTGGGTACATTGTGTACGATTATAACGCTATATGTCCTAACCTAAGGCAACCTAACATCTCGGATGTAATATTTTACAACATTCGTGACGTGTCGGCCCCTACTTCTCGGTGGGAACATTATGTACTGCTATAACGTTATATGTCCTAACAAAAGGCAATCTAACATCTCGCACGTAATATCTTACGACATTCCTAGCGCGTCGGCGCCGACTTCCCAGTGGGTACATTATATACGTCTATAACGTTATATATCCTAACCTAAGGCAACCTAGCTTCTCGGACGTAATATTTTACAACATTCGTGGCGTGTCGGTCCCTACTTCTCGGTAGGAACGTTATGTATGTCTATAACGTTATATGTCCTAACCTAAGGCAACCTAGCATCTCGGATGTAATATTTTACAACATTCCTGGCGTGTTGGCTCCTCCTTCTGGGTGGTAACAATATGTACGGCTATAACGTTATATATCCTAACCTAAGGCAACCTAACATCTCGGATGTAATATTTTACAACATTCGTTGCTTGTCGGCCCCTACTGCTCGGTGGGAACTTTATATACGTCTAAAACGTTATATGTCCTAACCTAAGGCAACCTATCATCTCGGACGTAATATTTTACAAAATTCCTTGCGTGTCGGTGCCTACTTCTCCGTGGGAAAATTATATACGTCTATAAAGTTATATGTCCTAACCTAAGGCAATCTAACATCTCGGGTGTAATATTTTACAACATTCCTTGCGTGTCGGCACCTAGTTCTCGTTGGGTACATTGTGTACGATTATAACGCTATATGTCCTAACCTAAGGCAACCTAACATCTCGGATGTAATATTTTATAACATTCGTGACGTGTCGGCCCCTACTTCTCGGTGGGAACATTATGTACTGCTATAACGTTATATGTCCTAACAAAAGGCAATCTAACATCTCGCACGTAATATATTACGACATTCCTAGCGCGTCGGCGCCGACTTCCCAGTGGGTACATTATATACGTCTATAACGTTATATATCCTAACCTAAGGCAACCTAACATCTCGGACGTAATATTTTACAACATTCGTGGCGTGTCGGTCCCTACTTCTCGGTATGAACGTTATGTATGTCTATAACGTTATATGTCCTAACCTAAGGCAATCTAACATCTCGGGTGTAATATTTTACAACATTCCTTGCGTGTCGGCACCTATTTCTCGTTGGGTACATTGTGTACGATTATAACGCTATATGTCCTAACCTAAGGCAATCTAACATCTCGGGTGTAATATTTTACAACATTCCTTGCGTGTCGGCACCTAGTTCTCGTTGGGTATATTGTGTACGATTATAACGCTATATGTCCTAACCTAAGGCAACCTAACATCTCGGATGTAATATTTTACAACATTCGTGACGTGTCGGCCCCTACTTCTCGGTGGGAACATTATGTACTGCTATAACTTTATATGTCCTGACATGAGGCAATCTAACATCTCGGATGTAATATTTTACAACATTCCTTGCGTGTCGGCACCTACTCCTCGGAGGAAACATTATGTACGACTATAACGTTATATATCCTAACCTAAGGCAAACTAACATCTCGGATGTAATATTTTACAACATTCGTGGCGTGTCAAACCCTGCTTCTCGGTGGGAACACTATGTACGTCTATAACGTTATATATCATAACATAAGGCATCCTAACAACTCGTACGTAATATTTTACAACATTCCTGGCGTTTCAGCTCCTACTTCTCGGTGGTAACGTTATAAACGTCTATAACGTTATATATCCTAACCTAAGGCAACCTAACATCTCGGACGTAATATTTTACAACATTCGTGGCGTGTTCGGTCCCTACTTCTCGGTGGTATCATTATATACGTCTATCACGTTATATATCCTAACCTAAGGCAACCTAACATCTCGGACGTAATATTTTACAACATTCCTAGCGCGTCGGCGCCGACTTCCCAGTGGGTATATTATATACGTCTATAACGTTATATATCCTAACCTAAGGCAACCTAACATCTCGGACGTAATATTTTACAACATTCGTGGCGTTTCGGTCCCTACTTCTCGCTAGGAACGTTATGTATGTCTATAACGTTATATGTCCTAACCTAAGGCAACCTAGCATCTCGGATGTAATATTTTACAACATTCCTGGCGTGTTGGCTCCTCCTTCTGGGTGGTAACAATATGTACGGCTATAACGTTATATATCCTAACCTAAGGCAACCTAACATCTCGGATGTAATAATTTACAACATTCGTGGCTTGTCGGCCCCTACTTCTCGGTGGGAACTTTATATACGTCTAAAACGTTATCCTAACCTAAGGCAACCTAACATCTCGGATGTAATATTTTACAACATTCGTGGCGTGTCGGCCCCTACTTCTCGGTGGGAACATTATGTACTGCTATAACGTTATATGTCCTAACATGAGGCAATCTAACATCTCGGATGTAATATTTTACAACATTCCTTGCGTGTCGGCACCCACTCCTCGGAGGGAACATCATGTACGACTATAACGTTATATATCATAATCTAAGGCAACCTAACATCTCGGATGTAATATTTTACAACATTCGTTGCTTGTCGGCCCCTACTTCTCGGTGGGAACTTTATATACGTCTAAAACGTTATATGTCCTAACCTAAGGCAACCTATCATCTCGGACGTAATATTTTACAAAATTCCTTGCGTGTCGGTGCCTACTTCTCCGTGGGAAAATTATATACGTCTATAAAGTTATATGTCCTAACCTAAGGCAATCTAACATCTCGGGTGTAATATTTTACAACATTCCTTGCGTGTCGGCACCTAGTTCTCGTTGGGTACATTGTGTACGATTATAACGCTATATGTCCTAACCTAAGGCAACCTAACATCTCGGATGTAATATTTTATAACATTCGTGACGTGTCGGCCCCTACTTCTCGGTGGGAACATTATGTACTGCTATAACGTTATATGTCCTAACAAAAGGCAATCTAACATCTCGCACGTAATATATTACGACATTCCTAGCGCGTCGGCGCCGACTTCCCAGTGGGTACATTATATACGTCTATAACGTTATATATCCTAACCTAAGGCAACCTAACATCTCGGACGTAATATTTTACAACATTCGTGGCGTGTCGGTCCCTACTTCTCGGTAGGAACGTTATGTATGTCTATAACGTTATATGTCCTAACCTAAGGCAATCTAACATCTCGGGTTTAATATTTTACAACATTCCTTGCGTGTCGGCACCTAGTTCTCGTTGGGTACATTGTGTACGATTATAACGCTATATGTCCGAACCTAAGGCAATCTAACATCTCGGGTGTAATATTTTACAACATTCCTTGCGTGTCGGCACCTAGTTCTCGTTGGGTACATTGTATACGATTATAACGTTATATGTCCTAACATAAGGCAATCTAACATTTCGGATGTAATATTTTACAACACTCCTTGCGTGTGGGCGCCTTCTTCTCGGTGGGAACATTATGTACGGCTATAACGTTATATGTCCTAACCTAAGGCAATCTAACATCTCGGATGTAATATTTTACAACATTCCTTGCGTGTCGGCGCCTACGTCTCCGTGGGAAGATTATATACTTCTATAACGTTATATATCCTAACCTAAGGCAACATAATATCTCGGATGTGATTTTTTACAAACATCCTTGCGTGTCGGCGCATACTACTCCGTGGGAACATTATATACTTCTATAGCGTTATATATCCTAACATAAGGCATCCCAACAACTCGTATGTAATATTTGACAATATTCCTGGCGTTTCAGTCCCTACTTCTAGGTGGTAACATTATAAACGTCTATAACGTTTTATGTCCTAACCTAAGTCAACCTAACATCTCGGACGTGATATTTTACAACATTCGTGTCGTGTCGGCCCCTACTTCTCGGGGGTATCATTATATACGTCTATCACTTTATATATCCTAACAAAAGGCAACCTAACATCTCGGATGTAATATTTTACAACATTCATGACGTGTCGGCCCCTACTTCTCGGTGGGAACATTATGTACTGCTATAACGTTATATGTCCTAACATGAGGCAATCTAACATCTCGGATGTAATATTTTACAACATTCCTTGCGTGTCGGCGCCTACGTCTCCGTGGGAATATTATATACTTCTATAACGTTATATATCCTAACCTAAGGCAACATAACATCTCGGACGTGATTTTTTACAAACATCCTTGCGTGTCGGCGCATACTGCTCCGTGGGAACATTATATACTTCTATAGCGTTATATATCCTAACATAAGGCATCCCAACAACTCGTATGTAATATTTGACAATATTCCTGGCGTTTCAGCCCCTACTTCTCGGTGGTAACATTATAAACGTCTATAACGTTTTATGTCCTAACCTAAGTCAACCTAACATCTCGGACGTGATATTTTACAAAATTCCTTGCGTGTCGGTGCCTACTTCTCCGTGGGAAAATTATATACGTCTATAAAGTTATATGTCCTAACCTAAGGCAATCTAACATCTCGGGTGTAATATTTTACAACATTCCTTGCGTGTCGGCACCTAGTTCTCGTTGGGTACATTGTGTACGATTATAACGCTATATGTCCTAACCTAAGGCAACCTAACATCTCGGATGTAATATTTTATAACATTCGTGACGTGTCGGCCCCTACTTCTCGGTGGGAACATTATGTACTGCTATAACGTTATATGTCCTAACAAAAGGCAATCTAACATCTCGCACGTAATATATTACGACATTCCTAGCGCGTCGGCGCCGACTTCCCAGTGGGTACATTATATACGTCTATAACGTTATATATCCTAACCTAAGGCAACCTAACATCTCGGACGTAATATTTTACAACATTCGTGGCGTGTCGGTCCCTACTTCTCGGTAGGAACGTTATGTATGTCTATAACGTTATATGTCCTAACCTAAGGCAACCTAGCATCTCGGATGTAATATTTTACAACATTCGTGGCGTGTTGGCTCCTCCTTCTGGGTGGTAACAATATGTACGGCTATAACGTTATATATCCTAACCTAAGGCAACCTAACATCTCGGATGTAATAATTTACAACATTCGTGGCTTGTCGGCCCCTACTTCTCGGTGGGAACTTTATATACGTCTAAAACGTTATCCTAACCTAAGGCAACCTAACATCTCGGATGTAATATTTTACAACATTCGTGGCGTGTCGGTCCCTACTTCTCGCTAGGAACGTTATGTATGTCTATAACGTTATATGTCCTAACCTAAGGCAACCTATCATCTCGGATGTAATATTTTACAACATTCCTTGCGTCTCGGCGCCTACGTCTCCGTGGGAAAATTATATACTTCTATAACGTTATATATCCTAACCTAAGGCAACATAACATCTCGGACGTGATTTTTTACAAACATCCTTGCGTGTCGGCGCATACTACTCCGTGGGAACATTATATAATTCTATAGCGTTATATATCCTAACATAAGGCATCCCAACAACTCGTATGTAATATTTGACAATATTCCTGGCGTTTCAGCCCCTACTTCTCGGTGGTAGCATTATAAACGTCTATAACGTTTTATGTCCTACCCTAAGGCAACTTAACATCTCGGACTTAATATTTTACAACATTCGTGTCGTGTCGGCCCCTACTTCTCGGTGGTATCATTATATACGTCTATCACTTTATATATCCTAACAAAAGGCAACCTAACATCTCGGATGTAATATTTTACAACATTCGTGGCGTGTCGGCTCCTCCTTCTGGGTGGGAACATTGCGTACGGCTATAACGTTATATATCCTAACCTAAGGCAACCTAACATCTCGGATGTAATAATTTACAACATTCGTGGTGTGTCGGCCCCTTCTTCTCGGTGGGAACATTATATACGTCTAAAACGTTATATGTTCTAACCTAAGGCAACCTATCATCTCGGACGTAATATTTTGCAAAATTCCTGGCGTGTCGGTGCCTACTTCTCCGTGGGAACATTATATACGTCTATAACGTTATATATGCTAACCTAAGGCAACCTAACATCTCGGATGTAATATTTTACAACATTCGTGGCGTGTCGGCCCCTACTTCTCGGTGGGAACATTATGTACTGCTATAACGTTATATGTCCTAACATGAGGGAATCTAACATCTCGGATGTAATATTTTACAACATTCCTTGCGTGTCGGCACCTACTCCTCGGAGGGAACATTATGTACGACTATAACGTTATATATCCTAACCTAAGGCAACCTAGCATCTCGGATGTAATATTTTACAACATTCGTGTCGTGTCGGCCCCTGCTTCTCGTTGGGAACACTATGTACGTCTATAATGTTATATATCCTAACATAAGGCATCCTAACATCTCGGATGTAATATTTTACAACTTTCGTGACGCGTCGGCCGCTACTTCTCGGTGGGAACATTATCTACTGCTATAACGCGATATGTCCTAACAAAAGGCAATTTAACATCTCGCACGTTATATTTTACAACATTCCTAGCGCGTCGGCGCCGACTTCCCAGTGGGTATATTATATACGTCTATAACGTTATATATCCTAACCTAAGGCAACCTAACATCTCGGACGTAATATTTTACAACATTCGTGGCGTGTCGGTCCCTACTTCACGGTAGGAACGTTATGTATGTCTATAACGTTATATGTCCTAACCTAAGGCAACCTATCATCTCGGATGTAATATTTTACAACATTCCTTGCGTCTCGGCGCCTACGTCTCCGTGGGAACATTATATACGTCTATAAAGTTATATGTCCTAACCTAAGGCAATCTAACATCTCGGGTGTAATATTTTACAACATTCCTTGCGTGTCGGCACCTACTTCTCGGTGGGTACATTGTGTATGATTATAACGTTATATGTCCTAACCTAAGGCAACCTAGCATCTCGGATGTAATATTTTACAACATTCGTGTCGTGTCGGCACCTCCTTCTGGGTGGGAACATTGTGTACGGCTATAACGTTATATATCCTAACCTAAGGCAACCTAACATCTCGGATGTAATATTTTACAACATTCGTGGCGTGTCGGCCCCTACTTCTCGGTGGTAACGTTATAAACGTCTAAACGTTATGTGTCCTAACCTAAGGGCAACCTAACATCTCGGACGTAATATTTTACAACATTACTTGCGTGTGGGTGCGTACTTCTCCGTGGAAATATTATACACGTCTATAACGTTATATATCCTAACCTAAGGCAACCTAACATCTCGGATGTAATATTTTACAACATTCGTGGCTTGTCGGCCCCTACTTCTCGGTGGGAACATTATATACGTCTAAAACGTTATCCTAACCTAAGGCAACCTAACATCTCGGATGTAATATTTTACAACATTCGTGGCGTGTCGGCTCCTACTTCTCGGTGGGAACATTATGTACTGCTATAACTTTATATGTCCTAACATGAGGCAATCTAACATCTCGGATGTAATATTTTACAACATTCCTTGCGTGTCGGCACCTACTCCTCGGAGGGAACATCATGTACGACTATAACGTTATATATCCTAATCTAAGGCAAACTCACATCTCGGATGTAATATTTTACAACATTCGTGGCGTGTCGGCCCCTGCTTCTCGTTGGGAACACTATGTACGTCTATAATGTTATATATCCTAACATAAGGCATCCTAACATCTCGGATGTAATATTTTAAAACGTTCGTGACGTGTCGGCCGCTACTTCTCGGTGGGAACATTATCTACTGCTATAACGTGATATGTCCTAACAAAAGGCAATTTAACATCTCACACGGTATATTTTACAACATTCCTAGCGCGTCGGCGCCGACTTCCCAGTGGGTATATTATATACGTCTATAACGTTATATATCCTAACCTAAGGCAACCTAACATCTCGGACGTAATATTTTACAACATTCGTGGCGTGTCGGTCCCTACTTCTCGGTAGGAACGTTATGTATGTCTATAACGTTATATGTCCTAACCTAAGGCAACCTATCATCTCGGATGTAATATTTTACAACATTCCTTGCGTCTCGGCGCCTACGTCTCCGTGGGAACATTATATACGTCTATAAAGTTATATGTCCTAACCTAAGGCAATCTAACATCTCGGGTGTAATATTTTACAACATTCCTTGCGTGTCGGCACCTACTTCTCGGTGGGTACATTGTGTATGATTATAACGTTATATGTCCTAACCTAAGGCAACCTAGCATCTCGGATGTAATATTTTACAACATTCGTGTCGTGTCGGCACCTCCTTCTGGGTGGGAACATTGTGTACGGCTATAACGTTATATATCCTAACCTAAGGCAACCTAACATCTCGGATGTAATATTTTACAACATTCGTGGCGCGTCGGCCTCTACTTCTCGGTGGTAGCGTTATAAACGTCTAAACGTTATGTGTCCTAACCTAAGGCAACCTAACATCTCGGACGTAATATTTTACAACATTACTTGCGTGTGGGTGCGTACTTCTCCGTGGAAACATTATACACGTCTATAACGTTATATATCCTAACCTAAGGCAACCTAACATCTCGGATGTAATATTTTACAACATTCGTGGCTTGGCGGCCCCTACTTCTCGGTGGGAACTTTATATACGTCTAAAACGTTATCCTAACGTAAGGCAACCTAACATCTCGGATGTAATATTTAACAACATTCGTGGCGTGTCCGCTCCTACTTCTCGGTGGGAACATTATGTACTGCTGTAACTTTATATGTCCTAACATGAGGCAATCTAACGTTTCGGATGTAATATTTTACAACATTCCTTGCGTGTCGGCACCTACTCCTCGGAGGGAACATCATGTACGACTATAACGTTATATATCCTAACCTAAGGCAAACTAACATCTCGGATATAATATTTTACTAAATTCGTGGCGTGTCGGCCCCTACTTCTCGGTGGAAACATTATGTATGGCTATAACGTTATATATCCTAACCTAAGGCAACCTAACATCTCGGATGTAATATTTTACAACATTCGTGGCGTGTCGGCCCCTACTTCTCGGTGGTAACGTTATAAACGTCTAAACGTTATGTGTCCTAACCTAAGGCAACCTGACATCTCGGACGTAATATTTTACAACATTACTTGCGTGTGGGTGCGTACTTCTCCGTGGAAACATTATACACGTCTATAACGTTATATATCCTAACCTAAGGCAACCTAACATCTCGGATGTAATATTTTACAACATTCGTGGCTTGTCGGCCCCTACTTCTCGGTGGGAACATTATATACGTCTAAAACGTTATCCTAACCTAAGGCAACCTAACATCTCGGATGTAATATTTTACAACATTCGTGGCGTGTCGGCTCCTACTTCTCGGTGGGAACATTATGTACTGCTATAACTTTATATGTCCTAACATGAGGCAATCTAACATCTCGGATGTAATATTTTACAACATTCCTTGCGTGTCGGCACCTACTCCTCGGAGGGAACATCATGTACGACTATAACGTTATATATCCTAATCTAAGGCAAACTCACATCTCGGATGTAATATTTTACAACATTCGTGGCGTGTCGGCCCCTGCTTCTCGTTGGGAACACTATGTACGTCTATAATGTTATATATCCTAACATAAGGCATCCTAACATCTCGGATGTAATATTTTAAAACGTTCGTGACGTGTCGGCCGCTACTTCTCGGTGGGAACATTATCTACTGCTATAACGTGATATGTCCTAACAAAAGGCAATTTAACATCTCACACGGTATATTTTACAACATTCCTAGCGCGTCGGCGCCGACTTCCCAGTGGGTATATTATATACGTCTATAACGTTATATATCCTAACCTAAGGCAACCTAACATCTCGGACGTAATATTTTACAACATTCGTGGCGTGTCGGTCCCTACTTCTCGGTAGGAACGTTATGTATGTCTATAACGTTATATGTCCTAACCTAAGGCAACCTATCATCTCGGATGTAATATTTTACAACATTCCTTGCGTCTCGGCGCCTACGTCTCCGTGGGAACATTATATACGTCTATAAAGTTATATGTCCTAACCTAAGGCAATCTAACATCTCGGGTGTAATATTTTACAACATTCCTTGCGTGTCGGCACCTACTTCTCGGTGGGTACATTGTGTATGATTATAACGTTATATGTCCTAACCTAAGGCAACCTAGCATCTCGGATGTAATATTTTACAACATTCGTGTCGTGTCGGCACCTCCTTCTGGGTGGGAACATTGTGTACGGCTATAACGTTATATATCCTAACCTAAGGCAACCTAACATCTCGGATGTAATATTTTACAACATTCGTGGCGTGTCCGCTCCTACTTCTCGGTGGGAACATTATGTACTGCTGTAACTTTATATGTCCTAACATGAGGCAATCTAACGTTTCGGATGTAATATTTTACAACATTCCTTGCGTGTCGGCACCTACTCCTCGGAGGGAACATCATGTACGACTATAACGTTATATATCCTAACCTAAGGCAAACTAACATCTCGGATATAATATTTTACTAAATTCGTGGCGTGTCGGCCCCTACTTCTCGGTGGAAACATTATGTATGGCTATAACGTTATATATCCTAACCTAAGGCAACCTAACATCTCGGATGTAATATTTTACAACATTCGTGGCGTGTCGGCCCCTACTTCTCGGTGGTAACGTTATAAACGTCTAAACGTTATGTGTCCTAACCTAAGGCAACCTAACATCTCGGACGTAATATTTTACAACATTACTTGCGTGTGGGTGCGTACTTCTCCGTGGAAACATTATACACGTCTATAACGTTATATATCCTAACCTAAGGCAACCTAACATCTCGGATGTAATATTTTACAACATTCGTGGCTTGTCGGCCCCTACTTCTCGTTGGGAGCAATATGTCCGGCTATAACGTTATATATCCTAACCTAAGGCAATCTAACACCTCGGATGTAATAATTTACAACATTCGTGGCGTTTCAGCCCCTACTTCTCGGTGGGAATATTATAAACGCCTATAACGTTATGTGTCCTAACCTAAGGCAACCTAACATCTCGGACGTAATATTTTACAACATTCGTGGCGTGTCGGCCCCTACTTCTCGGTGGGAACTTTATATACGTCTAAACCGTTATATGTCCTAACCTAAGGCAACATATCATCTCGGACGTAATGTTTTACAACATTCCTTTCGTGTCGGCGCCTACTTCTCCGTGGGAACATTATATACGTCTATAACGTTATATATCCTAATCTAAGGCAACCTAACATCTCGGATGTAATATTTTACAACATTCGTGGCGTGTCGGCCCCTACTTCTCGGTGGGAACATTATGTACTGCTATAACGTTATATGTCCTAACATGAGGCAATCTAACATATCGGATGTAATATTTTAAAACATTCCTTGCGTGTCGGCACCTACTCCTCGGAGGGAACATTATGTACGATTATAACGTTATATTTCCTAACCTAAGGCAACCTTACATCTCGGATGTAATATTTTACAACATTCCTTGCGTGTCGGCGCCTACTTCTCCGTGGGAACATTATATACGTCTATAACGTTATATATCCTAATCTAAGGCAACCTAACATCTCGGAAGTAATATTTTACAACATTCGTGGCGTGTCGGCCCCTACTTCTCGGTGGGAACATCATGTACTGCTATAACGTTATATGTCCTAACCTAAGGCATTCTAACATCTCCGATGTAATATTTTAGAACATTCCTTGCGTGTCGGTGCCTACTTCTCCGTGGGAACATTATGTACAACTATAACGTTATATATCCTAACCTAAGGCAAACTAACATCTCGGATGTATTATTTTACAACATTCGTGGCGTGTCGGCTCCTCCTTCTGGGTGGGAGCATTGTGTACGGCAATAACGTTATATATCCTAACCTAAAGTAACCTAACATCTCGGATGTAATAATTTACAACATTCGTGGCGTGTCGGCCCCTACTTCTCGGTGGGAACATTATATACGTCTAAAACGTTATATATCCTAACCTAAGGCAACCTAACATATCGGATGTAATATTTGACAACATTCGTTGCTTGTCGGCCCCTACTTCTCGGTGGGAACAATATGTACAGCTCTAAAGTTATATATCATAACCTAAGGCAATCTAACACCTCGGATGTAATATTTTACCACATTCGTGGCTTGTCGGCCCCTACTTCTCGGTGGGAACTTTATATACGTCTAAAACGTTATCCTAACCAAAGGCAACCTAACATCTCGGATGTAATATTTTACAACATTCGTGGCGTGTCGACCCCTGCTTCTCGGTGGGAACACTATGTACGTCTATAACGTTATATACCATAACATAAGGCATCCTAACAACTCGTATGTAATATTTGACAATATTCCTGGCGTTTCAGCCCCTACTTCTCGGTCGTAACGTTATAAACGTCTATAACGTTATGTGTCCTAACCTAAGGCAACCTAACATCTCGGACGTAATATTTTACAACATTACTTGCGTGTGGGTGCGTACTTCTCCGTGGAAACATTATATACGTCTATAACGTTATATATCCTAACCTAAGGCAACCTAACTTCTCGGATGTAATATTTTACAACATTCCTTGCTTGTCGGCCCCTACTTCTCGGTGGGAACTTTATATACGTCTAAAACGTTATCCTAACCTAAGGCAACCTAACATCTCGGATGTAATATTTTACAACATTCGTGTCGTGTCGGCCCCTACTTCTCGGTGGGAACATTATGTACTGCTATAACGTTATATGTCCTAACAAAAGGCAATCTAACATCTTGCACGTTATATTTTTCAACATTCTTAGCGCGTCGGCGCCGACTTCCCAGTGGGTATATTATATACGGCTATAACGTTATATATCCTAACCTAAGGCAACCTAACATCTCGGACGTAATATTTTACAACATTCGTGGCGTGTCGGTTCCTACTTCTCGGTGGTATCATTATATACGTCTATCACTTTATATATCCTAACAAAAGGCAACCGAACATCTCGGATGTAATATTTTACAACATTCGCTGCTTGTCGGCCCCTACTTCTCGGTGGGAACTTTATATACGTCTAAAACGTTATATGTCCTAACCTAAGGCAACCTATCTTCTCGGACGTAATATTTTACAAAATTCCTTGCGTGTCGGTGCCTACTTCTCTGTGGGAACATTATATACGTCTATAAAGTTATATGTCCTAACCTAAGGCAATCTAACGTCTCGGGTGTAATATTTTACAACATTCCTTGCGTGTCGGCACCTACTTCTCGGTGGGTACGTTATGTACGCAAATAACGTTATATGTCCTAACCTAAGGCAACCTAACACCTCGGATGTAATATTTTACAACAATCGTGGCCTGTCGGCCCCTACTTCTCGTTGGGAACAATATGTACGGCTATAACGTTATATATCCTAACCTAAGGCAATCTAACACCTCGGATGTAATATTTTATAACATTCGGGGCGTGTGGTCTCCTCCTTCTCGGTGGGAACATTATGAACGGCTATAACGTTATATGTCCTAAACTAAGGCAACCTTACATCTCGGATGTTATATTTTACAACATTCCTTGCGTGTCGGCGCCTACTTCTCCGTGGGAGCATTATATACGTCTATATCGTTATATATCCTAACATAAGGCATCCTAACAACTCGGATATAATATTTGACAACATTCCTGGCGTTTCAGCCCCTACTTGTCGGTGGTAACGTTATAAACGTCTATAACGTTGTGTGTCCCAACCTAAGGCAACCTAACATCTCGGACGTAATATTGTACAACATTCGTGGCGTGTCGGCCCCTACTTCTCGGTGGGAACACTATGTACGTCTATAACGTTATATATCCTAACATAAAGCATCCTAACAACTCGTATGTAATATTTTACAACATTCCTGGCGATTCAGCCCCTACTTCTCGGTGGTAACATTATAAACTTCTATAATGTGTTATGTCCTGACCTAAGGCAACCTAACATCTCGGATGTAATATTTTACATCATTCCTTGCGTGTCGGCGCCAACTTCTCGGTGGGAACATTATGTACGGCTATAACGTTATATGTCCTAACCTAAGGCATCTTACATAGCGGATGTAATATTTTACAACATTCGTGGCGTGTCGGCTACTGCTTCGCGGTGGGAACACTATGTACGTCTATAACGTTATATATCCTAACATAAGGCATCCTAACAACACGTATGTAATATTTGACATCATTCCTGGCGTTTCAGCCCCTCCTTCTCGGTGGTAACATTATAAACTTCTATAATGTTTTATGTCCTGACCTAAGGCAACCTAACATCTCGGATGTAATATTTTACAACATTCCTTGCGTGTCGGCGCCATCTTCTCGGTGTGAACATTATGTACGGCTATAACGTTATATGTCCTAACCTAAGGCAATCTAACACCTCGGATGTAATATTTTACAACATTCCTTGCGTGTCGGCGCCTACGTCTCCGTGGGAAGATTATATACTTCTATAACGTTATATATCCTAACCTAAGGCAACATAACATCTCGGACGTGATTTTTTAGAAACATTCTTGCGTGTCGGCGCATATTACTCCGCGGGAACAATATATACTTCTATAACGTTACATACCCTTACATAAGGCATCCTAACAACTCGTATGTAATATTTGACAACATTCCTGGCGTTTCAGCCCCTACTTCTCGGTGGTAACATTATAAACGTCTATAACGTTGTATGTCCTAACCTAATGCAATCTAACATGTCGGACGTAATATTTTACAACATTCCTTGCGTGTCGGCGCCTACCTCTCCGCGGGAAGATTATATACGTCTATAGCGTTATATATCCTAGCCTAAGGCAACCTAACATCTCGGATGTAATATTTTACAACATCCGTGGCGTGTCGGCCTCTACTTCTCAGTAGGAACGTTATGTACGTCTAGAACGTTATATATCCTAGCATACAACATCCTAACAACTCGTATGTAATATTTGACAACATTCCTGGCGTGTTAGGTCCTACTTCTCGGTGCTAACATTATAAACGTCTATCACGTTGTATGTCCTAACCTAATGCAATCTAACATCTCGGACGTAATATTTTACAACATTCCTTGCGTGTCGGCGCCTACCTCTCCGCGCGAACATTATATACGTCTATAGCGTTATATATCCTAGCCTAAGGCAACCTAACATCTCGGATATAATATTTTACAACATTCGTGGCGTGTCAGCCCCTACTTCTCCGTGGGAACATTATATACTTCCATAACGTTATATATCCTAACATAAGGTATCCTAACAACCTGTATGTAATATTTGACAACATTCCTGGCGTTTCAGCCCCTACTTCTCGGTGGTAACGTTATAAACGTCTATAACGTTTAATGTCCTATCCTAAGGCAACCTAACATCTCGGACGTAATATTTTACAACATTTGTGGCGCGTCGGCCTCCACTTCTCGGTACGAACGTTATGTACGTCTAGAACGTTATATATCCTAACATACAGCATCCCAACAACTCGTACGTAATATTTTACAACATTCGTGGCGTGTCGGCGCCTACTTCTCGGTGGGAACGTTATGTACCGCTATAACGTTATATGTCCTAACATAAGGCAATCTAACATCTCGGATGTAACATTTTACAACATTCCTTGCGTGTCGGCACCCACTTCTCGGTGGGAACATTATGTACGACTATAACGTTATATATCCTAACCTAAGGCAACCTAACATCTCGGACGTAATATTTTACAACATTCCTTGCGTGTCGGCGCCTACCTCTCCGCGGGAACATTATATACGTCTATAGCGTTATATATCCTAGCCTAAGGCAACCTAACATCTCGGATGTAATATTTTACAACATTCGTGGCGTGTCAGCCCCTACTTCTCCGTGGGAACATTATATACTTCCATAACGTTATATATCCTAACATAAGGTATTCTAACAACCTGTATGTAATATTTGACAACATTCCTGGCGTTTCAGCCCCTACTTCTCCGTGGGAACGTTATATACGTCTATAACGTTATATATCCTAACATAAGGCATCCTAACAACCCGTATGTAATATTTGACAACATTCCTGGCGTTTCAGGCCCTACTTCTCGGTGGTAACGTTATAAACGTCAATAACGTTTTATGTCCTAACCTCAGGCAACCTAACTGCTCGGATGTAATATTCTACAACATTCGTGGCGTGTCGGCCCCTGCTTCTCGGTGGGAACATTATGTACTGCTATAACGTTCTATGTCCTAACATAAGGCAATCTAACATCTCGGATGTAACATTTTACAACATTCCTTGCGTGTCGGCACCTACTTCTCGGTGGGAACATTATGTACGGCTATAACGTTATATGTCCTAACCTAAGGCAATCTAACACCTCGGATGTAATATTTTACAACATTCCTTGCGTGTCGGCGCCTACGTCTCCGTGGGAAGATTATATACTTCTATAACGTTATATATCCTAACCTAAGGCAACATAACATCTCGGACGTGATTTTTTAGAAACATTCTTGCGTGTCGGCGCATATTACTCCGTGGGAACAATATATACTTCTATAACGTTACATACCCTTACATAAGGCATCCTAACAACTCGTATGTAATATTTGACAACATTCCTGGCGTTTCAGCCCCTACTTCTCGGTGGTAACATTATAAACGTCTATAACGTTGTATGTCCTAACCTAATGCAATCTAACATGTCGGACGTAATATTTTACAACATTCCTTGCGTGTCGGCGCCTACCTCTCCGCGGGAACATTATATACGTCTATAGCGTTATATATCCTAGCCTAAGGCAACCTAACATCTCGGATGTAATATTTTACAACATCCGTGGCGTGTCGGCCTCTACTTCTCAGTAGGAACGTTATGTACGTCTAGAACGTTATATATCCTAGCATACAACATCCTAACAACTCGTATGTAATATTTGACAACATTCCTGGCGTGTTAGGTCCTACTTCTCGGTGCTAACATTATAAACGTCTATCACGTTGTATGTCCTAACCTAATGCAATCTAACATCTCGGACGTAATATTTTACAACATTCCTTGCGTGTCGGCGCCTACCTCTCCGCGCGAACATTATATACGTCTATAGCGTTATATATCCTAGCCTAAGGCAACCTAACATCTCGGATATAATATTTTACAACATTCGTGGCGTGTCAGCCCCTACTTCTCCGTGGGAACATTATATACTTCCATAACGTTATATATCCTAACATAAGGTATCCTAACAACCTGTATGTAATATTTGACAACATTCCTGGCGTTTCAGCCCCTACTTCTCGGTGGTAACGTTATAAACGTCTATAACGTTTAATGTCCTATCCTAAGGCAACCTAACATCTCGGACGTAATATTTTACAACATTTGTGGCGCGTCGGCCTCCACTTCTCGGTACGAACGTTATGTACGTCTAGAACGTTATATATCCTAACATACAGCATCCCAACAACTCGTACGTAATATTTTACAACATTCGTGGCGTGTCGGCGCCTACTTCTCGGTGGGAACATTATGTACCGCTATAACGTTATATGTCCTAACATAAGGCAATCTAACATCTCGGATGTACTATTTTACAACATTCCTTGCGTGTCGGCACCCACTTCTCGGTGGGAACATTATGTACGACTATAACGTTATATATCCTAACCTAAGGCAACCTAACATCTCGGACGTAATATTTTACAACATTCCTTGCGTGTCGGCGCCTACCTCTCCGCGGGAACATTATATACGTCTATAGCGTTATATATCCTAGCCTAAGGCAACCTAACATCTCGGATGTAATATTTTACAACATTCGTGGCGTGTCAGCCCCTACTTCTCCGTGGGAACATTATATACTTCCATAACGTTATATATCCTAACATAAGGTATTCTAACAACCTGTATGTAATATTTGACAACATTCCTGGCGTTTCAGCCCCTACTTCTCCGTGGGAACGTTATATACGTCTATAACGTTATATATCCTAACATAAGGCATCCTAACAACCCGTATGTAATATTTGACAACATTCCTGGCGTTTCAGCCCCTACTTCTCGGTGGTAACGTTATAAACGTCAATAACGTTTTATGTCCTAACCTCAGGCAACCTAACTGCTCGGATGTAATATTCTACAACATTCGTGGCGTGTCGGCCCCTGCTTCTCGGTGGGAACATTATGTACTGCTATAACGTTCTATGTCCTAACATAAGGCAATCTAACATCTCGGATGTAACATTTTACAACATTCCTTGCGTGTCGGCACCTGCTTCTCGGTGGGAACATTATGTACGGCTATAACGTTATATGTCCTAACCTAAGGCAATCTAACACCTCGGATGTAATATTTTACAACATTCCTTGCGTGTCGGCGCCTACGTCTCCGTGGGAAGATTATATACTTCTATAACGTTATATATCCTAACCTAAGGCAACATAACATCTCGGACGTGATTTTTTAGAAACATTCTTGCGTGTCGGCGCATATTACTCCGTGGGAACAATATATACTTCTATAACGTTACATACCCTTACATAAGGCATCCTAACAACTCGTATGTAATATTTGACAACATTCCTGGCGTTTCAGCCCCTACTTCTCGGTGGTAACATTATAAACGTCTATAACGTTGTATGTCCTAACCTAATGCAATCTAACATGTCGGACGTAATATTTTACAACATTCCTTGCGTGTCGGCGCCTACCTCTCCGCGGGAACATTATATACGTCTATAGCGTTATATATCCTAGCCTAAGGCAACCTAACATCTCGGATGTAATATTTTACAACATCCGTGGCGTGTCGGCCTCTACTTCTCAGTAGGAACGTTATGTACGTCTAGAACGTTATATATCCTAGCATACAACATCCTAACAACTCGTATGTAATATTTGACAACATTCCTGGCGTGTTAGGTCCTACTTCTCGGTGCTAACATTATAAACGTCTATCACGTTGTATGTCCTAACCTAATGCAATCTAACATCTCGGACGTAATATTTTACAACATTCCTTGCGTGTCGGCGCCTACCTCTCCGCGCGAACATTATATACGTCTATAGCGTTATATATCCTAGCCTAAGGCAACCTAACATCTCGGATATAATATTTTACAACATTCGTGGCGTGTCAGCCCCTACTTCTCCGTGGGAACATTATATACTTCCATAACGTTATATATCCTAACATAAGGTATCCTAACAACCTGTATGTAATATTTGACAACATTCCTGGCGTTTCAGCCCCTACTTCTCGGTGGTAACGTTATGAACGTCTATAACGTTATATATCCTAACATAAGGCATCCTAACAACCCGTATGTAATATTTGACAACATTCCTGGCGTTTCAGCCCCTACTTCTCGGTGGTAACGTTATAAACGTCAATAACGTTTTATGTCCTAACCTCAGGCAACCTAACTGCTCGGATGTAATACTCTACAACATTCGTGGCGTGTCGGCCCCTGCTTCTCGGTGGGAACATTATGTACTGCTATAACGTTCTATGTCCTAACATAAGGCAATCTAACATCTCGGATGTAACATTTTACAACATTCCTTGCGTGTCGGCACCTACTTCTCGGTGGGAACGTTATGTACGCCTATAACATTATATGTCCTAACCTAAGGCAACCTAACACCACGGATGTAATATTTTACAACATTCGCGGCGTGTCGGCCCCTACTTCTCGGTCGGAACGTTATGTACGTCTATAACGTTATATGTCCTAACCTAAGGCAACATAACTCCTCTGATGTAATATTTTACAACATTCGTGGCGTGTCGGCCCCTACTTCTCGGTGGGAACATAATGTATTGCTATAAAGTTATATGTCCCAACATAAGGCAATCTAACATCTCGGATGTAACATTTTACAACATTCCTTGCGTGTCGGCGCCTTCTTCTCGGTGGGAACATTATGTACGGCTATAACGTTATATGTCCTAACCTAAGGCAACCCTACATCTCGGATGTACTATTTTACAACATTCCTTGCGTGTCGGTTCCTTCTTCTCGGTGGGAACATCATGTACTGCCATAACGTTATATGTCCTAACCTAAGGCATTCTAACATCTCGGATGTAATATTTTACAACATTCCTTGCGTGTCGGCACCTACTTCTAGGTGGGAACATTATGTACGACTATAACGTTATATATCCTAACCTAAGGCAAACTAACATCTCGGATGTAATATTTTACAAAAATTCGTGGCGTGTCGGCCCCTAATTCTCGGTGGAAACGTTATGTACGGCTATAACGTTATGTGTCCTAACCTAAGGCAACCTTACATCTGGGATGTAATATTTTACAACATTCCTTGCGTGTCGGTTCCTTCTTCTCGGTGGGAACATTATGCACTGCTATAACGATATATGTCCTAACATAAGGCAATCTAACATCTCGGATGTAACATTTTACAAAATTCCTTGCGTGTCGGCACCTACTTCTCGGTGGGTACATTGTGTACGATTATAACGCTATATATCCTAACCTAAGGCAACCTAACATCTCGGATGTAATATTTTACAACACTCGTGACGTATCGGCTCCTACTTGTCGGTGGGAACATTATGTACTGCTATAACGTTGTATGTCCTAACAAAAGGCATTCTAACATCCCGCACGTAATATTTTACAACATTCCTAGCGTGTCGGCGCCGAACTTCCCAGTGCGTACATTATATACGTCTATAACGTTATATATCCTAACCTAAGGCAACCTAACATCTCGGATGTAACATTTTACAACATTCCTTGCGTGTCGGCGCCTTGTTCTCGGTGGGAACATTATGTACGGCTATAACGTTATATGTCCTAACCTAAGGTAACCTAGCATCTCGGATGTAATATTTTACAACATTCGTGGCGTGTCGGCCCCTGCTTCTCGGTGGGAACACTATGTACGTCTATAACGTTATATATCCTAACATAAGGCAACCTAACTCCTCGGACGTAATATTTTACAACATTCGTGACGTGTCGGCCGCTACTTCTCGTTGGGAACATTACGTACGGCTATAACGTTATATGGCCTAACCTAAGGCAACCTTACATCTGGGATCTAATATTTTACAACATTCCTTGCGTGTCGGTACTTACTTCTCGGTGGGATTATTATATACGTCTATAACTTTATATATCCTAACCTAAGGCTACCCAACATCTCGGATGTAATATTTTACAACATTCCTAGCGTGTCGGCACCTACTTCTTGGTGGAAACGCTATGTACGTCTATAACGTTGTATGTCCTAACCTAAGGCCACCTAACATCTCAAACGCAATATTACACAACATTCGTGGCTTGTCGGATCCTGCTTCTCGGTGGGAACACTATGTACGTCTATAACGTTATATATCCTAACATAAGGCAACCTAAAAACCCGAATGAAATATTTTACAACATTCGTGGCGTGTCGGCCCCTACTTCTCGGTGGGAACGTTATGTACGCCTATAACGTTATATGTGCTAACCTAAGGCAACCTAACTCCTTGGATGTAATATTTTACAACATTCGTGGCGTGTCGGCCCCTGCTTCTCGGTGGGAACACTATGTACGTCTATAACGTTATATATCCTAACATAAGGCAACCTAACTCCTCGGACGTTATATATTACAACATTCGTGGCGTGACGGCCCCTACTTCTCCGTGGGAACATTATGTACTGCTATAACGTTATATGTCCTAACATAAGGCAATCTAACATCTCGGATGTAACATTTTACAAAATTCCTTGCTTGTCGGCACCTACTTCTCGGTGGGTACATTGTGTACGATTATAACGCTATATATCCTAACCTAAGGCAACCTAACATCTCGGATGTAATATTTTACAACACTCGTGACGTATCGGCTCCTACTTGTCGGTGGGAACATTATGTACTGCTATAACGTTGTATGTCCTAACAAAAGGCATTCTAACATCCCGCACGTAATATTTTACAACATTCCTAGCGTGTCGGCGCCGAACTTCCCAGTGCGTACATTATATACGTCTATAACGTTATATATCCTAACCTAAGGCAACCTAACATCTCGGATGTAACATTTTACAACATTCCTTGCGTGTCGGCGCCTTGTTCTCGGTGGGAACATTATGTACGGCTATAACGTTATATGTCCTAACCTAAGGTAACCTAGCATCTCGGATGTAATATTTTACAACATTCGTGGCGTGTCGGCCCCTGCTTCTCGGTGGGAACACTATGTACGTCTATAACGTTATATATCCTAACATAAGGCAACCTAACTCCTCGGACGTAATATTTTACAACATTCGTGACGTGTCGGCCGCTACTTCTCGTTGGGAACATTAAGTACGGCTATAACGTTATATGGCCTAACCTAAGGCAACCTTACATCTGGGATCTAATATTTTACAACATTCCTTGCGTGTCGGTACTTACTTCTCGGTGGGATTATTATATACGTCTATAACTTTATATATCCTAACCTAAGGCTACCCAACATCTCGGATGTAATATTTTACAACATTCCTAGCGTGTCGGCACCTACTTCTTGGTGGAAACGTTATGTACGTCTATAACGTTGTATGTCCTAACCTAAGGCCACCTAACATCTCAAACGCAATATTACACAACATTCGTGGCTTGTCGGATCCTGCTTCTCGGTGGGAACACTATGTACGTCTATAACGTTATATATCCTAACATAAGGCAACCTAAAAACCCGAATGAAATATTTTACAACATTCGTGGCGTGTCGGCCCCTACTTCTCGGTGGGAACGTTATGTACGCCTATAACGTTATATGTGCTAACCTAAGGCAACCTAACTCCTTGGATGTAATATTTTACAACATTCGTGGCGTGTCGGCCCCTGCTTCTCGGTGGCAACACTATGTACGTCTATAACGTTATATATCCTAACGTAAGGCAACCTAACTCCTCGGATGTAATATTTTACAACATTCGTGGCGTGTCGGCCCCTACTTCTCGGTGGGAACATTATGTACTGCTATAACGTTATATGTCCTAACATAAGGCAATCTAACATCTCGGATGTAACATTTTACAAAATTCCTTGCGTGTCGGCACCTACTTCTCGGTGGGTACATTGTGTACGCCTATACCGTTATATGTCTTAACCTAAGGCAACCCTACATCTCGGATGTAATATTTTACAACATTCCTGGCGTTTCAGCCCCCACTTCTCGGTGGTAACATTATAAATTTCTATAACGTTTTATGTCCTAACCTAAGGCAACCTAACATCTCGGATGTAATATTTTACAACATTCGTGACGTGTCGGCCGCTACTTCTCGTTGGGAACATTACGTACGGCTATAACGTTATATGGGCTAACCTAAGGCAACCTTACATCTGGGATGTAATATTTTACAACATTCCTTGCGTGTCGGTACCTACTTCTCGGTGGGATCATTATATACGTCTGTAACTTTATATATCCTAACCTAAGGCAACCTAACATCTCGGATGTAATATTTTACAACATTCGTGACGTGTCGGCCCCTACTTCTCGGTGGAAACATTATGTACGGCTATAACGTTATATGTCCTAACCTAAGGCAATCTAACATGTCGGATGTAATATTTTACAACATTACTGTCGTGTCGGCACCTACTTCTCGGTGGGATCATTATATACGTCTATAACTTTGTATATCCGAACTTATGGCAACTTAACATCTCGGATGTAATACTTTACAACATTCGTGGCGTGTCGGCCCCTACTTCTCGGTGGGAACGTTATGTACGCATATAACGTTATATGTCCTAACGTAAGGCAACCTAACACTACGGATGTAATATTTTACAACATTCCTTGCGTGTCGGTACCTACTTCTCGGTGGGAACATCATGTACTGCTATAACGTTACATGTCCTAACCTAAGGCATTCTAACATCTCGGATGTAATATTTTACAACATTCCTTGCGTGTCGGTACCTACTTCTCGGTGGGAACATCATGTACTGCTATAACGTTATATGTCCTAACCTAAGGCATTCTAACATCTCGGATGTAATATTTTACAACATTCCTTGCTTGTCGGCACCTACTTCTAGGTGGGAACATTTTGTACGACTATAACGTTATATATCCTAACCTAAGGCAACCTAACATCTCGGATGTAATATTTTACAAAATTCGTGACGTGTCGGCCCCTACTTCTCGGTGGAAACATTATGTACGGCTATAACGTTATATATCCTAACCTAAGGCAACCTAACATCTCGGATGTAACATTTTACAACATTCCTTGTGTGTCGGCGCCTTCTTCTCGGTGGGAACATTATGTACGGCTATAACGTTATATGTCCTAACCTAAGGCAACCTAGCATCTCGGATGTAATATTTTACAACATTCGTGGCGTGTCGGCCCCTGCTTCTCGGTGGGAACACTATGTACGTCTATAACGTTATATATCCTAACATAAGGCAACCTAACTCATCGGACGTAATATTTCACAACATTCGTGGCGTGTCGGCCCCTACTTCTCGGTGGGAACGTTATGTACGCCTATAACGTTATATGTCCTAACCTAAGGCAACCTAACACTACGGATGTAATATTTTCCAGCATTCCTTGCGTGTCGGTACCTACTTCTCGGTGGGAACGTTATGTACGATTATAACGTTATATGTCCTAACCTAAGTACACCTAACATCTCGGAAGTAATATTATACAACTTTCCTCGCGTGTCGGCACCTACTTATTGGTGGGAACAATATGTACGTCTATAACGTTATATATCCTAACATAAGGCAACCTAACATCTCGGATGTAATACTTTACAACATTCGTGGCGTGTCGGCACCTACTTCTCGGTGGGAACGTTATGTACGCCTATAACGTTATATGTCCTAACCTAAGGCAACCTAACACTACGGATGTAATATATTACAACATTCCTTTCGTGTCGGCACCTACTTCTCGGTGGGAACATTATGTACGGCTATAACGTTATATGTCCTAACATAAGGCAATCTAACATCTCGGATGTAACATTTTACAACATTCCTTGCGTGTCGGCACCTACTTCTAGGTGGGAACATTATATACGACTATAACGTTATATATCCTAACTTAAGGCAAACTAACATCTCGGATGTAATATTTTACAAAAATTCGTGGCGTGTCGGCCCCTAATTCTTGGTGGAAACGTTATGTACGGCTATGACGTTATGTGTCCTAACCTAAGGCAACCTTACATCTGGGATGTAATATTTTACAACATTCCTTGCGTGTCGGTACCTACTTTTCGGTGGGATCATTATATACGTCTATAACTTTATATACACTAACCTAAGGCAACCTAACATCTCGGATGTAATATTTTACAACATTCCTTTCGTGTCGGCACCTACTTTTCGGTGGGAACATTATATACGGCTATAACGTTATATGTCCTTACCTAAGGCAATCTAGCATCTCGGATGTAATATTTTACAACATTCCTTGCGTGTCGGCACCTACTTCTCGGTGGAAACATTATGTACGGCTATAACGTTATATATCCTAACAAAAGGCACCCTAACATCTCGGATGTAATACTTTACAACATTCGTGGCGTGTCGGCCCCTACTTCTCGGTGGGAACGTTATGTACGCCTATAACGTTATATGTCCTAACCTAAGGCAACCTAACACCTCGGATGTAATATTTTACAACATTCGTGGCGTGTCGGCCCCTACTTCTCGGTGGGAACGTTATGTACGCCTATAACGTTATATGTCCTAACCTAAGGCAACCAAACACTACGGATGTAATATTTTACAACATTCCTTGCGTGTCGGCACCTACTGCTCGGTGGAAACATTATGTACGGCTATAACGTTATATATCCTAACCTAAGGCAACCTAACATCTCGGATGTAACATTTTACAACATTCCTTGTGTGTCGGCGCCTTCTTCTCGGTGGGAACATTATGTACGGCTATAACGTTATATGTCCTAACCTAAGGCAACCTAGCATCTCGGATGTAATATTTTACAACATTCGTGGCGTGTCGGCCCCTGCTTCTCGGTGGGAACACTATGTACGTCTATAACGTTATATATCCTAACATAAGGCAACCTAACTCATCGGACGTAATAATTTACAACATTCGTGGCGTGTCGGCCCCTACTTCTCGGTGGGAACATTATGTACTGCTATAACGTTATATATCCTAACCTAAGGCAAACTAACATCTCGGATGTAATATTTTACAAAAATTCGTGGCGTGTCGGCCCCTAATTCGCGGTGGAAACGTTATTTACGGCAATAACGTTATGTGTCCTAACCTAAGGCAACGTTACATCTGGGATGTAATGTTTTACAACATTCCTTGCGTGTCGGCCCCTACTTCGCGGTGGGAACGTTATGTACGCCTATAACGTTATAGGTCCTAACCTAAGGCAACCTAACACTACGGATGTAATATTTTCCAGCATTCCTTGCGTGTCGGTACCTACTTCTCGGTGGGATCATTACGTACGTCTATAACGTTATATGGCCTAACCTAAGGCAACCTTACATCTGGGATGTAATATTTTACAACATTCCTTGCGTGTCGGTACCTACTTCTCGGTGGGATCATTATATACGTCTGTAACTTTATATATCTTAACCTAAGGCAACCTAACATCTCGGATGTAATATTTCACAACATTCCTGACGTGTCGGCCCCTACTTCTCGGTGGAAACATTATGTACGGCTATAACGTTATATATCCTAACCTAAGGCAACCTAACATCTCGGATGTAATACTTTACAACATTCGTGGCGTGTCGGCCCCTACTTCTCGGTGGGAACATTATGCACGTCTATAACGTTATATGTCCTAACCTAAGGCAACCTAACACCTCGGATGTAATATTTTACAACATTCCTTGCGTGTCGGCCCCTACTTCTCGGTGGGAACATTATGTACGGCTATAACGTTATATGTCCTAACCTAAGGCAACCTAACACCTCGGATGTAATATTTTACAACATTCCTTGCGTGTCGGCGCATACTGCTCCGTGGGAATATTATATACGTCTATAACCTTATATATCCTAACCTAAGGCAACCTAGCATCTCGGATGTAATATTTTACAACATTCCTTGCGTGTCGGCGCCTACTTATCCGTGGGATCATTATATACTTCTATAACGTTATATGTCCTAACCGAAGGCAACATAACATCTCGGACGTGATATTTTACAACATTCCTTGCGTGTCGACCCCTACTCCTCGGTGGGAACATTATGTACGTCTATAACGTTATATATCCTAACGTATGGCAACCTAAGATCTCGGATGTAATATTTTCCAACATTCCTTGCGTGTCGGCACCTACTTCTCGGTGGGAACATTACATACGTCTATAACGTTGTATATCCTATCCTAGAGCAACCTAACATCTCGGACGTAATATGCTACAACATTCGTGGCGTGTCGGCCCCTACTTCTTGGTGGGAACATTATGTACGTATATAACGTTATATGTCCTATCCTAAGGTAACCTAACATCCCGGATGTAATATTTTACAGCATTCCTTGCGCGTCGGCACCTACTTTTCGGTGGTAACATTATATACGTCTATAAGGTTATGTGCCCTAACCTAAGGCACCTAACACCTCGTATGTATTATTTTACAACATTCGTGGCGTGTAGGCCTCTACTTCTCGGTGGGAACATTATGCACGTCTATAACGTTATATGTCCTAACCTAAGGCAACCTAACACCTCGTATGTAATATTTTACAACATTCGTGGCGTGTCGGCACCTACTTTTCGGTGGTAACATTATATACGTCTATAACGTTATATGTCCTATCCTGGGGCAACCTAACATCTCGGATGTAATATTTTACAACATTCCTTGCGTGTCGGCCCCTACTTCTCGGTGGGAACATTATGTACGGCTATAACGTTATATGTCCTAACCTAAGGCAACCTAACACCTCGGATGTAATATTTTACAACATTCCTTGCGTGTCGGCGCATACTGCTCCGTGGGAATATTATATACGTCTATAACCTTATATATCCTAACCTAAGGCAACCTAACATCTCGGATGTAATATTTTACAACATTTCTTGCGTGTCGGCGCCTACTTATCCGTGGGATCATTATATACTTCTATAACGTTATATGTCCTAACCGAAGGCAACATAACATCTCGGACGTGATATTTTACAACATTCCTTGCGTGTCGACCCCTACTCCTCGGTGGGAACATTATGTACGTCTATAACGTTATATATCCTAACGTATGGCAACCTAACATCTCGGATGTAATATTTTCCAACATTCCTTGCGTGTCGGCACCTACTTCTCGGTGGGAACATTACATACGTCTATAACGTTATATATCCTATCCTAGAGCAACCTAACATCTCGGACGTAATATGCTACAACATTCGTGGCGTGTCTGCCCCTACTTCTTGGTGGGAACATTATGTACGTATATAACGTTATATGTCCTACCCTAAGGTAACCTAACATCCCGGATGTAATATTTTACAGCATTCCTTGCGCGTCGGCACCTACTTTTCGGTGGTAACATTATATACGTCTATAAGGTTATGTGCCCTAACCTAAGGCACCTAACACCTCGTATGTATTATTTTACAACATTCGTGGCGTGACGGCCCCTACTTCTCCGTGGGAACATTATGTACTGCTATAACGTTATATGTCCTAACATAAGGCAATCTAACATCTCGGATGTAACATTTTACAAAATTCCTTGCTTGTCGGCACCTACTTCTCGGTGGGTACATTGTGTACGATTATAACGCTATATATCCTAACCTAAGGCAACCTAACATCTCGGATGTAATATTTTACAACACTCGTGACGTATCGGCTCCTACTTGTCGGTGGGAACATTATGTACTGCTATAACGTTGTATGTCCTAACAAAAGGCATTCTAACATCCCGCACGTAATATTTTACAACATTCCTAGCGTGTCGGCGCCGAACTTCCCAGTGCGTACATTATATACGTCTATAACGTTATATATCCTAACCTAAGGCAACCTAACATCTCGGATGTAACATTTTACAACATTCCTTGCGTGTCGGCGCCTTGTTCTCGGTGGGAACATTATGTACGGCTATAACGTTATATGTCCTAACCTAAGGTAACCTAGCATCTCGGATGTAATATTTTACAACATTCGTGGCGTGTCGGCCCCTGCTTCTCGGTGGGAACACTATGTACGTCAATAACGTTATATATCCTAACATAAGGCAACCTAACTCCTCGGACGTAATATTTTACAACATTCGTGGCGTGTCGGCCCCTACTTCTCGGTGGGAACGTTATGTACGCCTATAACGTTATATGTGCTAACCTAAGGCAACCTAACTCCTTGGATGTAATATTTTACAACATTCGTGGCGTGTCGGCCCCTGCTTCTCGGTGGCAACACTATGTACGTCTATAACGTTATATATCCTAACGTAAGGCAACCTAACTCCTCGGATGTAATATTTTACAACATTCGTGGCGTGTCGGCCCCTACTTCTCGGTGGGAACATTATGTACTGCTATAACGTTATATGTCCTAACATAAGGCAATCTAACATCTCGGATGTAACATTTTACAAAATTCCTTGCGTGTCGGCACCTACTTCTCGGTGGGTACATTGTGTACGCCTATACCGTTATATGTCTTAACCTAAGGCAACCCTACATCTCGGATGTAATATTTTACAACATTCCTGGCGTTTCAGCCCCCACTTCTCGGTGGTAACATTATAAATTTCTATAACGTTTTATGTCCTAACCTAAGGCAACCTAACATCTCGGATGTAATATTTTACAACATTCGTGACGTGTCGGCCGCTACTTCTCGTTGGGAACATTACGTACGGCTATAACGTTATATGGGCTAACCTAAGGCAACCTTACATCTGGGATGTAATATTTTACAACATTCCTTGCGTGTCGGTACCTACTTCTCGGTGGGATCATTATATACGTCTGTAACTTTATATATCCTAACCTAAGGCAACCTAACATCTCGGATGTAATATTTTACAACATTCGTGACGTGTCGGCCCCTACTTCTCGGTGGAAACATTATGTACGGCTATAACGTTATATGTCCTAACCTAAGGCAATCTAACATGTCGGATGTAATATTTTACAACATTACTGTCGTGTCGGCACCTACTTCTCGGTGGGATCATTATATACGTCTATAACTTTGTATATCCGAACTTATGGCAACTTAACATCTCGGATGTAATACTTTACAACATTCGTGGCGTGTCGGCCCCTACTTCTCGGTGGGAACGTTATGTACGCATATAACGTTATATGTCCTAACCTAAGGCAACCTAACACTACGGATGTAATATTTTACAACATTCCTTGCGTGTCGGTACCTACTTCTCGGTGGGAACATCATGTACTGCTATAACGTTACATGTCCTAACCTAAGGCATTCTAACATCTCGGATGTAATATTTTACAAAAATTCGTGGCGTGTCGGCCCCTAATTCTTGGTGGAAACGTTATGTACGGCTATGACGTTATGTGTCCTAACCTAAGGCAACCTTACATCTGGGATGTAATATTTTACAACATTCCTTGCGTGTCGGTACCTACTTTTCGGTGGGATCATTATATACGTCTATAACTTTATATACACTAACCTAAGGCAACCTAACATCTCGGATGTAATATTTTACAACATTCCTTTCGTGTCGGCACCTACTTTTCGGTGGGAACATTATATACGGCTATAACGTTATATGTCCTTACCTAAGGCAATCTAGCATCTCGGATGTAATATTTTACAACATTCCTTGCGTGTCGGCACCTACTTCTCGGTGGAAACATTATGTACGGCTATAACGTTATATATCCTAACAAAAGGCACCCTAACATCTCGGATGTAATACTTTACAACATTCGTGGCGTGTCGGCCCCTACTTCTCGGTGGGAACGTTATGTACGCCTATAACGTTATATGTCCTAACCTAAGGCAACCTAACACCTCGGATGTAATATTTTACAACATTCGTGGCGTGTCGGCCCCTACTTCTCGGTGGGAACGTTATGTACGCCTATAACGTTATATGTCCTAACCTAAGGCAACCAAACACTACGGATGTAATATTTTACAACATTCCTTGCGTGTCGGCACCTACTGCTCGGTGGAAACATTATGTACGGCTATAACGTTATATATCCTAACCTAAGGCAACCTAACATCTCGGATGTAACATTTTACAACATTCCTTGTGTGTCGGCGCCTTCTTCTCGGTGGGAACATTATGTACGGCTATAACGTTATATGTCCTAACCTAAGGCAACCTAGCATCTCGGATGTAATATTTTACAACATTCGTGGCGTGTCGGCCCCTGCTTCTCGGTGGGAACACTATGTACGTCTATAACGTTATATATCCTAACATAAGGCAACCTAACTCATCGGACGTAATAATTTACAACATTCGTGGCGTGTCGGCCCCTACTTCTCGGTGGGAACATTATGTACTGCTATAACGTTATATATCCTAACCTAAGGCAAACTAACATCTCGGATGTAATATTTTACAAAAATTCGTGGCGTGTCGGCCCCTAATTCGCGGTGGAAACGTTATTTACGGCAATAACGTTATGTGTCCTAACCTAAGGCAACGTTACATCTGGGATGTAATGTTTTACAACATTCCTTGCGTGTCGGCCCCTACTTCGCGGTGGGAACGTTATGTACGCCTATAACGTTATAGGTCCTAACCTAAGGCAACCTAACACTACGGATGTAATATTTTCCAGCATTCCTTGCGTGTCGGTACCTACTTCTCGGTGGGATCATTACGTACGTCTATAACGTTATATGGCCTAACCTAAGGCAACCTTACATCTGGGATGTAATATTTTACAACATTCCTTGCGTGTCGGTACCTACTTCTCGGTGGGATCATTATATACGTCTGTAACTTTATATATCTTAACCTAAGGCAACCTAACATCTCGGATGTAATATTTCACAACATTCCTGACGTGTCGGCCCCTACTTCTCGGTGGAAACATTATGTACGGCTATAACGTTATATATCCTAACCTAAGGCAACCTAACATCTCGGATGTAATACTTTACAACATTCGTGGCGTGTCGGCCCCTACTTCTCGGTGGGAACATTATGCACGTCTATAACGTTATATGTCCTAACCTAAGGCAACCTAACACCTCGGATGTAATATTTTACAACATTCCTTGCGTGTCGGCCCCTACTTCTCGGTGGGAACATTATGTACGGCTATAACGTTATATGTCCTAACCTAAGGCAACCTAACACCTCGGATGTAATATTTTACAACATTCCTTGCGTGTCGGCGCATACTGCTCCGTGGGAATATTATATACGTCTATAACCTTATATATCCTAACCTAAGGCAACCTAGCATCTCGGATGTAATATTTTACAACATTCCTTGCGTGTCGGCGCCTACTTATCCGTGGGATCATTATATACTTCTATAACGTTATATGTCCTAACCGAAGGCAACATAACATCTCGGACGTGATATTTTACAACATTCCTTGCGTGTCGACCCCTACTCCTCGGTGGGAACATTATGTACGTCTATAACGTTATATATCCTAACGTATGGCAACCTAAGATCTCGGATGTAATATTTTCCAACATTCCTTGCGTGTCGGCACCTACTTCTCGGTGGGAACATTACATACGTCTATAACGTTGTATATCCTATCCTAGAGCAACCTAACATCTCGGACGTAATATGCTACAACATTCGTGGCGTGTCGGCCCCTACTTCTTGGTGGGAACATTATGTACGTATATAACGTTATATGTCCTATCCTAAGGTAACCTAACATCCCGGATGTAATATTTTACAGCATTCCTTGCGCGTCGGCACCTACTTTTCGGTGGTAACATTATATACGTCTATAAGGTTATGTGCCCTAACCTAAGGCACCTAACACCTCGTATGTATTATTTTACAACATTCGTGGCGTGTAGGCCTCTACTTCTCGGTGGGAACATTATGCACGTCTATAACGTTATATGTCCTAACCTAAGGCAACCTAACACCTCGTATGTAATATTTTACAACATTCGTGGCGTGTCGGCACCTACTTTTCGGTGGTAACATTATATACGTCTATAACGTTATATGTCCTATCCTGGGGCAACCTAACATCTCGGATGTAATATTTTACAACATTCCTTGCGTGTCGGCCCCTACTTCTCGGTGGGAACATTATGTACGGCTATAACGTTATATGTCCTAACCTAAGGCAACCTAACACCTCGGATGTAATATTTTACAACATTCCTTGCGTGTCGGCGCATACTGCTCCGTGGGAATATTATATACGTCTATAACCTTATATATCCTAACCTAAGGCAACCTAACATCTCGGATGTAATATTTTACAACATTTCTTGCGTGTCGGCGCCTACTTATCCGTGGGATCATTATATACTTCTATAACGTTATATGTCCTAACCGAAGGCAACATAACATCTCGGACGTGATATTTTACAACATTCCTTGCGTGTCGACCCCTACTCCTCGGTGGGAACATTATGTACGTCTATAACGTTATATATCCTAACGTATGGCAACCTAACATCTCGGATGTAATATTTTCCAACATTCCTTGCGTGTCGGCACCTACTTCTCGGTGGGAACATTACATACGTCTATAACGTTATATATCCTATCCTAGAGCAACCTAACATCTCGGACGTAATATGCTACAACATTCGTGGCGTGTCTGCCCCTACTTCTTGGTGGGAACATTATGTACGTATATAACGTTATATGTCCTACCCTAAGGTAACCTAACATCCCGGATGTAATATTTTACAGCATTCCTTGCGCGTCGGCACCTACTTTTCGGTGGTAACATTATATACGTCTATAAGGTTATGTGCCCTAACCTAAGGCACCTAACACCTCGTATGTATTATTTTACAACATTCGTGGCGTGACGGCCCCTACTTCTCCGTGGGAACATTATGTACTGCTATAACGTTATATGTCCTAACATAAGGCAATCTAACATCTCGGATGTAACATTTTACAAAATTCCTTGCTTGTCGGCACCTACTTCTCGGTGGGTACATTGTGTACGATTATAACGCTATATATCCTAACCTAAGGCAACCTAACATCTCGGATGTAATATTTTACAACACTCGTGACGTATCGGCTCCTACTTGTCGGTGGGAACATTATGTACTGCTATAACGTTGTATGTCCTAACAAAAGGCATTCTAACATCCCGCACGTAATATTTTACAACATTCCTAGCGTGTCGGCGCCGAACTTCCCAGTGCGTACATTATATACGTCTATAACGTTATATATCCTAACCTAAGGCAACCTAACATCTCGGATGTAACATTTTACAACATTCCTTGCGTGTCGGCGCCTTGTTCTCGGTGGGAACATTATGTACGGCTATAACGTTATATGTCCTAACCTAAGGTAACCTAGCATCTCGGATGTAATATTTTACAACATTCGTGGCGTGTCGGCCCCTGCTTCTCGGTGGGAACACTATGTACGTCAATAACGTTATATATCCTAACATAAGGCAACCTAACTCCTCGGACGTAATATTTTACAACATTCGTGGCGTGTCGGCCCCTACTTCTCGGTGGGAACGTTATGTACGCCTATAACGTTATATGTGCTAACCTAAGGCAACCTAACTCCTTGGATGTAATATTTTACAACATTCGTGGCGTGTCGGCCCCTGCTTCTCGGTGGCAACACTATGTACGTCTATAACGTTATATATCCTAACGTAAGGCAACCTAACTCCTCGGATGTAATATTTTACAACATTCGTGGCGTGTCGGCCCCTACTTCTCGGTGGGAACATTATGTACTGCTATAACGTTATATGTCCTAACATAAGGCAATCTAACATCTCGGATGTAACATTTTACAAAATTCCTTGCGTGTCGGCACCTACTTCTCGGTGGGTACATTGTGTACGCCTATACCGTTATATGTCTTAACCTAAGGCAACCCTACATCTCGGATGTAATATTTTACAACATTCCTGGCGTTTCAGCCCCCACTTCTCGGTGGTAACATTATAAATTTCTATAACGTTTTATGTCCTAACCTAAGGCAACCTAACATCTCGGATGTAATATTTTACAACATTCGTGACGTGTCGGCCGCTACTTCTCGTTGGGAACATTACGTACGGCTATAACGTTATATGGGCTAACCTAAGGCAACCTTACATCTGGGATGTAATATTTTACAACATTCCTTGCGTGTCGGTACCTACTTCTCGGTGGGATCATTATATACGTCTGTAACTTTATATATCCTAACCTAAGGCAACCTAACATCTCGGATGTAATATTTTACAACATTCGTGACGTGTCGGCCCCTACTTCTCGGTGGAAACATTATGTACGGCTATAACGTTATATGTCCTAACCTAAGGCAATCTAACATGTCGGATGTAATATTTTACAACATTACTGTCGTGTCGGCACCTACTTCTCGGTGGGATCATTATATACGTCTATAACTTTGTATATCCGAACTTATGGCAACTTAACATCTCGGATGTAATACTTTACAACATTCGTGGCGTGTCGGCCCCTACTTCTCGGTGGGAACGTTATGTACGCATATAACGTTATATGTCCTAACGTAAGGCAACCTAACACTACGGATGTAATATTTTACAACATTCCTTGCGTGTCGGTACCTACTTCTCGGTGGGAACATCATGTACTGCTATAACGTTACATGTCCTAACCTAAGGCATTCTAACATCTCGGATGTAATATTTTACAACATTCCTTGCGTGTCGGTACCTACTTCTCGGTGGGAACATCATGTACTGCTATAACGTTATATGTCCTAACCTAAGGCATTCTAACATCTCGGATGTAATATTTTACAACATTCCTTGCTTGTCGGCACCTACTTCTAGGTGGGAACATTATGTACGACTATAACGTTATATATCCTAACCTAAGGCAACCTAACATCTCGGATGTAATATTTTACAAAATTCGTGACGTGTCGGCCCCTACTTCTCGGTGGAAACATTATGTACGGCTATAACGTTATATATCCTAACCTAAGGCAACCTAACATCTCGGATGTAACATTTTACAACATTCCTTGTGTGTCGGCGCCTTCTTCTCGGTGGGAACATTATGTACGGCTATAACGTTATATGTCCTAACCTAAGGCAACCTAGCATCTCGGATGTAATATTTTACAACATTCGTGGCGTGTCGGCCCCTGCTTCTCGGTGGGAACACTATGTACGTCTATAACGTTATATATCCTAACATAAGGCAACCTAACTCATCGGACGTAATATTTCACAACATTCGTGGCGTGTCGGCCCCTACTTCTCGGTGGGAACGTTATGTACGCCTATAACGTTATATGTCCTAACCTAAGGCAACCTAACACTACGGATGTAATATTTTCCAGCATTCCTTGCGTGTCGGTACCTACTTCTCGGTGGGAACGTTATGTACGATTATAACGTTATATGTCCTAACCTAAGTACACCTAACATCTCGGAAGTAATATTATACAACATTCCTCGCGTGTCGGCACCTACTTATTGGTGGGAACAATATGTACGTCTATAACGTTATATATCCTAACATAAGGCAACCTAACATCTCGGATGTAATACTTTACAACATTCGTGGCGTGTCGGCACCTACTTCTCGGTGGGAACGTTATGTACGCCTATAACGTTATATGTCCTAACCTAAGGCAACCTAACACTACGGATGTAATATATTACAACATTCCTTTCGTGTCGGCACCTACTTCTCGGTGGGAACATTATGTACGGCTATAACGTTATATGTCCTAACATAAGGCAATCTAACATCTCGGATGTAACATTTTACAACATTCCTTGCGTGTCGGCACCTACTTCTAGGTGGGAACATTATATACGACTATAACGTTATATATCCTAACTTAAGGCAAACTAACATCTCGGATGTAATATTTTACAAAAATTCGTGGCGTGTCGGCCCCTAATTCTTGGTGGAAACGTTATGTACGGCTATGACGTTATGTGTCCTAACCTAAGGCAACCTTACATCTGGGATGTAATATTTTACAACATTCCTTGCGTGTCGGTACCTACTTTTCGGTGGGATCATTATATACGTCTATAACTTTATATACACTAACCTAAGGCAACCTAACATCTCGGATGTAATATTTTACAACATTCCTTTCGTGTCGGCACCTACTTTTCGGTGGGAACATTATATACGGCTATAACGTTATATGTCCTTACCTAAGGCAATCTAGCATCTCGGATGTAATATTTTACAACATTCCTTGCGTGTCGGCACCTACTTCTCGGTGGAAACATTATGTACGGCTATAACGTTATATATCCTAACAAAAGGCACCCTAACATCTCGGATGTAATACTTTACAACATTCGTGGCGTGTCGGCCCCTACTTCTCGGTGGGAACGTTATGTACGCCTATAACGTTATATGTCCTAACCTAAGGCAACCTAACACCTCGGATGTAATATTTTACAACATTCGTGGCGTGTCGGCCCCTACTTCTCGGTGGGAACGTTATGTACGCCTATAACGTTATATGTCCTAACCTAAGGCAACCAAACACTACGGATGTAATATTTTACAACATTCCTTGCGTGTCGGCACCTACTGCTCGGTGGGAACATTATGTACGGCTATAACGTTATATGTCCTAACCTAAGGCATTCTAACATCTCGGATGTAATATTTTACAACATTCCTTGCTTGTCGGCACCTACTTCTAGGTGGGAACATTATGTACGACTATAACGTTATATATCCTAACCTAAGGCAACCTAACATCTCGGATGTAATATTTTACAAAATTCGTGACGTGTCGGCCCCTACTTCTCGGTGGAAACATTATGTACGGCTATAACGTTATATATCCTAACCTAAGGCAACCTAACATCTCGGATGTAACATTTTACAACATTCCTTGTGTGTCGGCGCCTTCTTCTCGGTGGGAACATTATGTACGGCTATAACGTTATATGTCCTAACCTAAGGCAACCTAGCATCTCGGATGTAATATTTTACAACATTCGTGGCGTGTCGGCCCCTGCTTCTCGGTGGGAACACTATGTACGTCTATAACGTTATATATCCTAACATAAGGCAACCTAACTCATCGGACGTAATAATTTACAACATTCGTGGCGTGTCGGCCCCTACTTCTCGGTGGGAACATTATGTACTGCTATAACGTTATATATCCTAACCTAAGGCAAACTAACATCTCGGATGTAATATTTTACAAAAATTCGTGGCGTGTCGACCCCTAATTCGCGGTGGAAACGTTATTTACGGCAATAACGTTATGTGTCCTAACCTAAGGCAACGTTACATCTGGGATGTAATGTTTTACAACATTCCTTGCGTGTCGGCCCCTACTTCGCGGTGGGAACGTTATGTACGCCTATAACGTTATAGGTCCTAACCTAAGGCAACCTAACACTACGGATGTAATATTTTCCAGCATTCCTTGCGTGTCGGTACCTACTTCTCGGTGGGATCATTACGTACGTCTATAACGTTATATGGCCTAACCTAAGGCAACCTTACATCTGGGATGTAATATTTTACAACATTCCTTGCGTGTCGGTACCTACTTCTCGGTGGGATCATTATATACGTCTGTAACTTTATATATCTTAACCTAAGGCAACCTAACATCTCGGATGTAATATTTCACAACATTCCTGACGTGTCGGCCCCTACTTCTCGGTGGAAACATTATGTACGGCTATAACGTTATATATCCTAACCTAAGGCAACCTAACATCTCGGATGTAATACTTTACAACATTCGTGTCGTGTCGGCCCCTACTTCTCGGTGGGAACATTATGCACGTCTATAACGTTATATGTCCTAACCTAAGGCAACCTAACACCTCGGATGTAATATTTTACAACATTCCTTGCGTGTCGGCCCCTACTTCTCGGTGGGAACATTATGTACGGCTATAACGTTATATGTCCTAACCTAAGGCAACCTAACACCTCGGATGTAATATTTTACAACATTCCTTGCGTGTCGGCGCATACTGCTCCGTGGGAATATTATATACGTCTATAACCTTATATATCCTAACCTAAGGCAACCTAACATCTCGGATGTAATATTTTACAACATTCCTTGCGTGTCGGCGCCTACTTATCCGTGGGATCATTATATACTTCTATAACGTTATATGTCCTAACCGAAGGCAACATAACATCTCGGACGTGATATTTTACAACATTCCTTGCGTGTCGACCCCTACTCCTCGGTGGGAACATTATGTACGTCTATAACGTTATATATCCTAACGTATGGCAACCTAACATCTCGGATGTAATATTTTCCAACATTCCTTGCGTGTCGGCACCTACTTCTCGGTGGGAACATTACATACGTCTATAACGTTGTATATCCTATCCTAGAGCAACCTAACATCTCGGACGTAATATGCTACAACATTCGTGGCGTGTCGGCCCCTACTTCTTGGTGGGAACATTATGTACGTATATAACGTTATATGTCCTATCCTAAGGTAACCTAACATCCCGGATGTAATATTTTACAGCATTCCTTGCGCGTCGGCACCTACTTTTCGGTGGTAACATTATATACGTCTATAAGGTTATGTGCCCTAACCTAAGGCACCTAACACCTCGTATGTATTATTTTACAACATTCGTGGCGTGTAGGCCTCTACTTCTCGGTGGGAACATTATGCACGTCTATAACGTTATATGTCCTAACCTAAGGCAACCTAACACCTCGTATGTAATATTTTACAACATTCGTGGCGTGTCGGCACCTACTTTTCGGTGGTAACATTATATACGTCTATAACGTTATATGTCCTATCCTGGGGCAACCTAACATCTCGGATGTAATATTTTACAACATTCCTTGCGTGTCGGCCCCTACTTCTCGGTGGGAACATTATGTACGGCTATAACGTTATATGTCCTAACCTAAGGCAACCTAACACCTCGGATGTAATATTTTACAACATTCCTTGCGTGTCGGCGCATACTGCTCCGTGGGAATATTATATACGTCTATAACCTTATATATCCTAACCTAAGGCAACCTAACATCTCGGATGTAATATTTTACAACATTTCTTGCGTGTCGGCGCCTACTTATCCGTGGGATCATTATATACTTCTATAACGTTATATGTCCTAACCGAAGGCAACATAACATCTCGGACGTGATATTTTACAACATTCCTTGCGTGTCGACCCCTACTCCTCGGTGGGAACATTATGTACGTCTATAACGTTATATATCCTAACGTATGGCAACCTAACATCTCGGATGTAATATTTTCCAACATTCCTTGCGTGTCGGCACCTACTTCTCGGTGGGAACATTACATACGTCTATAACGTTATATATCCTATCCTAGAGCAACCTAACATCTCGGACGTAATATGCTACAACATTCGTGGCGTGTCTGCCCCTACTTCTTGGTGGGAACATTATGTACGTATATAACGTTATATGTCCTACCCTAAGGTAACCTAACATCCCGGATGTAATATTTTACAGCATTCCTTGCGCGTCGGCACCTACTTTTCGGTGGTAACATTATATACGTCTATAAGGTTATGTGCCCTAACCTAAGGCACCTAACACCTCGTATGTATTATTTTACAACATTCGTGGCGTGTAGGCCTCTACTTCTCGGTGGGAACATTATGTACGTATATAACGTTATATGTCCTAACCTAAGCAAACCTAACATCTCGGATGTAATATTTCACAACGTTCGTGGCGTGCCGGCCTCTACTTCACGGTGGGAACATTATGTACGTCTATAAGGTTATGTGCCCTAACCTAAGGCACCTAACACCTCGTATGTAATATTTTACAACATTCGTGGCGTGTAGGCCTCTACTTCCCGGTGGGAACATTATGCACGTCTATAACGTTATATGTCCTAACCTAAGGCAACCTAACACCTCGTATGTAATATTTTACAACATTCGTGGCGTGTCGGCACCTACTTTTCGGTGGTAACATTATATACGTCTATAACCTTATATATCCTAACCTAAGGCAACCTAACATCTCGGATGTAATATTTTACAACATTCCTTGCGTGTCGGCGCCTACTTATCCGTGGGATCATTATATACTTCTATACCGTTATATGTCCTAACCGAAGGCAACATAACATCTCGGATGTAATATTTTACAACATTCCTTGCGTGTCGGCGCATACTGCTCCGTGGGAATATTATATACATCTATAACCTTATATATCCTAACCTAAGGCAACCTAACATCTCGGATGTAATATTTTACAACATTGCTTGCGTGTCGGCGCCTACTTATCCGTGGGATCATTATATACTTCTATAACGTTATATGTCCTAACCGAAGGCAACATAACATCTCGGACGTGATATTTTACAACATTCCTTGCGTGTCGACCCCTACTCCTCGGTGGGAACATTATGTACGTCTATAACGTTATATATCCTAACGTATGGCAACCTAACATCTCGGATGTAATATTTTCCAACATTCCTTGCGTGTCGGCACCTACTTCTCGGTGGGAACATTACATACGTCTATAACGTTCTATATCCTATCCTAGAGCAACCTAACATCTCGGACGTAATATGCTACAACATTCGTGGCGTGTCTGCCCCTACTTCTTGGTGGGAACATTATGTACGTATATAACGTTATATGTCCTATCCTAAGGTAACCTAACATCCCGGATGTAATATTTTACAGCATTCCTTGCGCGTCGGCACCTACTTTTCGGTGGTAACATTATATACGTCTATAAGGTTATGTGCCCTAACCTAAGGCACCTAACACCTCGTATGTATTATTTTACAACATTCGTGGCGTGTAGGCCTCTACTTCTCGGTGGGAACATTATGTACGTATATAACGTTATATGTCCTAACCTAAGCAAACCTAACATCTCGGATGTAATATTTCACAACGTTCGTGGCGTGCCGGCCTCTTCTTCACGGTGGGAACATTATGTACGTCTATAAGGTTATGTGCCCTAACCTAAGGCACCTAACACCTCGTATGTAATATTTTACAACATTCGTGGCGTGTAGGCCTCTACTTCTCGGTGGGAACATTATGCACGTCTATAACGTTATATGTCCTAACCTAAGGCAACCTAACACCTCGTATGTAATATTTTACAACATTCGTGGCGTGTCGGCACCTACTTTTCGGTGGTAACATTATATACGTCTATAACCTTATATATCCTAACCTAAGGCAACCTAACATCTCGGATGTAATATTTTACAACATTCCTTCCGTGTCGGCGCCTACTTATCCGTGGGATCATTATATACTTCTATAACGTTATGTGTCCTAACCGAAGGCAACATAACATCTCGGACGTGATATTTTACAACATTCCTTGCGTGTCGACCCCTACTCCTCGGTGGGAACATTATGTACGTCTATAACGTTATATATCCTAACGTATGGCAACCTAACATCTCGGATGTAATATTTTCCAACATTCCTTGCGTGTCGGCACCTACTTCTCGGTGGGAACATTACATACGTCTATAACGTTATATATCCTATCCTAGAGCAACCTAACATCTCGGACGTAATATGCTACAACATTCGTGGCGTGTCGGCCCCTACTTCTTGGTGGGAACATTATGTACGTATATAACGTTATATGTCCTATCCTAAGGTAACCTAACATCCCGGATGTAATATTTTACAGCATTCCTTGCGCGTCGGCACCTACTTTTCGGTGGTAACATTATATACGTCTATAAGGTTATGTGCCCTAACCTAAGGCACCTAACACCTCGTATGTATTATTTTACAACATTCGTGGCGTGTAGGCCTCTACTTCTCGGTGGGAACATTATGTACGTATATAACGTTATATGTCCTAACCTAAGCAAACCTAACATCTCGGATGTAATATTTCACAACGTTCGTGGCGTGCCGGCCTCTACTTCACGGTGGGAATATTATGTACGTCTATAAGGTTATGTGCCCTAACCTAAGGCACCTAACACCTCGTATGTAATATTTTACAACATTCGTGGCGTGTAGGCCTCTACTTCTCGGTGGGAACATTATGCACGTCTATAACGTTATATGTCCTAACCTAAGGCAACCTAACACCTCGTATGTAATATTTTACAACATTCGTGGCGTGTCGGCACCTACTTTTCGGTGGTAACATTATATACGTCTATAACGTTATATGTCCTATCCTGGGGCAACCTAACATCTCGGATGTAATATTTTACAGCATTCCTTGCGTGTCGGCCCCTACTTCTCGGTGGGAACATTATGTACGGCTATAACGTTATATGTCCTAACCTAAGGCAACCTAACACCTCGGATGTAATATTTTACAACATTCCTTGCGTGTCGGCGCATACTGCTCCGTGGGAATATTATATACGTCTATAACCTTATATATCCTAACCTAAGGCAACCTAACATCTCGGATGTAATATTTTACAACATTGCTTGCGTGTCGGCGCCTACTTATCCGTGGGATCATTATATACTTCTATAACGTTATATGTCCTAACCGAAGGCAACATAACATCTCGGACGTGATATTTTACAACATTCCTTGCGTGTCGACCCCTACTCCTCGGTGGGAACATTATGTACGTCTATAACGTTATATATCCTAACGTATGGCAACCTAACATCTCGGATGTAATATTTTCCAACATTCCTTGCGTGTCGGCACCTACTTCTCGGTGGGAACATTACATACGTCTATAACGTTATATATCCTATCCTAGAGCAACCTAACATCTCGGACGTAATATGCTACAACATTCGTGGCGTGTCGGCCCCTACTTCTTGGTGGGAACATTATGTACGTATATAACGTTATATGTCCTATCCTAAGGTAACCTAACATCCCGGATGTAATATTTTACAGCATTCCTGGCGCGTCGGCACCTACTTTTCGGTGGTAACATTATATACGTCTATAAGGTTATGTGCCCTAACCTAAGGCACCTAACACCTCGTATGTATTATTTTACAACATTCGTGGCGTGTTGGCCTCTACTTCTCGGTGGGAACATTATGTACGTATATAACGTTATATGTCCTAACCCAAGCAAACCTAACATCTCGGATGTAATATTTCACAACGTTCGTGGCGTGCCGGCCTCTACTTCACGGTGGGAACATTATGTACGTCTATAAGGTTATGTGCCCTAACCTAATGCACCTAACACCTCGTATGTAATATTTTACAACATTCGTGGCGTGTAGGCCTCTACTTCACGGTGGGAACATTATGCACGTCTATAACGTTATATGTCCTAACCTAAGGCAACCTAACACCTCGTATGTAATATTTTACAACATTCGTGGCGTGTCGGCACCTACTTTTCGGTGGTAACATTATATACGTCTATAACGTTATATGTCCTATCCTGGGGCAACCTAACATCTCGGATGTAATATTTTACAACATTCCTTGCGTGTCGGCCCCTACTTCTCGGTGGGAACATTATGTACGGCTATAACGTTATATGTCCTAACCTAAGGCAACCTAACACCTCGGATGTAATATTTTACAACATTCCTTGCGTGTCGGCGCATACTGCTCCGTGGGAATATTATGTACGTCTATAACCTTATATATCCTAACCTAAGGCAACCTAACATCTCGGATGTAATATTTTACAACATTGCTTGCGTGTCGGCGCCTACTTATCCGTGGGATCATTATATACTTCTATAACGTTATATGTCCTAACCGAAGGCAACATAACATCTCGGACGTGATATTTTACAACATTCCTTGCGTGTCGACCCCTACTCCTCGGTGGGAACATTATGTACGTCTATAACGTTATATATCCTACCGTATGGCAACCTAACATCTCGGATGTAATATTTTCCAACATTCCTTGCATTTCGGCACCTACTTCTCGGTGGGAACATTACATACGTCTATAACGTTATATATCCTATCCTAGAGCAACCTAACATCTCGGACGTTATATGCTACAACATTCGTGGCGTGTCGGCCCCTACTTCTTGGTGGGAACATTATGTACGTATATAACGTTATATGTCCTATCCTAAGGTAACCTAACATCCCGGATGTAATATTTTACAGCATTCCTTGCGCGTCGGCACCTACTTTTCGGTGGTAACATTATATACGTCTATAACGTTATATGTCCTATCCTAGGGCCACCTAACATCTCGGATGTAATATTTTACAACATTCCTTGCGTGTCGGCCCCTACTTCTCGGTGGGAACATTATGTACGGCTATAACGTTATATGTCCTATCCTAGGGCAACCTAACATCACGGATGTAATATTTTACAACATTCTTTGCGTGTCGGCCCCTACTTCTTTGTGGGAACATTATGTACGTATGTAACGTTATATGTCCTAACCTAAGCAAACCTAACATCTCGGATGTAATATTTCACAACTTTCGTGGCGTGTTGGCCTCTACTTCTCGGTGGGAACATTATGTACGTATATAACGTTATATGTCCTACCCTAAGCAAACCTAACATCTCGGATGTAATATTTCACAACATTCGTGGCGTGTCGGCCTCTACTTCTCGGTGGGAACATTATGTACGTCTATAACGTTATATATCCTAACGTATGGCAACCTAACATCTCGGATGTAATATTTTCCAACATTCCTTGCGTGTCGGCACCTACTTCTCGGTGGGAACATAACATACGTCTATAACGTTATATATCCTATCCTAGAGCAACCTAACATCTCGGACGTTATATGCTACAACATTCGTGGCGTGTCGGCCCCTACTTCTTGGTGGGAACATTATGTACGTATATAACGTTATATGTCCTATCCTAAGGTAACCTAACATCCCGGGTGTAATATTTTACAGCATTCCTTGCGCGTCGGCACCTACTTTTCGGTGGTAACATTATATACGTCTATAAGGTTATGTGCCCTAACCTAAGGCACCTAACACCTCGTATGTATTATTTTACAACATTCGTGGCGTGTAGGCCTCTACTTCTCGGTGGGAACATTATGTACGTCTATAACGTTATATATCCTAACGTAAGGCAACCTAACATCTCGGATGTAATATTTTCCAACATTCCTTGCGTGTCGGCACCTACTTCTCGGTGGGAACATTATGTACGGCTGTAACGTTTTATGTCCTAACCTAAGGAAACCTAACATCTCGGACACAATATTTAACAACATTCGTTACGTGTCGACCCTTACTCCTCGGTAGGAACATTATGTACGTCTATAACGTTATATATCCTAACCTAAGGCAACCTAACATCTCGGATGTAATATTTTACAACATTCCTTGCGTGTCGGCCCCTTCTTCTTGGTGGGAAAATTATGTACGTATATAACGTTATATGTCCTAACCTAAGCAAACCTATCATCTCGGATGTAATATTTCACAACATTCGTGGAGTGTCGGCCTCTACTTCTCGGTGTGAACATTATGTACGTCTATAACATTATGTGCCCTAACCTATGGCAACCTAACACCTCGTATGTAATATTTTACAACATTCCTTGCGTGTCGTCGCCTACTTATCCGTGGGAACATTATATACTTCTATAACGTTATATATCCTAACCGAAGGCAACATAACATCTCGGACGTGATATTTTACAACAGTCCTTGCGTGTCGACCCCTACTTCTCGGTGGGAACATTATGTACGGCTATAACGTTATATGTCCTAACCTAAGGCAACCTAACACCTCGGATGTAATATTTAACAACATTCGTGGCATGTCGGCCACTACTTCTCGGTGGGAACATTATGTGCAGCTATAACGTAATATGTCCTAACCTAAGGCAGCCTAACATCTCGGATGTAATATTTTACAACATTCGTGGCGTGTAGGCCTCTACTTCTCGGTGGGAACATTATGCACGTCTATAACGTTATATGTCCTAACCTAAGGCAACCTAACACCTCGTATGTAATATTTTACAATATTCGTGGCGTGTCGGCTCCTACTTTTCGGTAGTAACATTATATACGGCTATAACGTTATATGTCCTATCCTAGGGCAACCTAACATCTCGGATGTAATATTTTACAACATTCCTTGCGTGTCGGCCCCTACTTCTCGGTGGGAACATTATGTACGGCTCATAACGTTATATGTCCTAACCTAAGGCAACCTAACACCTCGGATGTAATACTTAACAACATTCGTGGCGTGTCGGCCACTACATCTAGGTGGGAACATTATGTGCAGCTATAACGTAATAAATCCTAACCTAAGGCAACCTAACATCTCGGATGTAATATTTTACAACATTCCTTGCGTGTCGGCCCCTACTTCTTTGTGGGAACATTATGTACGTATGTAACGTTATATGTCCTAACCTAAGCAAACCTAACATCTCGGATGTAATATTTCACAACTTTCGTGGCGTGTCGGCCTCTACTTCTCGGTGGGAACATTATGTACGGCTATAACGTTATATGTCCGATTCTAAGGCAACCTAACATCTCGGATGTAATATTTTACAACATTCCTTGCGTGTCGGCCCCTACTTCTCGGTGGGAACATTATGTACGGCTATAACGTTATATTTCCTAACCTAAGGCAACCTAACACCTCGGATGTAATATTTAACAACATTCGTGGCGTGTCGGCCACTACTTCTCGGTGGGAACATTATGTACGTCTACAACGTTATATATCCTAACCTAAGGCAACCTAACACCTCGTATGTAATATTTTACAACATTCCTTGCGTGTCGTCGCCTACTTATCCGTGGGAACATTATATACTTCTATAACGTTATATATCCTAACCGAAGGCAACATAACATCTCGAACGCGATATTTTACAACATTCCTTGCGTGTCGACCCCTACTTCTCGGTGGGAACATTATGTACGGCTATAACGTTATATGTCCTAACCTAAGGCAACCTAACACCTCGGATGTAATATTTAACAACATTCGTGGCGTGTCGGCCACTACTTCTCGGTGGGAACATTATGTGCAGCTATAACGTAATATGTCCTAACCTAAGGCAGCCTAACATCTCGGATGTAATATTTTACAACATTCCTTGCGTGTCGGCCCCTACTTCTCGGTGGGAACATAATGTGCGGCTCATAACGTTATATGTCCTAACTTAAGGCAACCTAACACCTCGGATGTAATATTTAACAACATTCGTGGCGTGTCGGCCACTACATCTCGGTGGGAACATTATGTGCAGCTATAACGTAATATATCCTAACCTAAGGCAACCTAACATCTCGGCTGTAATATTTTACAACATTCCTTGCGTGTCGGCCCCTTCTTCTTGATGGGAAAATTATGTACGTATATAACGTTATATGTCCTAACCTAAGCAAACCTATCATCTCGGATGTAATATTTCACAACATTCGTGGCGTGTCGGCCTCTACTTCTCGGTGTGAACATTATGTACGTCTATAACATTATGTGCCCTAACCTAAGGCAACCCAACACCTCGTATGTAATATTTTACAACATTCCTTGCGTGTCGTCGCCTACTTATCCGTGGGAACATTATATACTTCTATAACGTTATATATCCTAACCGAAGGCAACATAACATCTCGGACGTGATATTTTACAACATTCCTTGCGTGTCGACCCCTACTCCTCGGTGGGAACATTATGTACGTCTATAACGTTATATATCCTACCGTATGGCAACCTAACATCTCGGATGTAATATTTTCCAACATTCCTTGCATTTCGGCACCTACTTCTCGGTGGGAACATTACATACGTCTATAACGTTATATATCCTATCCTAGAGCAACCTAACATCTCGGACGTTATATGCTACAACATTCGTGGCGTCTCGGCCCCTACTTCTTGGTGGGAACATTATGTACGTATATAACGTTATATGTCCTATCCTAAGGTAACCTAACATCCCGGATGTAATATTTTACAGCATTCCTTGCGCGTCGGCACCTACTTTTCGGTGGTAACATTATATACGTCTATAACGTTATATGTCCTATCCTAGGGCCACCTAACATCTCGGATGTAATATTTTACAACATTCCTTGCGTGTCGGCCCCTACTTCTCGGTGGGAACATTATGTACGGCTATAACGTTATATGTCCTATCCTAGGGCAACCTAACATCACGGATGTAATATTTTACAACATTCTTTGCGTGTCGGCCCCTACTTCTTTGTGGGAACATTATGTACGTATGTAACGTTATATGTCCTAACCTAAGCAAACCTAACATCTCGGATGTAATATTTCACAACTTTCGTGGCGTGTTGGCCTCTACTTCTCGGTGGGAACATTATGTACGTATATAACGTTATATGTCCTACCCTAAGCAAACCTAACATCTCGGATGTAATATTTCACAACATTCGTGGCGTGTCGGCCTCTACTTCTCGGTGGGAACATTATGTACGTCTATAACGTTATATATCCTAACGTATGGCAACCTAACATCTCGGATGTAATATTTTCCAACATTCCTTGCGTGTCGGCACCTACTTCTCGGTGGGAACATAACATACGTCTATAACGTTATATATCCTATCCTAGAGCAACCTAACATCTCGGGCGTTATATGCTACAACATTCGTGGCGTGTCGGCCCCTACTTCTTGGTGGGAACATTATGTACGTATATAACGTTATATGTCCTATCCTAAGGTAACCTAACATCCCGGGTGTAATATTTTACAGCATTCCTTGCGCGTCGGCACCTACTTTTCGGTGGTAACATTATATACGTCTATAAGGTTATGTGCCCTAACCTAAGGCACCTAACACCTCGTATGTATTATTTTACAACATTCGTGGCGTGTAGGCCTCTACTTCTCGGTGGGAACATTATGTACGTCTATAACGTTATATATCCTAACGTAAGGCAACCTAACATCTCGGATGTAATATTTTCCAACATTCCTTGCGTGTCGGCACCTACTTCTCGGTGGGAACATTATGTACGGCTGTAACGTCTTATGTCCTAACCTAAGGAAACCTAACATCTCGGACACAATATTTAACAACATTCGTTACGTGTCGACCCTTACTCCTCGGTAGGAACATTATGTACGTCTATAACGTTATATATCCTAACCTAAGGCAACCTAACATCTCGGATGTAATATTTTACAACATTCCTTGCGTGTCGGCCCCTTCTTCTTGGTGGGAAAATTATGTACGTATATAACGTTATATGTCCTAACCTAAGCAAACCTATCATCTCGGATGTAATATTTCACAACATTCGTGGCGTGTCGGCCTCTACTTCTCGGTGTGAACATTATGTACGTCTATAACATTATGTGCCCTAACCTAAGGCAACCTAACACCTCGTATGTAATATTTTACAACATTCCTTGCGTGTCGTCGCCTACTTATCCGTGGGAACATTATATACTTCTATAACGTTATATATCCTAACCGAAGGCAACATAACATCTCGGACGTGATATTTTACAACAGTCCTTGCGTGTCGACCCCTACTTCTCGGTGGGAACATTATGTACGGCTATAACGTTATATGTCCTAACCTAAGGCAACCTAACACCTCGGATGTAATATTTAACAACATTCGTGGCGTGTCGGCCACTACTTCTCGGTGGGAACATTATGTGCAGCTATAACGTAATATGTCCTAACCTAAGGCAGCCTAACATCTCGGATGTAATATTTTACAACATTCGTGGCGTGTAGGCCTCTACTTCTCGGTGGGAACATTATGCACGTCTATAACGTTATATGTCCTAACCTAAGGCAACCTAACACCTCGTATGTAATATTTTACAATATTCGTGGCGTGTCGGCTCCTACTTTTCGGTAGTAACATTATATACGGCTATAACGTTATATGTCCTATCCTAGGGCAACCTAACATCTCGGATGTAATATTTTACAACATTCCTTGCGTGTCGGCCCCTACTTCTCGGTGGGAACATTATGTACTGCTCATAACGTTATATGTCCTAACCTAAGGCAACCTAACACCTCGGATGTAATACTTAACAACATTCGTGGCGTGTCGGCCACTACATCTAGGTGGGAACATTATGTGCAGCTATAACGTAATAAATCCTAACCTAAGGCAACCTAACATCTCGGATGTAATATTTTACAACATTCCTTGCGTGTCGGCCCCTACTTCTTTGTGGGAACATTATGTACGTATGTAACGTTATATGTCCTAACCTAAGCAAACCTAACATCTCGGATGTAATATTTCACAACTTTCGTGGCGTGTCGGCCTCTACTTCTCGGTGGGAACATTATGTACGGCTATAACGTTATATGTCCGATCCTAAGGCAACCTAACATCTCGGATGTAATATTTTACAACATTCCTTGCGTGTCGGCCCCTACTTCTCGGTGGGAACATTATGTACGGCTATAACGTTATATTTCCTAACCTAAGGCAACCTAACACCTCGGATGTAATATTTAACAACATTCGTGGCGTGTCGGCCACTACTTCTCGGTGGGAACATTATGTACGTCTACAACGTTATATATCCTAACCTAAGGCAACCTAACACCTCGTATGTAATATTTTACAACATTCCTTGCGTGTCGTCGCCTACTTATCCGTGGGAACATTATATACTTCTATAACGTTATATATCCTAACCGAAGGCAACATAACATCTCGGACGCGATATTTTACAACATTCCTTGCGTGTCGACCCCTACTTCTCGGTGGGAACATTATGTACGGCTATAACGTTATATGTCCTAACCTAAGGCAACCTAACACCTCGGATGTAATATTTAACAACATTCGTGGCGTGTCGGCCACTACTTCTCGGTGGGAACATTATGTGCAGCTATAACGTAATATGTCCTAACCTAAGGCAGCCTAACATCTCGGATGTAATATTTTACAACATTCCTTGCGTGTCGGCCCCTACTTCTCGGTGGGAACATAATGTACGGCTCATAACGTTATATGTCCTAACTTAAGGCAACCTAACACCTCGGATGTAATATTTAACAACATTCGTGGCGTGTCGGCCACTACATCTCGGTGGGAACATTATGTGCAGCTATAACGTAATATATCCTAACCTAAGGCAACCTAACATCTCGGCTGTAATATTTTACAACATTCCTTGCGTGTCGGCCCCTTCTTCTTGATGGGAAAATTATGTACGTATATAACGTTATATGTCCTAACCTAAGCAAACCTATCATCTCGGATGTAATATTTCACAACATTCGTGGCGTGTCGGCCTCTACTTCTCGGTGTGAACATTATGTACGTCTATAACATTATGTGCCCTAACCTAAGGCAACCCAACACCTCGTATGTAATATTTTACAACATTCCTTGCGTGTCGTCGCCTACTTATCCGTGGGAACATTATATACTTCTATAACGTTATATATCCTAACCGAAGGCAACATAACATCTCGGACGTGATATTTTACAACATTCCTTGCGTGTCGACCCCTACTCCTCGGTGGGAACATTATGTACGTCTATAACGTTATATATCCTACCGTATGGCAACCTAACATCTCGGATGTAATATTTTCCAACATTCCTTGCGTGTCGGCACCTACTTCTCGGTGGGAACATTACATACGTCTATAACGTTATATATCCTATCCTAGAGCAACCTAACATCTCGGACGTTATATGCTCCAACTTTCGTGGCGTGTCGGCCCCTACTTCTTGGTGGGAACATTACGTACGTATATAACGTTATATGTCCTATCCTAAGGTAACCTAACATCCCGGATGTAATATTTTACAGCATTCCTTGCGCGTCGGCACCTACTTTTCGGTGGTAACATTATATACGTCTATAACGTTATATGTCCTATCCTAGGGCCACCTAACATCTCGGATGTAATATTTTACAACATTCCTTGCGTGTCGGCCCCTACTTCTCGGTGGGAACATTATGTACGGCTATAACGTTATATGTCCTATCCTAGGGCAACCTAACATCACGGATGTAATATTTAACAACATTCGTGGCGTGTCGGCCACTACTTCTCGGTGGGAACATTATGTACGTCTACAACGTTATATATCCTAACCTAAGGCAACCTAACACCTCGTATGTAATATTTTACAACATTCCTTGCGTGTCGTCGCCTACTTATCCGTGGGAACATTATATACTTCTATAACGTTATATATCCTAACCGAAGGCAACATAACATCTCGGACGTGATATTTTACAACATTCCTTGCGTGTCGACCCCTACTTCTCGGTGGGAACATTATGTACGGCTATAACGTTATATGTCCTAACCTAAGGCAACCTAACGCCTCGGATGTAATATTTAACAACATTCGTGGCGTGTCGGCCACTACTTCTCGGTGGGAACATTATGTGCAGCTATAACGTAATATGTCCTAACCTAAGGCAGCCTAACATCTCGGATGTAATATTTTACAACATTCCTTGCGTGTCGGCCCCTACTTCTTGGTGGGAACATAATGTACGGCTCATAACGTTATATGTCCTAACCTAAGGCAACCTAACACCTCGGATGTAATATTTAACAACATTCGTGGCGTGTCGGCCACTACATCTCGGTGGGAACATTATGTGCAGCTATAACGTAATATATCCTAACCGAAGGCAACCTAACATCTCGGCTGTAATATTTTACAACATTCCTTGCGTGTCGGCCCCTTCTTCTTGATGGGAAAATTATGTACGTATATAACGTTATATGTCCTAACCTAAGCAAACCTATCATCTCGGATGTAATATTTCACAACATTCGTGGCGTGTCGGCCTCTACTTCTCGGTGTGAACATTATGTACGTCTATAACATTATGTGCCCTAACCTAAGGCAACCCAACACCTCGTATGTAATATTTTACAACATTCCTTGCGTGTCGTCGCCTACTTATCCGTGGGAACATTATATACTTCTATAACGTTATATATCCTAACCGAAGGCAACATAACATCTCGGACGTGATATTTTACAACATTCCTTGCGTGTCGACCCCTACTCCTCGGTGGGAACATTATGTACGTCTATAACGTTATATATCCTACCGTATGGCAACCTAACATCTTGGATGTAATATTTTCCAACATTCCTTGCGTGTCGGCACCTACTTCTCGGTGGGAACATTACATACGTCTATAACGTTATATATCCTATCCTAGAGCAACCTAACATCTCGGACGTTATATGCTCCAACATTCGTGGCGTGTCGGCCCCTACTTCTTGGTGGGAACATTACGTACGTATATAACGTTATATGTCCTATCCTAAGGTAACCTAACATCCCGGATGTAATATTTTACAGCATTCCTTGCGCGTCGGCACCTACTTTTCGGTGGTAACATTATATACGTCTATAACGTTATATGTCCTATCCTAGGGCCACCTAACATCTCGGATGTAATATTTTACAACATTCCTTGCGTGTCGGCCCCTACTTCTTTGTGGGAACATTATGTACGTATGTAACGTTATATGTCCTAACCTAAGCAAACCTAACATCTCGGATGTAATATTTCACAACTTTCGTGGCGTGTCGGCCTCTACTTCTCGGTGGGAACATTATGTACGGCTATAACGTTATATGTCCGATCCTAAGGCAACCTAACATCTCGGATGTAATATTTTACAACATTCCTTGCGTGTCGGCCCCTACTTCTCGGTGGGAACATTATGTACGGCTATAACGTTATATTTCCTAACCTAAGGCAACCTAACACCTCGGATGTAATATTTAACAACATTCGTGGCGTGTCGGCCACTACTTCTCGGTGGGAACATTATGTACGTCTACAACGTTATATATCCTAACCTAAGGCAACCTAACACCTCGTATGTAATATTTTACAACATTCCTTGCGTGTCGTCGCCTACTTATCCGTGGGAACATTATATACTTCTATAACGTTATATATCCTAACCGAAGGCAACATAACATCTCGGACGCGATATTTTACAACATTCCTTGCGTGTCGACCCCTACTTCTCGGTGGGAACATTATGTACGGCTATAACGTTATATGTCCTAACCTAAGGCAACCTAACACCTCGGATGTAATATTTAACAACATTCGTGGCGTGTCGGCCACTACTTCTCGGTGGGAACATTATGTGCAGCTATAACGTAATATGTCCTAACCTAAGGCAGCCTAACATCTCGGATGTAATATTTTACAACATTCCTTGCGTGTCGGCCCCTACTTCTCGGTGGGAACATAATGTACGGCTCATAACGTTATATGTCCTAACTTAAGGCAACCTAACACCTCGGATGTAATATTTAACAACATTCGTGGCGTGTCGGCCACTACATCTCGGTGGGAACATTATGTGCAGCTATAACGTAATATATCCTAACCTAAGGCAACCTAACATCTCGGCTGTAATATTTTACAACATTCCTTGCGTGTCGGCCCCTTCTTCTTGATGGGAAAATTATGTACGTATATAACGTTATATGTCCTAACCTAAGCAAACCTATCATCTCGGATGTAATATTTCACAACATTCGTGGCGTGTCGGCCTCTACTTCTCGGTGTGAACATTATGTACGTCTATAACATTATGTGCCCTAACCTAAGGCAACCCAACACCTCGTATGTAATATTTTACAACATTCCTTGCGTGTCGTCGCCTACTTATCCGTGGGAACATTATATACTTCTATAACGTTATATATCCTAACCGAAGGCAACATAACATCTCGGACGTGATATTTTACAACATTCCTTGCGTGTCGACCCCTACTCCTCGGTGGGAACATTATGTACGTCTATAACGTTATATATCCTACCGTATGGCAACCTAACATCTCGGATGTAATATTTTCCAACATTCCTTGCGTGTCGGCACCTACTTCTCGGTGGGAACATTACATACGTCTATAACGTTATATATCCTATCCTAGAGCAACCTAACATCTCGGACGTTATATGCTCCAACATTCGTGGCGTGTCGGCCCCTACTTCTTGGTGGGAACATTACGTACGTATATAACGTTATATGTCCTATCCTAAGGTAACCTAACATCCCGGATGTAATATTTTACAGCATTCCTTGCGCGTCGGCACCTACTTTTCGGTGGTAACATTATATACGTCTATAACGTTATATGTCCTATCCTAGGGCCACCTAACATCTCGGATGTAATATTTTACAACATTCCTTGCGTGTCGGCCCCTACTTCTCGGTGGGAACATTATGTACGGCTATAACGTTATATGTCCTATCCTAGGGCAACCTAACATCACGGATGTAATATTTAACAACATTCGTGGCGTGTCGGCCACTACTTCTCGGTGGGAACATTATGTACGTCTACAACGTTATATATCCTAACCTAAGGCAACCTAACACCTCGTATGTAATATTTTACAACATTCCTTGCGTGTCGTCGCCTACTTATCCGTGGGAACATTATATACTTCTATAACGTTATATATCCTAACCGAAGGCAACATAACATCTCGGACGTGATATTTTACAACATTCCTTGCGTGTCGACCCCTACTTCTCGGTGGGAACATTATGTACGGCTATAACGTTATATGTCCTAACCTAAGGCAACCTAACGCCTCGGATGTAATATTTAACAACATTCGTGGCGTGTCGGCCACTACTTCTCGGTGGGAACATTATGTGCAGCTATAACGTAATATGTCCTAACCTAAGGCAGCCTAACATCTCGGATGTAATATTTTACAACATTCCTTGCGTGTCGGCCCCTACTTCTCGGTGGGAACATAATGTACGGCTCATAACGTTATATGTCCTAACTTAAGGCAACCTAACACCTCGGATGTAATATTTAACAACATTCGTGGCGTGTCGGCCACTACATCTCGGTGGGAACATTATGTGCAGCTATAACGTAATATATCCTAACCTAAGGCAACCTAACATCTCGGCTGTAATATTTTACAACATTCCTTGCGTGTCGGCCCCTTCTTCTTGATGGGAAAATTATGTACGTATATAACGTTATATGTCCTAACCTAAGCAAACCTATCATCTCGGATGTAATATTTCACAACATTCGTGGCGTGTCGGCCTCTACTTCTCGGTGTGAACATTATGTACGTCTATAACATTATGTGCCCTAACCTAAGGCAACCCAACACCTCGTATGTAATATTTTACAACATTCCTTGCGTGTCGTCGCCTACTTATCCGTGGGAACATTATATACTTCTATAACGTTATATATCCTAACCGAAGGCAACATAACATCTCGGACGTGATATTTTACAACATTCCTTGCGTGTCGACCCCTACTCCTCGGTGGGAACATTATGTACGTCTATAACGTTATATATCCTACCGTATGGCAACCTAACATCTTGGATGTAATATTTTCCAACATTCCTTGCGTGTCGGCACCTACTTCTCGGTGGGAACATTACATACGTCTATAACGTTATATATCCTATCCTAGAGCAACCTAACATCTCGGACGTTATATGCTCCAACATTCGTGGCGTGTCGGCCCCTACTTCTTGGTGGGAACATTACGTACGTATATAACGTTATATGTCCTATCCTAAGGTAACCTAACATCCCGGATGTAATATTTTACAGCATTCCTTGCGCGTCGGCACCTACTTTTCGGTGGTAACATTATATACGTCTATAACGTTATATGTCCTATCCTAGGGCCACCTAACATCTCGGATGTAATATTTTACAACATTCCTTGCGTGTCGGCCCCTACTTCTCGGTGGGAACATTATGTACGGCTATAACGTTATATGTCCTATCCTAGGGCAACCTAACATCACGGATGTAATATTTTACAACATTCTTTGCGTGTCGGCCCCTACTTCTTTGTGGGAACATTATGTACGTATGTAACGTTATATGTCCTAACCTAAGCAAACCTAACATCTCGGATGTAATATTTCACAACTTTCGTGGCGTGTTGGCCTCTACTTCTCGGTGGGAACATTATGTACGTATATAACGTTATATGTCCTACCCTAAGCAAACCTAACATCTCGGATGTAATATTTCACAACATTCGTGGCGTGTCGGCCTCTACTTCTCGGTGGGAACATTATGTACGTCTATAACGTTATATATCCTAACGTATGGCAACCTAACATCTCGGATGTAATATTTTCCAACATTCCTTGCGTGTCGGCACCTACTTCTCGGTGGGAACATTACATACGTCTATAACGTTATATATCCTATCCTAGAGCAACCTAACATCTCGGACGTTATATGCTACAACATTCGTGGCGTGTCGGCCCCTACTTCTTGGTGGGAACATTATGTACGTATATAACGTTATATGTCCTATCCTAGGGCCACCTAACATCTCGGATGTAATATTTTACAACATTCCTTGCGTGTCGGCCCCTACTTCTCGGTGGGAACATTATGTACGGCTATAACGTTATTTGTCCTAACCTAAGGCAACCTAACACCTCGGATGTAATATTTAACAACATTCGTGGCGTGTCGGCCACTACTTCTCGGTGGGAACATTATGTGCAGCTATAACGTAATATGTCCTAACCTAAGGCAGCCTAACATCTCGGATGTAATATTTTACAACATTCGTGGCGTGTCGGCCCCTACTTCTTTGTGGGAACATTATGTACGTATGTAACGTTATATGTCCTAACCTAAGCAAACCTAACATCTCGGATGTAATATTTCACAACTTTCGTGGCGTGTTGGCCTCTACTTCTCGGTGGGAACATTATGTACGTATATAACGTTATATGTCCTAACCTAAGCAAACCTAACATCTCGGATGTAATATTTCACAACATTCGTGGCGTGTCGGCCTCTACTTCTCGGTGGGAACATTATGTACGTCTATAACGTTATATATCCTAACGTATGGCAACCTACCATCTCGGATGTAATATTTTCCAACATTCCTTGCGTGTCGGCACCTACTTCTCGGTGGGAACATTACATACGTCTATAACGTTATATATCCTATCCTAGAGCAACCTAACATCTCGGACGTTATATGCTACAACATTCGTGGCGTGTCGGCCCCTACTTCTTGGTGGGAACATTATGTACGTATATAACGTTATATGTCCTATCCTAGGGCAACCTAACATCTCGGATGTAATATTTTACAACATTCCTTGCGTGTCGGCCCCTACTTCTCGGTGGGAACATTATGCACGTCTATAACGTTATATGTCCTATCCTAAGGCAACCTAACACCTCGTATATAATATTTTACAATATTCGTGGCGTGTCGGCACCTACTTTTCGGTGGTAACATTATATACGGCTATAACGTTATATTTTCTATCCTAGGGCAACCTAACATCTCGGATGTAATATTTTACAACATTCCTTTCGTGTCGGCCCCTACTTCTCGGTGGGAACATTATGTACGGCTCATAACGTTATATGTCCTAACCAAAGGCAACCTAACACCTCGGATGTAATATTTAACAACATTCGTGGCGTGTGGGCCACTTCTTCTCGGTGGGAACATTATGTGCAGCTATAACGTAATATGTCCTAACCTAAGGCAGCCTAACATCTCGGATGTAATATTTTACAACATTCCTTGCGTGTCGGCCCCTACTTCTTGGTGGTAACATTATATACGGCTATAACGTTATATGTCCTACCCTAGGGCAACCTAACATCTCGGATGTAATATTTTACAACATTCCTTGCGTGTCGGCCCCTACTTCTCGGTGGGAACATTATGTACGGCTCATAACGTTATATGTCCTAACCTAAGGCAACCTAACACCTCGTATGTAATATTTTACAACATTCGTGGCGTGTAGGCCTCTACTTCTCGGTGGGAACATTATGTACGTCTATAACGTTATATATCCTAACGTAAGGCAACCTAACATCTCGGATGTAATATTTTCCAACATTTCTTGCGTGTCGGCACCTACTTCTCGGTGGGAACATTATATACGTCTATAACGTTATATATCCTATCCTAGGGCAACATAACATCTCGGACGTGATATTTTACAACATTTGTGGCGTGTCGGCCTCTACTTCTCGGTGGGAACATTATGTGCAGCTATAACGTTATATATCCTAACCTAAGGCAACCTAACATCTCGGATGTAAAATTTTACAACATTCCTTGCGTGTCGGCCTCTACTTCTCGGTGGGAAAATTATGTGCAGCTATAACGTTATATATCCTAACGTAAGGCAACCTAACATCTCGGATGTAATATTTTACTACATTCCTTGCGTGTCGGCACCTACTTCTCGGTGGGAACATTATATACGTCTATAACGTTATATATCCTATCCTAGAGCAACCTAACATCTCGGACGTTATATGCTACAACATTCGTGGCGTGTCGGCCCCTACTTCTTGGTGGGAACATTATGTACGTATATAACGTTATATGTCCTATCCTAAGGTAACCTAACATCCCGGATGTAATATTTTACAGCATTCCTTGCGTGTCGGCGCCTACTTATCCGTGGGAACATTATATACTTCTATAACGTTATATATCCTAACTGAAGGCAACATAACATCTCGGATGTAATATTTTACAACATTACTTGCGTGCCGTCGCCTACTTATCCGTGGGAACATTATACACTTCTATAACGTTATATATCCTAACCGAAGGCAACATAACATCTCGGGCGTGATATTTTACAACATTCGTGGCGTGTCGGCCTCTACTTCTCGGTGGGAACATTATGCACGTCTATAACGTTATATGTCCTAACCTAAGGCAACCTAACACCTCGTATGTAATATTTTGCAACATTCGGCGCGTGTCGGCACCTACTTTTCGGTGGGAACATTATGTACGGCTCATAACGTTATATGTCCTAGCCTAAGGCAACCTAACACCTCGGATGTAATATTCAACAACATTCGTGGCGTGTCGGCCACTACATCTCGGTGGGAACATTATGTGCAGCTATAACGTAATATGTCCTAACCTAAGGCAGCCTAACATCTCGCATGTAATATTTTACAACATTCCTTGCGTGTCGGCGCCTACTTATCCGTGGGAACATTATACACTTCTATAACGTTATATATCCTAACCGAAGGCAACATAACATCTCGGACGTGATATTTTACAACATTTGTGGCGTGCCGGCCTCTACTTCTCGGTGGGAACATTATGTGCAGCTATATCGTTATATAACCTAACCTAAGGCAACCTAACATCTCGGATGTAATATTTTACAACATTCCTTGCGTGTCGGCCCCTACTTCTTTGTGGGAACATTATGTACGTATGTAACGTTATATGTCCTAACCTAAGCAAACCTAACATCTCGGATGTAATATTTCACAACATTCGTGGCATGTCGGCCTCTACTTCTCGGTGGGAACATTATGTACGTATATAATGTTATATGTCCTAACCTAAGCAAACCTAACATCTCGGATGTAATATTTCACAACATTCGTGGCGTGTCGGCCTCTACTTCTCGGTGGGAACATTATGTACGTCTATAACGTTATGTGCCCTAACCTAAGGCACCTAACACCTCGTATGTAATATTTTACAACATTCGTGGCGTGTAGGCCTCTACTTCTCGGTGGGAACATTATGTACGTCTATAACGTTATATATCCTAACGTAAGGCAACCTAACACCTCGTATGTAATATTTTACAATATTCGTGGCGTGTCGGCACCTACTTTTCGGTGGTAACATTATATACGGCTATAACGTTATATGTTCTATCCTAGGGCAACCTAACATTTCGGATGTAATATTTTACAACATTCCTTTCGTGTCGGCCCCTACTTCTCGGTGGGAACATTATGTACGGCTATAACGTTATATGTCCTATCCTAAGGCAACCTAACATCTCGGATGTAATATTTTACAACATTCCTTGCGTGTCGGCCCCTACTTCTCGTTGGGAACATTATGTACGGCTATAACGTTATATTTCCTAACCTAAGGCAACCTAACATCTCGGACACAATATTTAACAACATTCGTTACGTGTCGACCCTTACTCCTCGGTAGGAACATTATGTACGTATATAACGTTATATATCGTAACCTAAGGCAACCTAACATCTCGGCTGTAATATTTTACAACATTCCTTGCGTGTCGGCCCCTTCTTCTTGATGGGAAAATTATGTACGTATATAACGTTATATGTCCTAACCGAAGCAAACCTATCATCTCGGATGTAATATTTCACAACATTCCTGGCGTGTCGGCCTCTACTTCTCGGTGTGAACATTATGTACGTCTATAACATTATGTGCCCTAACCTAAGGCAACCTAACACCTCGTATGTAATATTTTACAACATTCCTTGCGTGTCGTCGCCTACTTATCCGTGGGAACATTATATACTTCTATAACGTTATATATCCTAACCGAAGGCAACATAACATCTCGGACGTGATATTTTACAACATTCCTTGCGTGTCCACCCCTACTCCTCGGTGGGAACCTTATGTACGTCTATAACGTTATATATCCTACCGTATGGCAACCTAACATCTCGGATGTAATATTTTCCAACATTCCTTGCGTGTCGGCACCTACTTCTCGGTAGGAACATTATGTACGTCTATAACGTTATATATCCTATCCTAGAGCAACCTAACATCTCGGACGTTATATGCTACAACATTCGTGGCGTGTCGGCCCCTACTTCTTGGTGGGAACATTATGTACGTATATAACGTTATATGCCCTATCCTAGGGCAACCTAACATCTCGGATGTAATATTTTACAACATTCCTTGCGTGTCGGCCCCTACTTCTCGGTGGGAACATTATGCACGTCTATAACGTTATATGTCCTATCCTAAGGCAACCTAACACCTCGTATATAATATTTTACAATATTCGTGGCGTGTCGGCACCTACTTTTCGGTGGTAACATTATATACGGCTATAACGTTATATTTTCTATCCTAGGGCAACCTAACATCTCGGATGTAATATTTTACAACATTCCTTTCGTGTCGGCCCCTACTTCTCGGTGGGAACATTATGTACGGCTCATAACGTTATATGTCCTAACCAAAGGCAACCTAACACCTCGGATGTAATATTTAACAACATTCGTGGCGTGTCGGCCACTTCTTCTCGGTGGGAACATTATGTGCAGCTATAACGTAATATGTCCTAACCTAAGGCAGCCTAACATCTCGGATGTAATATTTTACAACATTCCTTGCGTGTCGGCCCCTACTTCTTGGTGGTAACATTATATACGGCTATAACGTTATATGTCCTACCCTAGGGCAACCTAACATCTCGGATGTAATATTTTACAACATTCCTTGCGTGTCGGCCCCTACTTCTCGGTGGGAACATTATGTACGGCTCATAACGTTATATGTCCTAACCTAAGGCAACCTAACACCTCGTATGTAATATTTTACAACATTCGTGGCGTGTAGGCCTCTACTTCTCGGTGGGAACATTATGTACGTCTATAACGTTATATATCCTAACGTAAGGCAACCTAACATCTCGGATGTAATATTTTCCAACATTTCTTGCGTGTCGGCACCTACTTCTCGGTGGGAACATTATATACGTCTATAACGTTATATATACTATCCTAGGGCAACATAACATCTCGGACGTGATATTTTACAACATTTGTGGCGTGTCGGCCTCTACTTCTCGGTGGGAACATTATGTGCAGCTATAACGTTATATATCCTAACCTAAGGCAACCTAACATCTCGGATGTAATATTTTACTACATTCCTTGCGTGTCGGCACCTACTTCTCGGTGGGAACATTATATACGTCTATAACGTTATATATCCTATCCTAGAGCAACCTAACATCTCGGACGTTATATGCTACAACATTCGTGGCGTGTCGGCCCCTACTTCTTGGTGGGAACATTATGTACGTATATAACGTTATATGTCCTATCCTAAGGTAACCTAACATCCCGGATGTAATATTTTACAGCATTCCTTGCGTGTCGGCGCCTACTTATCCGTGGGAACATTATATACTTCTATAACGTTATATATCCTAACTGAAGGCAACATAACATCTCGGATGTAATATTTTACAACATTACTTGCGTGCCGTCGCCTACTTATCCGTGGGAACATTATACACTTCTATAACGTTATATATCCTAACCGAAGGCAACATAACATCTCGGGCGTGATATTTTACAACATTCGTGGCGTGTCGGCCTCTACTTCTCGGTGGGAACATTATGCACGTCTATAACGTTATATGTCCTAACCTAAGGCAACCTAACACCTCGTATGTAATATTTTACAACATTCGGCGCGTGTCGGCACCTACTTTTCGGTGGGAACATTATGTACGGCTCATAACGTTATATGTCCTAGCCTAAGGCAACCTAACACCTCGGATGTAATATTCAACAACATTCGTGGCGTGTCGGCCACTACATCTCGGTGGGAACATTATGTGCAGCTATAACGTAATATGTCCTAACCTAAGGCAGCCTAACATCTCGCATGTAATATTTTACAACATTCCTTGCGTGTCGGCGCCTACTTATCCGTGGGAACATTATGCACGTCTATAACGTTATATGTCCTATCCTAAGGCAACCTAACACCTCGTATATAATATTTTACAATATTCGTGGCGTGTCGGCACCTACTTTTCGGTGGTAACATTATATACGGCTATAACGTTATATTTTCTATCCTAGGGCAACCTAACATCTCGGATGTAATATTTTACAACATTCCTTTCGTGTCGGCCCCTACTTCTCGGTGGGAACATTATGTACGGCTCATAACGTTATATGTCCTAACCAAAGGCAACCTAACACCTCGGATGTAATATTTAACAACATTCGTGGCGTGTCGGCCACTTCTTCTCGGTGGGAACATTATGTGCAGCTATAACGTAATATGTCCTAACCTAAGGCAGCCTAACATCTCGGATGTAATATTTTACAACATTCCTTGCGTGTCGGCCCCTACTTCTTGGTGGTAACATTATATACGGCTATAACGTTATATGTCCTACCCTAAGGCAACCTAACATCTCGGATGTAATATTTTACAACATTCCTTGCGTGTCGGCCCCTACTTCTCGGTGGGAACATTATGTACGGCTCATAACGTTATATGTCCTAACCTAAGGCAACCTAACACCTCGTATGTAATATTTTACAACATTCGTGGCGTGTAGGCCTCTACTTCTCGGTGGGAACATTATGTACGTCTATAACGTTATATATCCTAACGTAAGGCAACCTAACATCTCGGATGTAATATTTTCCAACATTTCTTGCGTGTCGGCACCTACTTCTCGGTGGGAACATTATATACGTCTATAACGTTATATATCCTATCCTAGGGCAACATAACATCTCGGACGTGATATTTTACAACATTTGTGGCGTGTCGGCCTCTACTTCTCGGTGGGAACATTATGTGCAGCTATAACGTTATATATCCTAACCTAAGGCAACCTAACATCTCGGATGTAATATTTTACTACATTCCTTGCGTGTCGGCACCTACTTCTCGGTGGGAACATTATATACGTCTATAACGTTATATATCCTATCCTAGAGCAACCTAACATCTCGGACGTTATATGCTACAACATTCGTGGCGTGTCGGCCCCTACTTCTTGGTGGGAACATTATGTACGTATATAACGTTATATGTCCTATCCTAAGGTAACCTAACATCCCGGATGTAATATTTTACAGCATTCCTTGCGTGTCGGCGCCTACTTATCCGTGGGAACATTATATACTTCTATAACGTTATATATCCTAACTGAAGGCAACATAACATCTCGGATGTAATATTTTACAACATTACTTGCGTGCCGTCGCCTACTTATCCGTGGGAACATTATACACTTCTATAACGTTATATATCCTAACCGAAGGCAACATAACATCTCGGGCGTGATATTTTACAACATTCGTGGCGTGTCGGCCTCTACTTCTCGGTGGGAACATTATGCACGTCTATAACGTTATATGTCCTAACCTAAGGCAACCTAACACCTCGTATGTAATATTTTACAACATTCGGCGCGTGTCGGCACCTACTTTTCGGTGGGAACATTATGTACGGCTCATAACGTTATATGTCCTAGCCTAAGGCAACCTAACACCTCGGATGTAATATTCAACAACATTCGTGGCGTGTCGGCCACTACATCTCGGTGGGAACATTATGTGCAGCTATAACGTAATATGTCCTAACCTAAGGCAGCCTAACATCTCGCATGTAATATTTTACAACATTCCTTGCGTGTCGGCGCCTACTTATCCGTGGGAACATTATACACTTCTATAACGTTATATATCCTAACCGAAGGCAACATAACATCTCGGACGTGATATTTTACAACATTTGTGGCGTGCCGGCCTCTACTTCTCGGTGGGAACATTATGTGCAGCTATATCGTTATATAACCTAACCTAAGGCAACCTAACATCTCGGATGTAATATTTTACAACATTCCTTGCGTGTCGGCCCCTACTTCTTTGTGGGAACATTATGTACGTATGTAACGTTATATGTCCTAACCTAAGCAAACCTAACATCTCGGATGTAATATTTCACCACATTCGTGGCATGTCGGCCTCTACTTCTCGGTGGGAACATTATGTACGTATATAATGTTATATGTCCTAACCTAAGCAAACCTAACATCTCGGATGTAATATTTCACAACATTCGTGGCGTGTCGGCTTCTACTTCTCGGTGGGAACATTATGTACGGCTATAACGTTATATGTCCTAACCCAATGCAACCTAACACCTCGTATGTAATATTTTCCAACATTCCTTGCGTGTCGGCCTCTACTTCTCGGTGGGAACATTATGTACGTATATAACGTTATATGTCCTAACCTAAGCAAACCTAACATCTCGGATGTAATATTTCACAACATTCGTGGCGTGTAGGCCTCTACTTCCCGGTGGTAACATTATGCACGTCTATGACGTTATATGTCCTAACCTAAGGCAACCTAACACCTCGTATGTAATATTTTACAACATTCCTTGCGTGTCGGGGCCTACTTATCCGTGGGAACATTATATACTTCTATAACGTTATATATCCTAACCGAAGGCAACATAACATCTCGGACGTGATATTTTACAACATTCGTGGCGTGTCGGCCTCTACTTCTCGTTGGGAACATTATGTGCAGCTATAACGTTATATATCCTAACCTAAGGCAACCTAACATCTCGGATGTAATATTTTACAACATTCCTTGCGTGTCGGCCACTACTTCTTTGTGGGACAATTATGTACGTATGTAACGTTATATGTCCTAACCTAAGCAAACCTAACATCTCGGATGTAATATTTCACAACGTTCGTGGCGTGTCGGCCTCTACTTCACGGTGGGAACATTATGTACGTCTATAACGTTATGTGCCCTAACCTAAGGTACCTAACACCTCGTATGTAATATTTTACAACATTCGTGGCGTGTAGGCCTCTACTTCTCGGTGGGAACATTATGCACGTCTATAACGTTATGTGCCCTAACCTAAGGCAGCCTAACACCTCGTATGTAATATTTTACAACATTCGTGGCGTGTAGGCCTCTACTTCTCGGTGGGAACATTATGTACGTCTATAACGTTATATTTCCTAACGTAAGGCAACCTAACATCTCGGATGTAATATTTCACAACATTCCTTGCGTGTCGGCCCCTACTTCTCGGTGGTAACATTATGTACGGCTATAACGTTATATGTCCTATCCTAGGGCAACCAAACATCTCGGATGTAATATTTTACAACATTCCTTGCGTGTCGGCCTCTACTTCTCGGTGGGAACATTATGTGCAGCTATAACGTTATATATCCTAACCTAAGGCAACCTAACATCTCGGATGTAATATTTTACAACATTCCTTGCGTGTCGGCCCCTACTTCTTTGTGGGACAATTATGTACGTATGTAACGTTATATGTCCTAACCTAAGCAAACCTAACATCTCGGACGTAATTTTTCTCAACATTCGTGGCGTGTCGGCCTCTACTTCTCGGTGGGAACATTATGTACGTATATAACGTTATATGTCCTAACCTAAGCAAACCTAACATCTCGGATGTAATATTTCACAACGTTCGTGGCGTGTCGGCCTCTACTTCACGGTGGGAACATTATGTACGTCTATAACGTTATGTGCCCTAACCTAAGGCACCTAACACCTCGTATGTAATATTTTACAACATTCGTGGCGTGTAGGCCTCTACTTCTCGGTGGGAACATTATGCACGTCTATAACGTTATGTTCCCTAACCTAAGACAACCTAACAACTCGTATGTAATATTTTACAACATTCGTGGCGTGTAGGCCTCTGCTTCTCGGTGGGAACATTATGTACGTCTATAACGTTATATTTCCTAACGTAAGGCAACCTAACATCTCGGATGTAATATTTCACAACATTCCTTGCGTGTCGGCGCATACTGCTCGGTGGGAACATTATGTACGTCTAAATGTTATATATCCTAACCTAAGGCAACCTAACATCTCGGATGTAATATTTTACAACATTCCTTGCGTGTCGGCCCCTACTTCTCGGTGGGAACATTATGTACGTCTATAATGTTATGTGCCCTAACCTAAGGCAACCTAACATCTCGGATGTAATATTTCACAACATTCGTGGCGTGTCGGCCTCTACTTCTCGGTGGGAACATTATGTACGGCTATAACGTTATATGTCCTAACCCAATGCAACCTAACACCTCGTATGTAATATTTTCCAACATTCCTTGCGTGTCGGCCTCTACTTCTCGGTGGGAACATTATGTACGTATATAACGTTATATGTCCTAACCTAAGCAAACCTAACATCTCGGATGTAATATTTCACAACATTCGTGGCGTGTCGGCCTCTACTTCACGGTGGGAACATTATGTTCGTCTATAACGTTATGTGCCCTAACCTAAGGCAACCTAACACCTCGTATGTAATATTTTACAACATTCGTGGCGTGTAGGCCTCTACTTCCCGGTGGTAACATTATGCACGTCTATGACGTTATATGTCCTAACCTAAGGCAACCTAACACCTCGTATGTAATATTTTACAACATTCCTTGCGTGTCGGGGCCTACTTATCCGTGGGAACATTATATACTTCTATAACGTTATATATCCTAACCGAAGGCAACATAACATCTCGGACGTGATATTTTACAACATTCGTGGCGTGTCGGCCTCTACTTCTCGTTGAGAACATTATGTGCAGCTATAACGTTATATATCCTAACCTAAGGCAACCTAACATCTCGGATGTAATATTTTACAACATTCCTTGCGTGTCGGCCACTACTTCTTTGTGGGACAATTATGTACGTATGTAACGTTATATGTCCTAACCTAAGCAAACCTAACATCTCGGATGTAATATTTCACAACGTTCGTGGCGTGTCGGCCTCTACTTCACGGTGGGAACATTATGTACGTCTAAATGTTATATATCCTAACCTAAGGCAACCTAACATCTCGGATGTAATATTTTACAACATTCCTTGCGTGTCGGCCCCTACTTCTCGGTGGGAACATTATGTACGTCTATAATGTTATGTGCCCTAACCTAAGGCAACCTAACATCTCGGATGTAATATTTCACAACATTCGTGGCGTGTCGGCCTCTACTTCTCGGTGGGAACATTATGTACGGCTATAACGTTATATGTCCTAACCCAATGCAACCTAACACCTCGTATGTAATATTTTCCAACATTCCTTGCGTGTCGGCCTCTACTTCTCGGTGGGAACATTATGTACGTATATAACGTTATATGTCCTAACCTAAGCAAACCTAACATCTCGGATGTAATATTTCACAACATTCGTGGCGTGTCGGCCTCTACTTCACGGTGGGAACATTATGTTCGTCTATAACGTTATGTGCCCTAACCTAAGGCAACCTAACACCTCGTATGTAATATTTTACAACATTCGTGGCGTGTAGGCCTCTACTTCCCGGTGGTAACATTATGCACGTCTATGACGTTATATGTCCTAACCTAAGGCAACCTAACACCTCGTATGTAATATTTTACAACATTCCTTGCGTGTCGGGGCCTACTTATCCGTGGGAACATTATATACTTCTATAACGTTATATATCCTAACCGAAGGCAACATAACATCTCGGACGTGATATTTTACAACATTCGTGGCGTGTCGGCCTCTACTTCTCGTTGAGAACATTATGTGCAGCTATAACGTTATATATCCTAACCTAAGGCAACCTAACATCTCGGATGTAATATTTTACAACATTCCTTGCGTGTCGGCCACTACTTCTTTGTGGGACAATTATGTACGTATGTAACGTTATATGTCCTAACCTAAGCAAACCTAACATCTCGGATGTAATATTTCACAACGTTCGTGGCGTGTCGGCCTCTACTTCACGGTGGGAACATTATGTACGTCTATAACGTTATGTGCCCTAACCTAAGGTACCTAACACCTCGTATGTAATATTTTACAACATTCGTGGCGTGTAGGCCTCTACTTCTCGGTGGGAACATTATGCACGTCTATAACGTTATGTGCCCTAACCTAAGGCAGCCTAACACCTCGTATGTAATATTTTACAACATTCGTGGCGTGTAGGCCTCTACTTCTCGGTGGGAACATTATGTACGTCTATAACGTTATATTTCCTAACGTAAGGCAACCTAACATCTCGGATGTAATATTTCACAACATTCCTTGCGTGTCGGCCCCTACTTCTCGGTGGTAACATTATGTACGGCTATAACGTTATATGTCCTATCCTAGGGCAACCAAACATCTCGGATGTAATATTTTACAACATTCCTTGCGTGTCGGCCCCTACTTCTCGGTGGGAACATTTTGTGCAGCTATATCGTTATATATCCTAACCTAAGGCAACTTAACATCTCGGATGTAATATTTTACAACATTCCTTGCGTGTCGGCCCCTACTTCTTTGTGGGAACATTATGTACGTATGTAACGTTATATGTCCTAACCTAAGCAAACCTATCATCTCGGATGTAATATTTCACAACATTCGTGGCGTGTCGGCCTCTACTTCTCGGTGGGAACATTATGTACGTATATAACGTTATATGTCCTAACCTAAGCAAACCTAACATCTCGGATGTAATATTTCACAACATTCGTGGCGTGTCGGCTTCTACTTCTCGGTGGGAACATTATGTACGTCTATAACCTTATATATACTAACCTAAGGCAACCTAACATCTCGGATGTACTATTTTACAACATTCCTTGCGTGTCTGCCCCTACTTTTCGGTGGTAACATTATATACGTCTATAACGTTATATGTCCTAACCTAAGGCAACCTAACATCTCGGATGTAATATTTTACAACATTCCTTGCGTGTCGGCCTCTACTTCTCGGTGGGAACATTATGTGCAGCTATAACGTTATATATCCTAACCTAAGGCAACCTAACATCTCGGATGTAATATTTTACAACATTCCTTGCGTGTCGGCCCCTACTTCTTTGTGGGACAATTATGTACGTATGTAACGTTATATGTCCTAACCTAAGCAAACCTAACATCTCGGATGTAATTTTTCTCAACATTCGTGGCGTGTCGGCCTCTACTTCTCGGTGGGAACATTATGTACGTATATAACGTTATATGTCCTAACCTAAGCAAACCTAACATCTCGGATGTAATATTTCACAACGTTCGTGGCGTGTCGGCCTCTACTTCACGGTGGGAACATTATGTACGTCTATAACGTTATGTGCCCTAACCTAAGGCACCTAACACCTCGTATGTAATATTTTACAACATTCGTGGCGTGTAGGCCTCTACTTCTCGGTGGGAACATTATGCACGTCTATAACGTTATGTTCCCTAACCTAAGGCAACCTAACAACTCGTATGTAATATTTTACAACATTCGTGGCGTGTAGGCCTCTACTTCTCGGTGGGAACATTATGTACGTCTATAACGTTATATTTCCTAACGTAAGGCAACCTAACATCTCGGATGTAATATTTCACAACATTCCTTGCGTGTCGGCGCATACTGCTCGGTGAGAACATTATGTACGTCTATAATGTTATATATCCTAACCTAAGGCAACCTAACATCTCGGATGTAATATTTTACAACATTCCTTGCGTGTCGGCCCCTACTTCTCGGTGGGAACATTATGTACGTCTATAATGTTATGTGCCCTAACCTAAGGCAACCTAACATCTCGGATGTTATATTTCACAACATTCGTGGCGTGTCGGCCTCTACTTCTCGGTGGGAACATTATATACGTCTATAACGTTATGTGCCCTAACCTAAGGCAGCCTAACACCTCGTATGTAATATTTTACAACATTCGTGGCGTGTAGGCCTCTACTTCTCGGTGGGAACATTATGTACGTCTATAACGTTATATTTCCTAACGTAAGGCAACCTAACATCTCGGATGTAATATTTCACAACATTCCTTGCGTGTCGGCCCCTACTTCTCGGTGGTAACATTATGTACGGCTATAACGTTATATGTCCTATCCTAGGGCAACCAAACATCTCGGATGTAATATTTTACAACATTCCTTGCGTGTCGGCCCCTACTTCTCGGTGGGAACATTTTGTGCAGCTATATCGTTATATATCCTAACCTAAGGCAACTTAACATCTCGGATGTAATATTTTACAACATTCCTTGCGTGTCGGCCCCTACTTCTTTGTGGGAACATTATGTACGTATGTAACGTTATATGTCCTAACCTAAGCAAACCTATCATCTCGGATGTAATATTTCACAACATTCGTGGCGTGTCGGCCTCTACTTCTCGGTGGGAACATTATGTACGTATATAACGTTATATGTCCTAACCTAAGCAAACCTAACATCTCGGATGTAATATTTCACAACATTCGTGGCGTGTCGGCTTCTACTTCTCGGTGGGAACATTATGTACGTCTATAACCTTATATATACTAACCTAAGGCAACCTAACATCTCGGATGTACTATTTTACAACATTCCTTGCGTGTCTGCCCCTACTTTTCGGTGGTAACATTATATACGTCTATAACGTTATATGTCCTAACCTAAGGCAACCTAACATCTCGGATGTAATATTTTACAACATTCCTTGCGTGTCGGCCTCTACTTCTCGGTGGGAACATTATGTGCAGCTATAACGTTATATATCCTAACCTAAGGCAACCTAACATCTCGGATGTAATATTTTACAACATTCCTTGCGTGTCGGCCCCTACTTCTTTGTGGGACAATTATGTACGTATGTAACGTTATATGTCCTAACCTAAGCAAACCTAACATCTCGGATGTAATTTTTCTCAACATTCGTGGCGTGTCGGCCTCTACTTCTCGGTGGGAACATTATGTACGTATATAACGTTATATGTCCTAACCTAAGCAAACCTAACATCTCGGATGTAATATTTCACAACGTTCGTGGCGTGTCGGCCTCTACTTCACGGTGGGAACATTATGTACGTCTATAACGTTATGTGCCCTAACCTAAGGCACCTAACACCTCGTATGTAATATTTTACAACATTCATGGCGTGTAGGCCTCTACTTCTCGGTGGGAACATTATGCACGTCTATAACGTTATGTTCCCTAACCTAAGGCAACCTAACAACTCGTATGTAATATTTTACAACATTCGTGGCGTGTAGGCCTCTACTTCTCGGTGGGAACATTATGTACGTCTATAACGTTATATTTCCTAACGTAAGGCAACCTAACATCTCGGATGTAATATTTCACAACATTCCTTGCGTGTCGGCGCATACTGCTCGGTGAGAACATTATGTACGTCTATAATGTTATATATCCTAACCTAAGGCAACCTAACATCTCGGATGTAATATTTTACAACATTCCTTGCGTGTCGGCCCCTACTTCTCGGTGGGAACATTATGTACGTCTATAATGTTATGTGCCCTAACCTAAGGCAACCTAACATCTCGGATGTTATATTTCACAACATTCGTGGCGTGTCGGCCTCTACTTCTCGGTGGGAACATTATATACGTCTATAACGTTATGTGCCCTAACCTAAGGCAACCTAACACCTCGTATGTAATATTTTACAACATTCGTGGCGTGTGGGCCTCTACTTCTCGGTGGGTACATTGTGTACGTCTATAACGTTATATGTCCTAACCTAAGGCAATCTAACACCTCGTATGTAATATTTTCCAACATTCCTTGCCTGTCGGCCTCTACTTCTCGGTGGGAACATTATGTACGTATATAACGTTATATGTCCTAACCTAAGCAAACCTAACATCTCGGATGTAATATTTCACAACATTCGTGGCGTGTCGGCCTCTACTTCACAGTGGGAACATTATGTACGTCTATAACGTTATGTGCCCTAACCTAAGGCAACCTAACACCTCGTATGTAATATTTGACAACATTCGTGGCGTGTAGGCCTCTACTTCTCGGTGGGAACATTATGTACGTCTATAACGTTATATATCCTAACGTAAGGCAACCTAACACCTCGTATGTAATATTTTACAACCTTCCTTGCGTGTCGGGGCCTACTTATCCGTGGGAACATTATATACTTCTATAACGTTATATATCCTAACCGAAGGCAACATAACATCTCGGACGTGACATTTTACAGCATTCCTTGCGCGTCGGCACCTACTTTTCGGTGGTAACATTATATACGTCTATGACGTTATATATCCTAACCTAAGGCAACCTAACATCTCGGATGTAATATTTTACAACATTCCTTGCGTGTCGGCCCCTACTTCTTGGTGAGGACATTATGTACGTATATAACGTTACATGTGCTAACTTAAGCAAACCTAACATCTCGGATGTAATATTTAACAACATTCGTGGCGTGTCGGCCACTACTTCTCGGTGGGAACATTATGTACGTATATAACGTTATATGTCCTATCCTAAGGGAACCTAACATCTCGGATGTAATATTTTACAGCATTCCTTGCGCATCGGCACCTACTTTTGGGTGGTAACATTATATACGTCTATAACGTTATGTGTCCTAACCTAAGGCAACCTAACATCTCGGATGTAATATTTTACAACATTCCTTGCGTGTCGGCCCCTACTTCTCGGTGGGAACATTATGTACGGCTATAACGTTATATGTCCTATCCTAGGGCAACCTAACATCTCGGATGTAATATTTTACAACATTCCTTGCGCGTCGGCCCCTACTTGTCGGTGGGAACATTATGTGCAGCTATATCGTTATATATCCTAACCTAAGGCAACTTAACATCTCGGATGTAATATTTTACAACATTCCTTGCGTGTCGGCCCCTACTTCTTTGTGGGAACATTATGTACGTATGTAACGTTATATGTCCTAACCTAAGCAAACCTAACATCTCAGATGTAATATTTCACAACATTCGTGGCGTGTCGGCCTCTACTTCTCGGTGGGAACATTATGTACGTATATAACGTTATATGTCCTAACCTAAGCAAACCTAACATCTCGGATGTAATATTTCACAACATTCGTGGCGTGTCGGCCTCTACTTCTCGGTGGGAACATTATGTACATCTATAACCTTATATATACTAACCTAAGGCAACCTAACATCTCGGATGTAATATTTTACAACATTACTTGCGTGTCGGCCCCTACTTCTTTGTGGGACAATTATGTACGTATGTAACGTTATATGTCCTAACCTAAGCAAACCTAACATCTCGGATGTAATTTTTCTCAACATTCGTGGCGTGTCGGCCTCTACTTCTCGGTGGGAACATTATGTACGTATATAACGTTATATGTCCTAACCTAAGCAAACCTAACATCTCGGATGTAATATTTCACAACGTTCGTGGCGTGTCGGCCTCTACTTCACGGTGGGAACATTATGTACGTCTATAACGTTATGTGCCCTAACCTAAGGCACCTAACACCTCGTATGTAATATTTTACAACATTCGTGGCGTGTAGGCCTCTACTTCTCGGTGGGAACATTATGCACGTCTATAACGTTATGTTCCCTAACCTAAGGCAACCTAACACCTCGTATGTAATATTTTACAACATTCGTGGCGTGTAGGCCTCTACTTCTCGGTGGGAACATTATGTACGTCTATAACGTTATATTTCCTAACGTAAGGCAACCTAACATCTCGGATGTAATATTTCACAACATTCCTTGCGTGTCGGCGCATACTGCTCGGTGGGAACATTATGTACGTCTATAATGTTATATATCCTAACCTAAGGCAACCTAACATCTCGGATGTAATATTTTACAACATTCCTTGCGTGTCAGCCCCTACTTCTCGGTGGGAACATTATGTACGTCTATAATGTTATGTGCCCTAACCTAAGGCAACCTAACATCTCGGATGTAATATTTCACAACATTCGTGGCGTGTCGGCCTCTACTTCTCGGTGGGAACATTATATACGTCTATAACGTTATGTGCCCTAACCTAAGGCAACCTAACACCTCGTATGTAATATTTTACAACATTAGTGGCGTGTAGGCCTCTACTTCTCGGTGGGAGCATTATGTACGTCTATAACGTTATATATCCTAACGTAAGGCAACCTAACATCTCGGATGTAATATTTTCCAACATTCCTTGCGTGTCGGCACCTACTTCTCGGTGGGAACATTATGTACGGCTATAACGTTATATGTCCTATCCTAGGGCAACCTAACATCTCGGATGTAATATTTCACAACATTCGTGGCGTGTCGGCCTCTACTTCACGGTGGGAACATTATGTACATCTATAACGTTATGTGCCCTAACCTAAGGCAACCTAACATCTCGGATGTAATATTTCACAACATTCGTGGCGTGTCGGCCTCTACTTCTCGGTGGGAACATTATGTACGTCTATAACGTTATATATCCTAACCTAAGGCAACCTAACATCTCGGATGTAATATTTTACAACATTCCTTGCGTGTCGGCCCCTACTTCTTGGTGAGGACATTATGTACGTATATAACGTTACATGTACTAACCTAAGCAAACCTAACATCTCGGATGTAATATTTAACAACATTCGTGGCGTGTCGGCCACTACTTCTCGGTGGGAACATTATGTACGTATATAACGTTATATGTCCTATCCTAAGGGAACCTAACATCTCGGATGTAATATTTTACAGCATTCCTTGCGCGTCGGCACCTACTTTTCGGTGGTAACATTATATACGTCTATAACGTTATATGTCCTAACCTAAGGCAACCTAACATCTCGGATGTAATATTTTACAACATTCCTTGCGTGTCGGCCCCTACTTCTCGGTGGGAACATTATGTACGGCTATAACGTTATATGTCCTATCCTAGGGCAACCTAACATCTCGGATGTAATATTTTACAACATTCCTTGCGTGTCGGCCCCTACTTCTCGGTGGGAACATTATGTGCAGCTATATCGTTATATATCCTAACCTAAGGCAACTTAACATCTCGGATGTAATATTTTACAACATTCCTTGCGTGTCGGCCCCTACTTCTTTGTGGGAACATTATGTACGTATGTAACGTTATATGTCCTAACCTAAGCAAACCTAACATCTCAGATGTAATATTTCACAACATTCGTGGCGTGTCGGCCTCTACTTCACAGTGGGAACATTATGTACGTCTATAACGTTATGTGCCCTAACCTAAGGCAACCTAACACCTCGTATGTAATATTTGACAACATTCGTGGCGTGTAGGCCTCTACTTCTCGGTGGGAACATTATGTACGTCTATAACGTTATATATCCTAACGTAAGGCAACCTAACACCTCGTATGTAATATTTTACAACCTTCCTTGCGTGTCGGGGCCTACTTATCCGTGGGAACATTATATACTTCTATAACGTTATATATCCTAACCGAAGGCAACATAACATCTCGGACGTGACATTTTACAGCATTCCTTGCGCGTCGGCACCTACTTTTCGGTGGTAACATTATATACGTCTATGACGTTATATATCCTAACCTAAGGCAACCTAACATCTCGGATGTAATATTTTACAACATTCCTTGCGTGTCGGCCCCTACTTCTTGGTGAGGACATTATGTACGTATATAACGTTACATGTGCTAACCTAAGCAAACGTAACATCTCGGATGTAATATTTAACAACATTCGTGGCGTGTCGGCCACTACTTCTCGGTGGGAACATTATGTACGTATATAACGTTATATGTCCTATCCTAAGGGAACCTAACATCTCGGATGTAATATTTTACAGCATTCCTTGCGCATCGGCACCTACTTTTGGGTGGTAACATTATATACGTCTATAACGTTATGTGTCCTAACCTAAGGCAACCTAACATCTCGGATGTAATATTTTACAACATTCCTTGCGTGTCGGCCCCTACTTCTCGGTGGGAACATTATGTACGGCTATAACGTTATATGTCCTATCCTAGGGCAACCTAACATCTCGGATGTAATATTTTACAACATTCCTTGCGCGTCGGCCCCTACTTGTCGGTGGGAACATTATGTGCAGCTATATCGTTATATATCCTAACCTAAGGCAACTTAACATCTCGGATGTAATATTTTACAACATTCCTTGCGTGTCGGCCCCTACTTCTTTGTGGGAACATTATGTACGTATGTAACGTTATATGTCCTAACCTAAGCAAACCTAACATCTCAGATGTAATATTTCACAACATTCGTGGCTTGTCGGCCTCTACTTCTCGGTGGGAACATTATGTACGTATATAACGTTATATGTCCTAACCTAAGCAAACCTAACATCTCGGATGTAATATTTCACAACATTCGTGGCGTGTCGGCCTCTACTTCTCGGTGGGAACATTATGTACATCTATAACCTTATATATACTAACCTAAGGCAACCTAACATCTCGGATGTAATATTTTACAACATTACTTGCGTGTCGGCCCCTACTTCTTTGTGGGACAATTATGTACGTATGTAACGTTATATGTCCTAACCTAAGCAAACCTAACATCTCGGATGTAATTTTTCTCAACATTCGTGGCGTGTCGGCCTCTACTTCTCGGTGGGAACATTATGTACGTATATAACGTTATATGTCCTAACCTAAGCAAACCTAACATCTCGGATGTAATATTTCACAACGTTCGTGGCGTGTCGGCCTCTACTTCACGGTGGGAACATTATGTACGTCTATAACGTTATGTGCCCTAACCTAAGGCACCTAACACCTCGTATGTAATATTTTACAACATTCGTGGCGTGTAGGCCTCTACTTCTCGGTGGGAACATTATGCACGTCTATAACGTTATGTTCCCTAACCTAAGGCAACCTAACACCTCGTATGTAATATTTTACAACATTCGTGGCGTGTAGGCCTCTACTTCTCGGTGGGAACATTATGTACGTCTATAACGTTATATTTCCTAACGTAAGGCAACCTAACATCTCGGATGTAATATTTCACAACATTCCTTGCGTGTCGGCGCATACTGCTCGGTGGGAACATTATGTACGTCTATAATGTTATATATATTAACCTAAGGCAACCTAACATCTCGGATGTAATATTTTACAACATTCCTTGCGTGTCAGCCCCTACTTCTCGGTGGGAACATTATGTACGTCTATAATGTTATGTGCCCTAACCTAAGGCAACCTAACATCTCGGATGTAATATTTCACAACATTCGTGGCGTGTCGGCCTCTACTTCTCGGTGGGAACATTATATACGTCTATAACGTTATGTGCCCTAACCTAAGGCAACCTAACACCTCGTATGTAATATTTTACAACATTAGTGGCGTGTAGGCCTCTACTTCTCGGTGGGAGCATTATGTACGTCTATAACGTTATATATCCTAACGTAAGGCAACCTAACATCTCGGATGTAATATTTTCCAACATTCCTTGCGTGTCGGCACCTACTTCTCGGTGGGAACATTATGTACGGCTATAACGTTATATGTCCTATCCTAGGGCAACCTAACATCTCGGATGTAATATTTCACAACATTCGTGGCGTGTCGGCCTCTACTTCACGGTGGGAACATTATGTACATCTATAACGTTATGTGCCCTAACCTAAGGCAACCTAACATCTCGGATGTAATATTTCACAACATTCGTGGCGTGTCGGCCTCTACTTCTCGGTGGGAACATTATGTACGTCTATAACGTTATATATCCTAACCTAAGGCAACCTAACATCTCGGATGTAATATTTTACAACATTCCTTGCGTGTCGGCCCCTACTTCTTGGTGAGGACATTATGTACGTATATAACGTTACATGTACTAACCTAAGCAAACCTAACATCTCGGATGTAATATTTAACAACATTCGTGGCGTGTCGGCCACTACTTCTCGGTGGGAACATTATGTACGTATATAACGTTATATGTCCTATCCTAAGGGAACCTAACATCTCGGATGTAATATTTTACAGCATTCCTTGCGCGTCGGCACCTACTTTTCGGTGGTAACATTATATACGTCTATAACGTTATATGTCCTAACCTAAGGCAACCTAACATCTCGGATGTAATATTTTACAACATTCCTTGCGTGTCGGCCCCTACTTCTCGGTGGGAACATTATGTACGGCTATAACGTTATATGTCCTATCCTAGGGCAACCTAACATCTCGGATGTAATATTTTACAACATTCCTTGCGTGTCGGCCCCTACTTCTCGGTGGGAACATTATGTGCAGCTATATCGTTATATATCCTAACCTAAGGCAACTTAACATCTCGGATGTAATATTTTACAACATTCCTTGCGTGTCGGCCCCTACTTCTTTGTGGGAACATTATGTACGTATGTAACGTTATATGTCCTAACCTAAGCAAACCTAACATCTCGGATGTAATATTTCACAACATTCGTGGCGTGTCGGCTTCTACTTCTCGGTGGGAACATTATGTACGTCTATAACCTTATATATACTAACCTAAGGCAACCTAACATCTCGGATGTAATATTTTACAACATTACTTGCGTGTCGGCGCCTACTTATCCGTGGGAACATTATACACTTCTATAACGTTATATATCCTAACCGAAGGCAACATAACATCTCGGACGTGATATTTTACAACATTCGTGGCGTGTCGGCCTCTACTTCTCGTTGGGAACATTATGTGCAGCTATAACGTTATATATCCTAACCTAAGGCAACCTAACATCTCGGATGTAATATTTTACAACATTCCTTGCGTGTCGGCCTCTACTTCTCGGTGAGAACATTATGTGCAGCTATAACGTTATATATCCTAACCTAAGGCAACCTGACATCTCGGATGTAATATTTTACAACATTCCTTGCGTGTCGGCCCCTACTTCTTTGTGGGACAATTATGTACGTATGTAACGTTATATGTCCTAACCTAAGCAAACCTAACATCTCGGATGTAATTTTTCTCAACATTCGTGGCGTGTCGGCCTCTACTTCTCGGTGGGAACATTATGTACGTATATAACGTTATATGTCCTAACCTAAGCAAACCTAACATCTCGGATGTAATATTTCACAACGTTCGTGGCGTGTCGGCCTCTACTTCACGGTGGGAACATTATGTACGTCTATAACGTTATGTGCCCTAACCTAAGGCACCTAACACCTCGTATGTAATATTTTACAACATTCGTGGCGTGTAGGCCTCTACTTCTCGGTGGGAACATTATGCACGTCTATAACGTTATGTTCCCTAACCTAAGGCAACCTAACACCTCGTATGTAATATTTTACAACATTCGTGGCGTGTAGGCCTCTACTTCTCGGTGGGAACATTATGTACGTCTATAACGTTATATTTCCTAACGTAAGGCATCCTAACATCTCGGATGTAATATTTCACAACATTCCTTGCGTGCCGGCGCATACTGCTCGGTGGGAACGTTATGTACGTCTATAATGTTATATATCCTAACCTAAGGCAACCTAACATCTCGGATGTAATATTTTACAACATTCCTTGCGTGTCGGCCCCTACTTCTCGGTGGGAACATTATGTACGTCTATAATGTTATGTGCCCTAACCTAAGGCAACCTAACATCTGGGATGTAATATTTCACAACATTCGTGGCGTGTCGGCCTCTACTTCTCGGTGGGAACATTATATACGTCTATAACGTTATGTGCCCTAACCTAAGGCAACCTAACACCTCGTATGTAATATTTTACAACATTCGTGGCGTGTAGGCCTCTACTTCTCGGTGGGAGCATTATGTACGTCTATAACGTTATATATCCTAACTTAAGGCAACCTAACATCTCGGATGTAATATTTTCCAACATTCCTTGCGTGTCGGCACCTACTTCTCGGTGGGAACATTATGTACGGCTATAACGTTATATGTCCTATCCTAGGGCAACCTAACATCTCGGATGTAATATTTTACAACATTCCTTGCGTGTCGGCCCCTACTTCTCGGTGGGAACATTATGTACGTATATAACGTTATATGTCCTATCCTAAGGGAACCTAACAGCTCGTATGTAATATTTTACAACATTCGTGGCGTGTGGGCCTCTACTTCTCGGTGGGTACATTGTGTACGTCTATAACGTTATATGTCCTAACCTAAGGCAACCTAACACCTCGTATGTAATATTTTCCAACATTCCTTGCGTGTCGGCCTCTACTTCTCGGTGGGAACATTATGTACATCTATAACGTTATGTGCCCTAACCTAAGGCAACCTAACACCTCGTATGTAATATTTTACAACATTCGTGGCGTGTAGGCCTCTACTTCTCGGTGGGAACATTATGCACGTCTATAACGTTATATGTCCTAACCTAAGGCAACCTAACACCTCGTATGTAATATTTTACAACATTCCTTGCGTGTCGGGGCCTACTTATACGTGGGAACATTATATACTTCTATAACGTTATATATCCTAACCGAAGGCAACATAACATCTCGGACGTGATATTTTACAGCATTCCTTGCGCGTCGGCACCTACTTTTCGGTGGGAACATTATGTACGTATGTAACGTTATATGTCCTAACCTAAGCAAACCTAACACCTCGGATGTAATATTTCACAACATTCGTGGCGTTTCGGCCTCTACTTCTCGGTGGGAACATTATGTACGTATATAACGTTATATGTCCTAACCTAAGCAAACCTGACATCTCGGATGTAATATTTCACAACATTCGTGGCGTGTCGGCCTCTACTTCTCGGTGGGAAAATTATGTACGTCTATAACCTTATATATACTAACCTAAGGCAACCTAACATCTCGGATGTAATATTTTACAACATTCGTGGCGTGTCGGCCTCTACTTCTCGGTGGGAAAATTATGTACGTCTATAACCTTATATATACTAACCTAAGGCAACCTAACATCTCGGATGTAATATTTTACAACATTACTTGCGTGTCGGCGCCTACTTATCCGTGGGAACATTATACACTTCTATAACGTTATATATCCTAACCGAAGGCAACATAACATCTCGGACGTGATATTTTACAACATTCGTGGCGTGTCGGCCTCTACTTCTCGTTGGGAACATTATGTGCAGCTATAACGTTATATATCCTAACCTAAGGCAACCTAACATCTCGGATGTAATATTTTACAACATTCCTTGCGTGTCGGCCTCTACTTCTCGGTGGGAACATTATGTGCAGCTATAACGTTATATATCCTAACCTAAGGCAACCTAACATCTCGGATGTAATATTTTACAACATTCCTTGCGTGTCGGCCCCTACTTCTTTGTGGGACAATTATGTACGTATGTAACGTTATATGTCCTAACCGAAGCAAACCTAACATCTCGGATGTAATTTTTCTCAACATTCGTGGCGTGTCGGCCTCTACTTCTCGGTGGGAACATTATGTACGTATATAACGTTATATGTCCTAACCTAAGCAAACCTAACATCTCGGATGTAATATTTCACAACGTTCGTGGCGTGTCGGCCTCTACTTCACGGTGGGAACATTATGTACGTCTATAACGTTATGTGCCCTAACCTAAGGCACCTAACACCTCGTATGTAATATTTTACAACATTCGTGGCGTGTAGGCCTCTACTTCTCGGTGGGAACATTATGCACGTCTATAACGTTATGTGCCCTAACCTAAGGCACCTAACACCTCGTATGTAATATTTTACAACATTCGTGGCGTGTAGGCCTCTACTTCTCGGTGGGAACATTATGTACGTCTATAACGTTATATATCCTAACGTAAGGCAACCTAACATCTCGGATGTAATATTTTACAACATTCCTTGCGTGTCGGCCCCTACTTCTTGGTGAGGACATTATGTACGTATATAACGTTACATGTACTAACCTAAGCAAACCTAACATCTCGGATGTAATATTTAACAACATTCGTGGCGTGTCGGCCACTACTTCTCGGTGGGAACATTATGTACGTATATAACGTTATATGTCCTATCCTAAGGGAACCTAACATCTCGGATGTAATATTTTACAGCATTCCTTGCGCGTCGGCACCTACTTTTCGGTGGTAACATTATATACGTCTATAACGTTATATGTCCTAACCTAAGGCAACCTAACATCTCGGATGTAATATTTTACAACATTCCTTGCGTGTCGGCCCCTACTTCTCGGTGGGAACATTATGTACGGCTATAACGTTATATGTCCTATCCTAGGGCAACCTAACATCTCGGATGTAATATTTTACAACATTCCTTGCGTGTCGGCCCCTACTTCTCGGTGGGAACATTATGTGCAGCTATATCGTTATATATCCTAACCTAAGGCAACTTAACATCTCGGATGTAATATTTTACAACATTCCTTGCGTGTCGGCCCCTACTTCTTTGTGGGAACATTATGTACGTATGTAACGTTATATGTCCTAACCTAAGCAAACCTAACATCTCAGATGTAATATTTCACAACATTCGTGGCGTGTCGGCCTCTACTTCACAGTGGGAACATTATGTACGTCTATAACGTTATGTGCCCTAACCTAAGGCAACCTAACACCTCGTATGTAATATTTGACAACATTCGTGGCGTGTAGGCCTCTACTTCTCGGTGGGAACATTATGTACGTCTATAACGTTATATATCCTAACGTAAGGCAACCTAACACCTCGTATGTAATATTTTACAACCTTCCTTGCGTGTCGGGGCCTACTTATCCGTGGGAACATTATATACTTCTATAACGTTATATATCCTAACCGAAGGCAACATAACATCTCGGACGTGACATTTTACAGCATTCCTTGCGCGTCGGCACCTACTTTTCGGTGGTAACATTATATACGTCTATGACGTTATATATCCTAACCTAAGGCAACCTAACATCTCGGATGTAATATTTTACAACATTCCTTGCGTGTCGGCCCCTACTTCTTGGTGAGGACATTATGTACGTATATAACGTTACATGTGCTAACCTAAGCAAACGTAACATCTCGGATGTAATATTTAACAACATTCGTGGCGTGTCGGCCACTACTTCTCGGTGGGAACATTATGTACGTATATAACGTTATATGTCCTATCCTAAGGGAACCTAACATCTCGGATGTAATATTTTACAGCATTCCTTGCGCATCGGCACCTACTTTTGGGTGGTAACATTATATACGTCTATAACGTTATGTGTCCTAACCTAAGGCAACCTAACATCTCGGATGTAATATTTTACAACATTCCTTGCGTGTCGGCCCCTACTTCTCGGTGGGAACATTATGTACGGCTATAACGTTATATGTCCTATCCTAGGGCAACCTAACATCTCGGATGTAATATTTTACAACATTCCTTGCGCGTCGGCCCCTACTTGTCGGTGGGAACATTATGTGCAGCTATATCGTTATATATCCTAACCTAAGGCAACTTAACATCTCGGATGTAATATTTTACAACATTCCTTGCGTGTCGGCCCCTACTTCTTTGTGGGAACATTATGTACGTATGTAACGTTATATGTCCTAACCTAAGCAAACCTAACATCTCAGATGTAATATTTCACAACATTCGTGGCTTGTCGGCCTCTACTTCTCGGTGGGAACATTATGTACGTATATAACGTTATATGTCCTAACCTAAGCAAACCTAACATCTCGGATGTAATATTTCACAACATTCGTGGCGTGTCGGCCTCTACTTCTCGGTGGGAACATTATGTACATCTATAACCTTATATATACTAACCTAAGGCAACCTAACATCTCGGATGTAATATTTTACAACATTACTTGCGTGTCGGCCCCTACTTCTTTGTGGGACAATTATGTACGTATGTAACGTTATATGTCCTAACCTAAGCAAACCTAACATCTCGGATGTAATTTTTCTCAACATTCGTGGCGTGTCGGCCTCTACTTCTCGGTGGGAACATTATGTACGTATATAACGTTATATGTCCTAACCTAAGCAAACCTAACATCTCGGATGTAATATTTCACAACGTTCGTGGCGTGTCGGCCTCTACTTCACGGTGGGAACATTATGTACGTCTATAACGTTATGTGCCCTAACCTAAGGCACCTAACACCTCGTATGTAATATTTTACAACATTCGTGGCGTGTAGGCCTCTACTTCTCGGTGGGAACATTATGCACGTCTATAACGTTATGTTCCCTAACCTAAGGCAACCTAACACCTCGTATGTAATATTTTACAACATTCGTGGCGTGTAGGCCTCTACTTCTCGGTGGGAACATTATGTACGTCTATAACGTTATATTTCCTAACGTAAGGCAACCTAACATCTCGGATGTAATATTTCACAACATTCCTTGCGTGTCGGCGCATACTGCTCGGTGGGAACATTATGTACGTTTATAATGTTATATATATTAACCTAAGGCAACCTAACATCTCGGATGTAATATTTTACAACATTCCTTGCGTGTCAGCCCCTACTTCTCGGTGGGAACATTATGTACGTCTATAATGTTATGTGCCCTAACCTAAGGCAACCTAACATCTCGGATGTAATATTTCACAACATTCGTGGCGTGTCGGCCTCTACTTCTCGGTGGGAACATTATATACGTCTATAACGTTATGTGCCCTAACCTAAGGCAACCTAACACCTCGTATGTAATATTTTACAACATTAGTGGCGTGTAGGCCTCTACTTCTCGGTGGGAGCATTATGTACGTCTATAACGTTATATATCCTAACGTAAGGCAACCTAACATCTCGGATGTAATATTTTCCAACATTCCTTGCGTGTCGGCACCTACTTCTCGGTGGGAACATTATGTACGGCTATAACGTTATATGTCCTATCCTAGGGCAACCTAACATCTCGGATGTAATATTTCACAACATTCGTGGCGTGTCGGCCTCTACTTCACGGTGGGAACATTATGTACATCTATAACGTTATGTGCCCTAACCTAAGGCAACCTAACATCTCGGATGTAATATTTCACAACATTCGTGGCGTGTCGGCCTCTACTTCTCGGTGGGAACATTATGTACGTCTATAACGTTATATATCCTAACCTAAGGCAACCTAACATCTCGGATGTAATATTTTACAACATTCCTTGCGTGTCGGCCCCTACTTCTTGGTGAGGACATTATGTACGTATATAACGTTACATGTACTAACCTAAGCAAACCTAACATCTCGGATGTAATATTTAACAACATTCGTGGCGTGTCGGCCACTACTTCTCGGTGGGAACATTATGTACGTATATAACGTTATATGTCCTATCCTAAGGGAACCTAACATCTCGGATGTAATATTTTACAGCATTCCTTGCGCGTCGGCACCTACTTTTCGGTGGTAACATTATATACGTCTATAACGTTATATGTCCTAACCTAAGGCAACCTAACATCTCGGATGTAATATTTTACAACATTCCTTGCGTGTCGGCCCCTACTTCTCGGTGGGAACATTATGTACGGCTATAACGTTATATGTCCTATCCTAGGGCAACCTAACATCTCGGATGTAATATTTTACAACATTCCTTGCGTGTCGGCCCCTACTTCTCGGTGGGAACATTATGTGCAGCTATATCGTTATATATCCTAACCTAAGGCAACTTAACATCTCGGATGTAATATTTTACAACATTCCTTGCGTGTCGGCCCCTACTTCTTTGTGGGAACATTATGTACGTATGTAACGTTATATGTCCTAACCTAAGCAAACCTAACATCTCGGATGTAATATTTCACAACATTCGTGGCGTGTCGGCTTCTACTTCTCGGTGGGAACATTATGTACGTCTATAACCTTATATATACTAACCTAAGGCAACCTAACATCTCGGATGTAATATTTTACAACATTACTTGCGTGTCGGCGCCTACTTATCCGTGGGAACATTATACACTTCTATAACGTTATATATCCTAACCGAAGGCAACATAACATCTCGGACGTGATATTTTACAACATTCGTGGCGTGTCGGCCTCTACTTCTCGTTGGGAACATTATGTGCAGCTATAACGTTATATATCCTAACCTAAGGCAACCTAACATCTCGGATGTAATATTTTACAACATTCCTTGCGTGTCGGCCTCTACTTCTCGGTGAGAACATTATGTGCAGCTATAACGTTATATATCCTAACCTAAGGCAACCTGACATCTCGGATGTAATATTTTACAACATTCCTTGCGTGTCGGCCCCTACTTCTTTGTGGGACAATTATGTACGTATGTAACGTTATATGTCCTAACCTAAGCAAACCTAACATCTCGGATGTAATTTTTCTCAACATTCGTGGCGTGTCGGCCTCTACTTCTCGGTGGGAACATTATGTACGTATATAACGTTATATGTCCTAACCTAAGCAAACCTAACATCTCGGATGTAATATTTCACAACGTTCGTGGCGTGTCGGCCTCTACTTCACGGTGGGAACATTATGTACGTCTATAACGTTATGTGCCCTAACCTAAGGCACCTAACACCTCGTATGTAATATTTTACAACATTCGTGGCGTGTAGGCCTCTACTTCTCGGTGGGAACATTATGCACGTCTATAACGTTATGTTCCCTAACCTAAGGCAACCTAACACCTCGTATGTAATATTTTACAACATTCGTGGCGTGTAGGCCTCTACTTCTCGGTGGGAACATTATGTACGTCTATAACGTTATATTTCCTAACGTAAGGCATCCTAACATCTCGGATGTAATATTTCACAACATTCCTTGCGTGCCGGCGCATACTGCTCGGTGGGAACGTTATGTACGTCTATAATGTTATATATCCTAACCTAAGGCAACCTAACATCTCGGATGTAATATTTTACAACATTCCTTGCGTGTCGGCCCCTACTTCTCGGTGGGAACATTATGTACGTCTATAATGTTATGTGCCCTAACCTAAGGCAACCTAACATCTGGGATGTAATATTTCACAACATTCGTGGCGTGTCGGCCTCTACTTCTCGGTGGGAACATTATATACGTCTATAACGTTATGTGCCCTAACCTAAGGCAACCTAACACCTCGTATGTAATATTTTACAACATTCGTGGCGTGTAGGCCTCTACTTCTCGGTGGGAGCATTATGTACGTCTATAACGTTATATATCCTAACTTAAGGCAACCTAACATCTCGGATGTAATATTTTCCAACATTCCTTGCGTGTCGGCACCTACTTCTCGGTGGGAACATTATGTACGGCTATAACGTTATATGTCCTATCCTAGGGCAACCTAACATCTCGGATGTAATATTTTACAACATTCCTTGCGTGTCGGCCCCTACTTCTCGGTGGGAACATTATGTACGTATATAACGTTATATGTCCTATCCTAAGGGAACCTAACAGCTCGTATGTAATATTTTACAACATTCGTGGCGTGTGGGCCTCTACTTCTCGGTGGGTACATTGTGTACGTCTATAACGTTATATGTCCTAACCTAAGGCAACCTAACACCTCGTATGTAATATTTTCCAACATTCCTTGCGTGTCGGCCTCTACTTCTCGGTGGGAACATTATGTACATCTATAACGTTATGTGCCCTAACCTAAGGCAACCTAACACCTCGTATGTAATATTTTACAACATTCGTGGCGTGTAGGCCTCTACTTCTCGGTGGGAACATTATGCACGTCTATAACGTTATATGTCCTAACCTAAGGCAACCTAACACCTCGTATGTAATATTTTACAACATTCCTTGCGTGTCGGGGCCTACTTATACGTGGGAACATTATATACTTCTATAACGTTATATATCCTAACCGAAGGCAACATAACATCTCGGACGTGATATTTTACAGCATTCCTTGCGCGTCGGCACCTACTTTTCGGTGGGAACATTATGTACGTATGTAACGTTATATGTCCTAACCTAAGCAAACCTAACACCTCGGATGTAATATTTCACAACATTCGTGGCGTTTCGGCCTCTACTTCTCGGTGGGAACATTATGTACGTATATAACGTTATATGTCCTAACCTAAGCAAACCTGACATCTCGGATGTAATATTTCACAACATTCGTGGCGTGTCGGCCTCTACTTCTCGGTGGGAAAATTATGTACGTCTATAACCTTATATATACTAACCTAAGGCAACCTAACATCTCGGATGTAATATTTTACAACATTCGTGGCGTGTCGGCCTCTACTTCTCGGTGGGAAAATTATGTACGTCTATAACCTTATATATACTAACCTAAGGCAACCTAACATCTCGGATGTAATATTTTACAACATTACTTGCGTGTCGGCGCCTACTTATCCGTGGGAACATTATACACTTCTATAACGTTATATATCCTAACCGAAGGCAACATAACATCTCGGACGTGATATTTTACAACATTCGTGGCGTGTCGGCCTCTACTTCTCGTTGGGAACATTATGTGCAGCTATAACGTTATATATCCTAACCTAAGGCAACCTAACATCTCGGATGTAATATTTTACAACATTCCTTGCGTGTCGGCCTCTACTTCTCGGTGGGAACATTATGTGCAGCTATAACGTTATATATCCTAACCTAAGGCAACCTAACATCTCGGATGTAATATTTTACAACATTCCTTGCGTGTCGGCCCCTACTTCTTTGTGGGACAATTATGTACGTATGTAACGTTATATGTCCTAACCGAAGCAAACCTAACATCTCGGATGTAATTTTTCTCAACATTCGTGGCGTGTCGGCCTCTACTTCTCGGTGGGAACATTATGTACGTATATAACGTTATATGTCCTAACCTAAGCAAACCTAACATCTCGGATGTAATATTTCACAACGTTCGTGGCGTGTCGGCCTCTACTTCACGGTGGGAACATTATGTACGTCTATAACGTTATGTGCCCTAACCTAAGGCACCTAACACCTCGTATGTAATATTTTACAACATTCGTGGCGTGTAGGCCTCTACTTCTCGGTGGGAACATTATGCACGTCTATAACGTTATGTGCCCTAACCTAAGGCACCTAACACCTCGTATGTAATATTTTACAACATTCGTGGCGTGTAGGCCTCTACTTCTCGGTGGGAACATTATGTACGTCTATAACGTTATATATCCTAACGTAAGGCAACCTAACACCTCGTATGTAATATTTTACAATATTCGTGGCGTGTCGGCACCTACTTTTCGGTGGTAACATTATATACGGCTATAACGTTATATGTTCTCTCCTAGGGCAACCTAACATCTCGGATGTAATATTTTACATCATTCCTTTCGTGTCGGCCCCTACTTCTCGGTGGGAACATTATGTACGGCTCATCACGTTATATGTCCTAACCTAAGGCAACCTAACACCTCGGAGGTAATATTTAACAACATTCGTGGCGTGAGGCCTACTACATCTCGGTGGGAACATTATGTGCAGCTATAACGTATTATGTCCTAACCTAAGGCAGCCTAACATCTCGCATGTAATATTTTACAACATTCCTTGCGTGTCGGCGCCTACTTATCCGTGGGAACATTATACACTTCTATAACGTTATATATCCTAACCGAAGGCAACATAACATCTCGGACGTGATATTTTACAACATTTGTGGCGTGTCGGCCTCTACTTCTCGGTGGGAACATTATGTGCAGCTATATCGTTATATATCCTAACCTAAGGCAACTTAACATCTCGGATGTAATATTTTACAACATTCCTTGCGTGTCGGCCCCTACTTCTTTGTGGGAACATTATGTACGTATGTAACGTTATATGTCCTAACCTAAGCAAACCTAACATCTCGGATGTAATATTTCACAACATTCGTGGCGTGTCGGCCTCTACTTCTCGGTGGGAACATTATGTACGTATATAACGTTATATGTCCTAACCTAAGCAAACCTAACATCTCGGATGTAATATTTCACAACATTCGTGGCGTGTCGGCCTCTACTTCTCGGTGGGAACATTATGTACGTCTATAACCTTATATATACTAACCTAAGGCAACCTAACATCTCGGATGTAATATTTTACAACATTACTTGCGTGTCGGCGCCTACTTATGCGTGGGAACATTATACACTTCTATAACGTTATATATCCTAACCGAAGGCAACATAACATCTCGGACGTGATATTTTACAACATTCGTGGCGTGTCGGCCTCTACTTCTCGTTGGGAACATTATGTGCAGCTATAACGTTATATATCCTAACCTAAGGCAACCTAACATCTCGGATGTAATATTTTACAACATTCCTTGCGTGTCGGCCTCTACTTCTCGGTGGGAACATTATGTACGTCTATAATGTTATGTGCCCTAACCTAAGGCAACCTAACATCTCGGATGTAATATTTCACAACATTCGTGGCGTGTCGGCCTCTACTTCTCGGTGGGAACATTATGTACGTCTATAACGTTATGTGCCCTAACCTAAGGCAACCTAACACCTCGTATGTAATATTTTACAACATTCGTGGCGTGTAGGCCTCTACTTCTCGGTGGGAGCATTATGTACGTCTATAACGTTATATATCCTAACGTAAGGCAACCTAACATCTCGGATGTAATATTTTCCAACATTCCTTGCGTGTCGGCACCTACTTCTCGGTGGGAACATTATGTACGTATATAACGTTATATGTCCTAACCTAAGAAAACCTAACATCTCGGATGTAATATTTCACAACATTCGTGGCGTGTCGGCCTCTACTTCACGGTGGGAACATTATGTACGTCTATAACGTTATGTGCCCTAACCTAAGGCAACCTAACACCTCGTATGTAATATTTTACAACATTCGTGGCGTGTAGGCCTCTACTTCTCGGTGGGAACATTATGTACGTCTATAACGTTATATATGCTAACGTAAGGCAACCTAACATCTCGGATGTAATATTTTCCAACATTCCTTGCGTGTCGGCACCTACTTCTCGGTGGGAAAATTATGTACGTATATAACGTTATATGTCCTAACCTAAGCAAACATATCATCTCGGATGTAATATTTCACAACATTCGTGGCGTGTCGGCCTCTACTTCTCGGTGTGAACATTATGTACATCTATAACGTTATGTGCCCTAACCTAAGGCAACCTAACACCTCGTAGGTAATATTTTACAACATTCGTGGCGTGTAGGCCTCTACTTCTCGGTGGGAACATTATGCACGTCTGTAACGTTATATGTCCTAACCTAAGGCAACCTAACACCTCGTATGTAATATTTTACAACATTCCTTGCGTGTCGGGGCCTACTTATCCGTGGGAACATTATATACTTCTATAACGTTATATATCCTAACCGAAGGCAACATAACATCTCGGACGTGATATTTTACAGCATTCCTTGCGCGTCGGCACCTACTTTTCGGAGGTAACATTATATACGTCTATAACGTTATATATCCTAACCTAAGGCAACCTAACATCTCGGACGTTATATTCTACAACATTCGTGGCGTGTCGGCCCCTACTTCTTGGTGGGAACATTATGTACGTATATAACGTTATATGTCCTATCCTAAGGGAACCTAACATCTCGGATGTAATATTTTACAGCATTCCTTGCGCGTCGGCACCTACTTTTCGGTGGTAACATTATATACGTCTATAACGTTATATGTCCTAACCTAAGGCAACCTAACATCTCGGATGTAATATTTTACAACATTCCTTGCGTGTCGGCCCCTACTTCTCGGTGGGAACATTATGTACGGCTATAACGTTATATGTCCTACCCTAGGGCAACCTAACATCTCGGATGTAATATTTTACAACATTCCTTGCGTGTCGGCCCCTACTTCTCGGTGGGAACATTATGTGCAGCTATAACGTTATATATCCTAACCTAAGGCAACCTAACATCTCGGATGTAATATTTTACAACATTCCTTGCGTGTCGGCCCCTACTTCTTTGTGGGACAATTATGTACGTATGTAACGTTATATGTCCTAACCGAAGCAAACCTAACATCTCGGATGTAATTTTTCTCAACATTCGTGGCGTGTCGGCCTCTACTTCTCGGTGGGAACATTATGTACGTATATAACGTTATATGTCCTAACCTAAGCAAACCTAACATCTCGGATGTAATATTTCACAACATTCGTGGCGTGTAGGCCTCTACTTCTCGGTGGGAACATTATGCACGTCTATAACGTTATGTGCCCTAACCTAAGGCACCTAACACCTCGTATGTAATATTTCACAACATTCGTGGCGTGTAGGCCTCTACTTCTCGGTGGGAACATTATGTACGACTATAACGTTATATATCCTAACGTAAGGCAACCTAACACCTCGTATGTAATATTTTACAATATTCGTGGCGTGTCGGCACCTACTTTTCGGTGGTAACATTATATACGGCTATAACGTTATATGTTCTCTCCTAGGGCAACCTAACATCTCGGATGTAATATTTTACATCATTCCTTTCGCGTCGGCACCTACTTCTCGGTGGGAACATTATGTACGGCTCATCACGTTATATGTCCTAACCTAAGGCAACCTAACACCTCGGAGGTAATATATAACAACATTCGTGGCGTGAGGCCTACTACATCTCGGTGGGAACATTATGTGCAGCTATAACGTATTATGTCCTAACCTAAGGCAGCCTAACATCTCGCATGTAATATTTTACAACATTCCTTGCGTGTCGGCGCCTACTTATCCGTGGGAACATTATACACTTCTATAACGTTATATATCCTAACCGAAGGCAACATAACATCTCGGACGTGATATTTTACAACATTTGTGGCGTGTCGGCCTCTACTTCTCGGTGGGAACATTATGTGCAGCTATAACGTTATATATCCTAACCTAAGGCAACCTAACATCTCGGATGTAATATTTTACAACATTCCTTGCGTGTCGGCCTCTACTTCTCGGTGGGAACATTATGTGCAGCTATAACGTTATATATCCTAACGTAAGGCAACCTAACATCTCGGATGTAATATTTTACTACATTCCTTGCGTGTCGGCACCTACTTCTCGGTGGGAACATTATGTGCAGCTATATCGTTATATATCCTAACCTAAGGCAACTTAACATCTCGGATGTAATATTTTACAACATTCCTTGCGTGTCGGCCCCTACTTCTTTGTGGGAACATTATGTACGTATGTAACGTTATATGTCCTAACCTAAGCAAACCTAACATCTCGGATGTAATATTTCACAACATTCGTGGTGTGTCGGCCTCTACTTCTCGGTGGGAACATTATGTACGTATATAACGTTATATGTCCTAACCTAAGCAAACCTAACATCTCGGATGTAATATTTCACAACATTCGTGGCGTGTCGGCCTCTACTTCTCGGTGGGAACATTATGTACGTCTATAACCTTATATATACTAACCTAAGGCAACCTAACATCTCGGATGTAATATTTTACAACATTACTTGCGTGTCGGCGCCTACTTATGCGTGGGAACATTATACACTTCTATAACGTTATATATCCTAACCGAAGGCAACATAACATCTCGGACGTGATATTTTACAACATTCGTGGCGTGTCGGCCTCTACTTCTCGTTGGGAACATTATGTGCAGCTATAACGTTATATATCCTAACCTAAGGCAACCTAACATCTCGGATGTAATATTTTACAACATTCCTTGCGTGTCGGCCTCTACTTCTCGGTGGGAACATTATGTACGTCTATAATGTTATGTGCCCTAACCTAAGGCAACCTAACATCTCGGATGTAATATTTCACAACATTCGTGGCGTGTCGGCCTCTACTTCTCGGTGGGAACATTATGTACGTCTATAACGTTATGTGCCCTAACCTAAGGCAACCTAACACCTCGTATGTAATATTTTACAACATTCGTGGCGTGTAGGCCTCTACTTCTCGGTGGGAGCATTATGTACGTCTATAACGTTATATATCCTAACGTAAGGCAACCTAACATCTCGGATGTAATATTTTCCAACATTCCTTGCGTGTCGGCACCTACTTCTCGGTGGGAACATTATGTACGTATATAACGTTATATGTCCTAACCTAAGAAAACCTAACATCTCGGATGTAATATTTCACAACATTCGTGGCGTGTCGGCCTCTACTTCACGGTGGGAACATTATGTACGTCTATAACGTTATGTGCCCTAACCTAAGGCAACCTAACACCTCGTATGTAATATTTTACAACATTCGTGGCGTGTAGGCCTCTACTTCTCGGTGGGAACATTATGTACGTCTATAACGTTATATATCCTAACGTAAGGCAACCTAACATCTCGGATGTAATATTTTCCAACATTCCTTGCGTGTCGGCACCTACTTCTCGGTGGGAAAATTATGTACGTATATAACGTTATATGTCCTAACCTAAGCAAACATATCATCTCGGATGTAATATTTCACAACATTCGTGGCGTGTCGGCCTCTACTTCTCGGTGTGAACATTATGTACATCTATAACGTTATGTGCCCTAACCTAAGGCAACCTAACACCTCGTAGGTAATATTTTACAACATTCGTGGCGTGTAGGCCTCTACTTCTCGGTGGGAACATTATGCACGTCTGTAACGTTATATGTCCTAACCTAAGGCAACCTAACACCTCGTATGTAATATTTTACAACATTCCTTGCGTGTCGGGGCCTACTTATCCGTGGGAACATTATATACTTCTATAACGTTATATATCCTAACCGAAGGCAACATAACATCTCGGACGTGATATTTTACAGCATTCCTTGCGCGTCGGCACCTACTTTTCGGAGGTAACATTATATACGTCTATAACGTTATATATCCTAACCTAAGGCAACCTAACATCTCAGATGTAATATTTTACAACATTCCTTGCGTGTCGGCCCCTACTTCTTGGTGAGGACATTATGTACGTATATAACGTTACATGTCCTAACCTAAGCAAACCTAACATCTCGGATGTAATATTTAACAACATTCGTGGCGTGTCGGCCACTACATCACGGTGGGAACATTATGTTCGTCTATAACGTTATGTGCCCTAACCTAAGGCAACCTAACACCTCGTATGTAATATTTTACAACATTCGTGGCGTGTAGGCCTCTACTTCTCGGTGGGAAAATTATGTACGTCTATAACCTTATATATACTAACCTAAGGCAACCTAACATCTCGGATGTAATATTTTACAACATTCGTGGCGTGTCGGCCTCTACTTCTCGGTGGGAAAATTATGTACGTCTATAACCTTATATATACTAACCTAAGGCAACCTAACATCTCGGATGTAATATTTTACAACATTACTTGCGTGTCGGCGCCTACTTATCCGTGGGAACATTATACACTTCTATAACGTTATATATCCTAACCGAAGGCAACATAACATCTCGGACGTGATATTTTACAACATTCGTGGCGTGTCGGCCTCTACTTCTCGTTGGGAACATTATGTGCAGCTATAACGTTATATATCCTAACCTAAGGCAACCTAACATCTCGGATGTAATATTTTACAACATTCCTTGCGTGTCGGCCTCTACTTCTCGGTGGGAACATTATGTGCAGCTATAACGTTATATATCCTAACCTAAGGCAACCTAACATCTCGGATGTAATATTTTACAACATTCCTTGCGTGTCGGCCCCTACTTCTTTGTGGGACAATTATGTACGTATGTAACGTTATATGTCCTAACCGAAGCAAACCTAACATCTCGGATGTAATTTTTCTCAACATTCGTGGCGTGTCGGCCTCTACTTCTCGGTGGGAACATTATGTACGTATATAACGTTATATGTCCTAACCTAAGGCAACCTAACACCTCGTATGTAATATTTTACAACATTCGTGGCGTGTAGGCCTCTACTTCTCGGTGGGAACATTATGTACGTCTATAACGTTATATATCCTAACGTAAGGCAACCTAACATCTCGGATGTAATATTTTCCAACATTCCTTGCGTGTCGGCACCTACTTCTCGGTGGGAAAATTATGTACGTATATAACGTTATATGTCCTAACCTAAGCAAACATATCATCTCGGATGTAATATTTCACAACATTCGTGGCGTGTCGGCCTCTACTTCTCGGTGTGAACATTATGTACATCTATAACGTTATGTGCCCTAACCTAAGGCAACCTAACACCTCGTAGGTAATATTTTACAACATTCGTGGCGTGTAGGCCTCTACTTCTCGGTGGGAACATTATGCACGTCTGTAACGTTATATGTCCTAACCTAAGGCAACCTAACACCTCGTATGTAATATTTTACAACATTCCTTGCGTGTCGGGGCCTACTTATCCGTGGGAACATTATATACTTCTATAACGTTATATATCCTAACCGAAGGCAACATAACATCTCGGACGTGATATTTTACAGCATTCCTTGCGCGTCGGCACCTACTTTTCGGAGGTAACATTATATACGTCTATAACGTTATATATCCTAACCTAAGGCAACCTAACATCTCGGACGTTATATTCTACAACATTCGTGGCCTGTCGGCCCCTACTTCTTGGTGGGAACATTATGTACGTATATAACGTTATATGTCCTATCCTAAGGGAACCTAACATCTCGGATGTAATATTTTACAGCATTCCTTGCGCGTCGGCACCTACTTTTCGGTGGTAACATTATATACGTCTATAACGTTATATGTCCTAACCTAAGGCAACCTAACATCTCGGATGTAATATTTTACAACATTCCTTGCGTGTCGGCCCCTACTTCTCGGTGGGAACATTATGTACGGCTATAACGTTATATGTCCTACCCTAGGGCAACCTAACATCTCGGATGTAATATTTTACAACATTCCTTGCGTGTCGGCCCCTACTTCTCGGTGGGAACATTATGTGCAGCTATAACGTTATATATCCTAACCTAAGGCAACCTAACATCTCGGATGTAATATTTTACAACATTCCTTGCGTGTCGGCCCCTACTTCTTTGTGGGACAATTATGTACGTATGTAACGTTATATGTCCTAACCGAAGCAAACCTAACATCTCGGATGTAATTTTTCTCAACATTCGTGGCGTGTCGGCCTCTACTTCTCGGTGGGAACATTATGTACGTATATAACGTTATATGTCCTAACCTAAGCAAACCTAACATCTCGGATGTAATATTTCACAACGTTCGTGGCGTGTCGGCCTCTACTTCACGGTGGGAACATTATGTACGTCTATAACGTTATGTGCCCTAACCTAAGGCACCTAACACCTCGTATGTAATATTTTACAACATTCGTGGCGTGTAGGCCTCTACTTCTCGGTGGGAACATTATGCACGTCTATAACGTTATGTGCCCTAACCTAAGGCACCTAACACCTCGTATGTAATATTTTACAACATTCGTGGCGTGTAGGCCTGTACTTCTCGGTGGGAACATTATGTACGTCTATAACGTTATATATCCTAACGTAAGGCAACCTAACACCTCGTATGTAATATTTTACAATATTCGTGGCGTGTCGGCACCTACTTTTCGGTGGTAACATTATATACGGCTATAACGTTATATGTTCTCTCCTAGGGCAACCTAACATCTCGGATGTAATATTTTACATCATTCCTTTCGTGTCGGCCCCTACTTCTCGGTGGGAACATTATGTACGGCTCATCACGTTATATGTCCTAACCTAAGGCAACCTAACACCTCGGAGGTAATATTTAACAACATTCGTGGCGTGAGGCCTACTACATCTCGGTGGGAACATTATGTGCAGCTATAACGTATTATGTCCTAACCTAAGGCAGCCTAACATCTCGCATGTAATATTTTACAACATTCCTTGCGTGTCGGCGCCTACTTATCCGTGGGAACATTATACACTTCTATAACGTTATATATCCTAACCGAAGGCAACATAACATCTCGGACGTGATATTTTACAACATTTGTGGCGTGTCGGCCTCTACTTCTCGGTGGGAACATTATGTGCAGCTATAACGTTATATATCCTAACCTAAGGCAACCTAACATCTCGGATGTAATATTTTACAACATTCCTTGCGTGTCGGCCTCTACTTCTCGGTGGGAACATTATGTGCAGCTATAACGTTATATATCCTAACGTAAGGCAACCTAACATCTCGGATGTAATATTTTACTACATTCCTTGCGTGTCGGCACCTACTTCTCGGTGGGAACATTATGTGCAGCTATATCGTTATATATCCTAACCTAAGGCAACTTAACATCTCGGATGTAATATTTTACAACATTCCTTGCGTGTCGGCCCCTACTTCTTTGTGGGAACATTATGTACGTATGTAACGTTATATGTCCTAACCTAAGCAAACCTAACATCTCGGATGTAATATTTCACAACATTCGTGGCGTGTCGGCCTCTACTTCTCGGTGGGAACATTATGTACGTATATAACGTTATATGTCCTAACCTAAGCAAACCTAACATCTCGGATGTAATATTTCACAACATTCGTGGCGTGTCGGCCTCTACTTCTCGGTGGGAACATTATGTACGTCTATAACCTTATATATACTAACCTAAGGCAACCTAACATCTCGGATGTAATATTTTACAACATTACTTGCGTGTCGGCGCCTACTTATTGCGTGGGAACATTATACACTTCTATAACGTTATATATCCTAACCGAAGGCAACATAACATCTCGGACGTGATATTTTACAACATTCGTGGCGTGTCGGCCTCTACTTCTCGTTGGGAACATTATGTGCAGCTATAACGTTATATATCCTAACCTAAGGCAACCTAACATCTCGGATGTAATATTTTACAACATTCCTTGCGTGTCGGCCTCTACTTCTCGGTGGGAACATTATGTACGTCTATAATGTTATGTGCCCTAACCTAAGGCAACCTAACATCTCGGATGTAATATTTCACAACATTCGTGGCGTGTCGGCCTCTACTTCTCGGTGGGAACATTATGTACGTCTATAACGTTATGTGCCCTAACCTAAGGCAACCTAACACCTCGTATGTAATATTTTACAACATTCGTGGCGTGTAGGCCTCTACTTCTCGGTGGGAGCATTATGTACGTCTATAACGTTATATATCCTAACGTAAGGCAACCTAACATCTCGGATGTAATATTTTCCAACATTCCTTGCGTGTCGGCACCTACTTCTCGGTGGGAACATTATGTACGTATATAACGTTATATGTCCTAACCTAAGAAAACCTAACATCTCGGATGTAATATTTCACAACATTCGTGGCGTGTCGGCCTCTACTTCACGGTGGGAACATTATGTACGTCTATAACGTTATGTGCCCTAACCTAAGGCAACCTAACACCTCGTATGTAATATTTTACAACATTCGTGGCGTGTAGGCCTCTACTTCTCGGTGGGAACATTATGTACGTCTATAACGTTATATATCCTAACGTAAGGCAACCTAACATCTCGGATGTAATATTTTCCAACATTCCTTGCGTGTCGGCACCTACTTCTCGGTGGGAAAATTATGTACGTATATAACGTTATATGTCCTAACCTAAGCAAACATATCATCTCGGATGTAATATTTCACAACATTCGTGGCGTGTCGGCCTCTACTTCTCGGTGTGAACATTATGTACATCTATAACGTTATGTGCCCTAACCTAAGGCAACCTAACACCTCGTAGGTAATATTTTACAACATTCGTGGCGTGTAGGCCTCTACTTCTCGGTGGGAACATTATGCACGTCTGTAACGTTATATGTCCTAACCTAAGGCAACCTAACACCTCGTATGTAATATTTTACAACATTCCTTGCGTGTCGGGGCCTACTTATCCGTGGGAACATTATATACTTCTATAACGTTATATATCCTAACCGAAGGCAACATAACATCTCGGACGTGATATTTTACAGCATTCCTTGCGCGTCGGCACCTACTTTTCGGAGGTAACATTATATACGTCTATAACGTTATATATCCTAACCTAAGGCAACCTAACATCTCAGATGTAATATTTTACAACATTCCTTGCGTGTCGGCCCCTACTTCTTGGTGAGGACATTATGTACGTATATAACGTTACATGTCCTAACCTAAGCAAACCTAACATCTCGGATGTAATATTTAACAACATTCGTGGCGTGTCGGCCACTACATCACGGTGGGAACATTATGTTCGTCCATAACGTTATGTGCCCTAACCTAAGGCAACCTAACACCTCGTATGTAATATTTTACAACATTCGTGGCGTGTAGGCCTCTACTTCTCGGTGGGAAAATTATGTACGTCTATAACCTTATATATACTAACCTAAGGCAACCTAACATCTCGGATGTAATATTTTACAACATTCGTGGCGTGTCGGCCTCTACTTCTCGGTGGGAAAATTATGTACGTCTATAACCTTATATATACTAACCTAAGGCAACCTAACATCTCGGATGTAATATTTTACAACATTACTTGCGTGTCGGCGCCTACTTATCCGTGGGAACATTATACACTTCTATAACGTTATATATCCTAACCGAAGGCAACATAACATCTCGGACGTGATATTTTACAACATTCGTGGCGTGTCGGCCTCTACTTCTCGTTGGGAACATTATGTGCAGCTATAACGTTATATATCCTAACCTAAGGCAACCTAACATCTCGGATGTAATATTTTACAACATTCCTTGCGTGTCGGCCTCTACTTCTCGGTGGGAACATTATGTGCAGCTATAACGTTATATATCCTAACCTAAGGCAACCTAACATCTCGGATGTAATATTTTACAACATTCCTTGCGTGTCGGCCCCTACTTCTTTGTGGGACAATTATGTACGTATGTAACGTTATATGTCCTAACCGAAGCAAACCTAACATCTCGGATGTAATTTTTCTCAACATTCGTGGCGTGTCGGCCTCTACTTCTCGGTGGGAACATTATGTACGTATATAACGTTATATGTCCTAACCTAAGGCAACCTAACACCTCGTATGTAATATTTTACAACATTCGTGGCGTGTAGGCCTCTACTTCTCGGTGGGAACATTATGTACATCTATAACGTTATATATCCTAACGTAAGGCAACCTAACACCTCGTATGTAATATTTTACAATATTCGTGGCGTGTCGGCACCTACTTTTCGGTGGTAACATTATATACGGCTATAACGTTATATGTTCTCTCCTAGGGCAACCTAACATCTCGGATGTAATATTTTACAACATTCCTTTCGTGTCGGCCCCTACTTCTTGGTGGGAACATTATGTACGGCTCATCACGTTATATGTCCTAACCTAAGGCAACCTAACACCTCGGAGGTAATATTTAACAACATTCGTGGCGTGAGGGCTACTACATCTCGGTGGGAACATTATGTGCAGCTATAACGTATTATGTCCTAACCTAAGGCAGCCTAACATCTCGCATGTAATATTTTACAACATTCCTTGCGTGTCGGCGCCTACTTATCCGTGGGAACATTATACACTTCTATAACGTTATATATCCTAACCGAAGGCAACATAACATCTCGGACGTGATATTTTACAACATTTGTGGCGTGTCGGCCTCTACTTCTCGGTGGGAACATTATGTGCAGCTATAACGTTATATATCCTAACCTAAGGCAACCTAACATCTCGGATGTAATATTTTACAACATTCCTTGCGTGTCGGCCTCTACTTCTCGGTGGGAACATTATGTGCAGCTATAACGTTATATATCCTAACGTAAGGCAACCTAACATCTCGGATGTAATATTTTACTACATTCCTTGCGTGTCGGCACCTACTTCTCGGTGGGAACATTATATACGTCTATAACGTTATATATCCTATCCTAGGGCAACCTAACATCTCGGACGTTATATTCTACAACATTCGTGGCGTGTCGGCCCCTACTTCTTGGTGGGAACATTATGTACGTATATAACGTTATATGTCCTATCCTAAGGGAACCTAACATCTCGGATGTAATATTTTACAACATTCCTTGCGTGTCGGCCCCTACTTCTCGGTGGGAACATTTAGTACGGCTATAACGTTATATGTCCTATCCTAGGGCAACCTAACATCTCGGATGTAATATTTTACAACATTCCTTGCGTGTCCGCCCCTACTTCTCGGTGGGAACATTATGTGCAGCTATATCGTTATATATCCTAACCTAAGGCAACTTAACATCTCGGATGTAATATTTTACAACATTCCTTGCGTGTCGGCCCCTACTTCTTTGTGGGAACATTATGTACGTATGTAACGTTTTATGTCCTAACCTAAGCAAACCTAACATCTCGGATGTAATATTTCACAACATTCGTGGCGTGTCGGCCTCTACTTCTCGGTGGGAACATTATGTACGTATATAACGTTATATGTCCTAACCTAAGCAAACCTAACATCTCGGATGTAATATTTCACAACATTCGTGGCGTGTCGGCCTCTACTTCTCGGTGGGAACATTATGTACGTCTATAACCTTATATGTCCTAACCTAAGCAAACCTAACATCTCGGATGTAATATTTCACAACATTCGTGGCGTGTCGGCCTCGACTTCTCGGTGGGAACATTATGTACGTCTATAACCTTATATATCCTAACCGAAGGCAACATAACATCTCGGACGTGATATTTTACAGCATTCCTTGCGCGTAGGCACCTACTTTTCGGAGGTAACATTATATACGTCTATAACGTTATATATCCTAACCTAAGGCAACCTAACATCTCGGATGTAATATTTTACAACATTCCTTGCGTGTCGGCCCCTACTTCTTGGTGAGGACATTATGTACGTATATAACGTTACATGTCCTAACCTAAGCAAACCTAACATCTCGGATGTAATATTTAACAACATTCGTGGCGTGTCGGCCACTACATCTCGGTGGGAACATTATGTTCGTTTATAACGTTATGTGCCCTAACCTAAGGCAACCTAACACCTCGTATGTAATATTTTACAACATTCGTGGCGTGTAGGCCTCTACTTCTCGGTGGGAACATTATGTACGTATATAACGTTATATGTCCTAACCTAAGCAAACCTAACATCTCGGATGTAATATTTCACAACATTCGTGGCGTGTCGGCCTCTACTTCTCGGTCGGAACATTATGTACGTCTATAACGTTATGTGCCCTAACCTAAGGCAAACGTACACCTCGTATGTAATATTTTACAACATTCGTGGCGTGTAGGCCTCTACTTCTCGGTGGGAACATTATGTACGTCTATAACGTTATATGTCCTAACCTAAGCAAACCTAACATCTCGGATGCAATATTTCACAACATTCGTGGCGTGTCGGCCTCTACTTCTCGGTCGGAACATTATGTACGTCTATAACGTTATGTGCCCTAACCTAAGGCAACCGTACACCTCGTATGTAATATTTTACACCATTCGTGGCGTGTCGGCCTCTACTTCTCGGTGGGAACATTATGTACGTCTATAACGTTATGTGCCCTAACCTAAGGCAACATAACACCTCGTATGTAATATTTTACAACATTCGTGGCGTGTAGGCCTCTACTTCTCGGTGGGAACATTATGTACGTCTATAACGTTATATATTCTAACGTAAGGCAACCTAACATCACGGATGTAATATTTTCCAACATTCCTTGCGTGTCGGCACCTACTTTTCGGTGGGAACATTATTTACGTCTATAACGTTATATGTTCTACCCTAGGGCAACCGAACATCTCGGATGTAATATTTTGCAACATTCCTTGCGTGTCGGCCCCTACTTCTTGGTGGGAACATTATGTACGGCTGTAACCTTATATATCCTAACCGAAGGCAACATAACATCTCGGACGTGATATTTTACAGCATTCCTTGCGCGTCGGCACCTACTTTTCGGTAGTAACATTATATACGTCTATAACGTTATATATCCCAACCCTAGGCAACCTAACATCTCGGATGTAATATTTTACAACATTCCTTGCGTGTCGGCCCCTACTTCTTGGTGAGAACATTATGTATGTATATAACGTTACATGTCCTAACCTAAGCAAAGCTAACACCTCGGATGTAATATTTAACAACATTCGTGGCGTGTCGGCCCCTACTTCTCGGTGGGGACATTATGCACGGCTGTAACGTTATATGTCCTAACCTAAGGCAACCTAACACCTCGGATGTAATATTTTACAACATTCGTGGCGTGTCGGCCACTACTTCTCGGTGGGAACATTATGTGCAGCTATAACGTAATATGTCCTAACCTAATGCAGCCTAACATCTCGGATGTAATATTTTACAACATTCCTTGCGTGTGGGCGCCTACTTATTCGTGGGAACATTATATACTTCTATAACGTAATATGTCCTAACCTAAGGCAACCTAACATCTCCGACGCAATATTTTACAACATTCCATGCGTGTCGGCACCTACTTCTCGGTGGGAACATTATGTACGTCTATAACGTTATATATCCTAACATAAGGCAACCTAACAACTCGGATGTAATGTTTCACAACATTCCTGGCGCTTCAGCCCCTTCATTTCTGTGGGAACATTATGTATGTCTATAACGTTATATGCCCTAACCTAAGGCAACCTAACAACTCGGATGTAATACATAATAATTATGACGTTATATGTCCTAACCTAAGGCAACCTAACTTCTCGGACGTAATATTTTACAACATTCCTTGCGTGTCGGCGCCTACTTCTCCGTGGGAACATTATATACGTCTATAACGTTATATATCCTAACCTAAGCAAACCTAATATCTCGGATGTAATATTTAACAACATCCGTGGCGTGCGGGCACTACTTCTCGGTGGGAACATTATGTTCGTCTATATCGTTATGTGCCCTAACCTAAGGCAACCTAACACCTCGTATGTAATATTTTACAACATTCGTGGCGTGTAGGCCTCTACTTCTCGGTGGGAACATTATGTGCAGCTATAACGTAATATGTCCTAACCTAAGGCAGCCTAACATCTCGGATGTAATATTTTACAACATTCCTTGCGTGTCGGCGCCTACTTATTCGTGGGAACATTATATACTTCTATAACGTAATATGTCCTAACCTAAGGCAACCTAACATCTCCTACGCAATATTTTACAACATTCCATGCGTGTCGGCACCTACTTCTCGGTGGGAACATTATGTACGTCTATAACGTTATATATCCTAACATAAGGCAACCTAACAACTCGGATGTAATATTTCACAACATTCCTGGCGCTTCAGCCCCTTCATTTCTGTGGGAACATTATGTACGTCTATAACGTTATATGCCCTAACCTAAGGCAACCTAACAACTCGGATGTAATACATAATAATTATGACGTTATATGTCCTAACCTAAGGCAACCTAACTTCTCGGACGTAATATTTTACAACATTCCTTGCGTGTCGGCGCCTACTTCTCCGTGGGAACATTATATACGTCTATAACGTTATATATCCTAACCTAAGCAAACCTAATATCTCGGATGTAATATTTAACAACATTCGTGGCGTGTCGGCCACTACTTCTCGGTGGGAACATTATGTTCGTCTATATCGTTATGTGCCCTAACCTAAGGCAACCTAACACCTCGTATGTAATATTTTACAACATTCGTGGCGTGTAGGCCTCTACTTCTCGGTGGGAACATTATGTACGTCTATAACGTTATATATCCTAACGTAAGGCAACCTAACATCTGGGATGTAATATTTTCCAACATTCCTTGCATGTCGGCACCTATTTCTCGGTGGGAACATTATATACTTCTATAACGTTATATATCCTATCCTAGGGCAACCTAACATCTCGGACGTTATATTCTACAACATTCGTGGCGTGTCGGCCCCTACTTCTTGGTGGGAACATTATGTACGTATATAACGTTATATGTCCTATCTTAAGGCAACCTAACATCTCGGAAGTAATATTTTACAGCATTCCTTGCGTGTCGGCACCTACTTTTCGGTGGTAACAGTATATACGTCTATAACGTTATATGTCCTATCCTAGGGCAACCTAACATCTCGGATGTAATATTTTACAACATTCCTTGCGTGTCGGCCCCTACTTTTCGGTGGGGACATTATGTACGGCTGTAACGTTATATGTCCTAACCTAAGGCAACCTAACACCTCGGATGTAATATTTTACAACATTCGTGGCGTGTCGGCCACTAGTTCTCGGTGGGAACATTATGTACGTATATAACGTTATATGTCCTCTCTTAAGGCAACCTAACATCTCGGAAGTAATATTTTACAGCATTCCTTGCGTGTCGGCACCTACTTTTCGGTGGTAACATTATATACGTTTATAACGTTATATGTCCTATCCTAGGGCAACCTAACATCTCGGATGTAATATTTTACAACATTCCTTGCGTGTCGGCCCGTACTTCTCTGTGGGGACATTATGTACGTCTGTAACGTTATATGTCCTAACCTAAGGCAACCTAACACCTCGGATGTAATATTTTACAACATTCGTGGCGTGTCGGCCACTAGTTCTCGGTGGGAACATTATGTGCAGCTATAACGTAATATGTCCTCACCTAAGGCAACCTAACATCTCGGACACAATATTTAACAACATTCGTTACGTGTCGACCGCTACTCCTCGGTGGGAACATTATGTACGACTATAACGTTATATGTCCCAACCTAAGGCAACCTAACACCTCGTATGTAACATTTTACAACATTCCTTGCGTGTCGGCGTATAATTCTCGGTGGGAACATTATATACTTCTATATCGTTATATGTCCTAACCGAAGGCAACATAACATCTCGGACGTGATATTTTACAACATTCGTGGCGTGACGGCCTCTACTTCTCGGTGGGAACATTATGTGCAGCTATAACGTAATATGTCCTAACCTAAGGCAGCCTAACATCTCCGACGCAATATTTTACAACATTCCATGCGTGTCGGCACCTACTTATCGGTGGGAACATTATGTACGTCTATAACGTTATATATCCTAACATAAGGCAACATAACAACTCGGATGTAATATTTGACAACATTCCTGGCGCTTCAGCCCCTTCATTTCTGTGGGAACATTATGTACGTCTATAACGTTATATGCCCTAACCTAAGGCAACCTAACCACTCGGATGTAATACATAATAATTATGACGTTATATGTCCTAACCTAAGGCAACCTACCTTCTCGGACGTAATATTTTACAACATTACTTGCATGTCGGCGCCTACTTTGCGGTGGGAACATTATATACTTCTATAACGTTATATTTCCTAACCGAAGGCAACCTAACATCTCGGATGTAATATTTTACAACATTCCTTGCGCGTCGGCACCTACTTCTCGGTGGGAACATTATATACGTCTATAAGGTTACTTATATTATCCCAGGGCAACCTAACATCTCTTACGTTATATTTTACAGCATTCGTGGCGTGTCGACCCCTACTTCTCGGTGTGAACACTATGTACGTCTAAAACGTTATATGTCCTATCCTAAGGCAACCTAACATCTCGGATGTAATATTTTACAACATTTGTGGCGTGTCGGCCCCTACTTCTTTGTGGGAACATTATGTACGGCTATAACGTTATTCGTCCTAACCTAAGCAAACCTAACATCTCGGATGTAATATTTCACAACATTCGTGGCGTGTCGGCCTCTACTTCTCGGTGGGAACATTATGTACGTCTATAACCTTATATATACTAACCTAAGGCAACCTAACATCTCGGATGTAATATTTTACAACATTACTTGCGTGTCGGCGCCTACTTATGCGTGGGAACATTATACACTTCTATAACGTTATATATCCTAACCGAAGGCAACATAACATCTCGGACGTGATATTTTACAACATTCGTGGCGTGTCGGCCTCTACTTCTCGTTGGGAACATTATGTGCAGCTATAACGTTATATATCCTAACCTAAGGCAACCTAACATCTCGGATGTAATATTTTACAACATTCCTTGCGTGTCGGCCTCTACTTCTCGGTGGGAACATTATGTGCAGCTATAACGTTATATATCCTAACCTAAGGCAGCCTAACATCTCGGATGTAATATTTTACAACATTCCTTGCGTGTCGGCCCCTACTTCTTTGTGGGAAAATTATGTACGTATGTAACGTTATATGTCCTAACCTACGCAAACCTAACATCTCGGATGTAATTTTTCTCAACATTCGTGGCGTGTCGGCCTCTACTTCTCGGTGGGAACATTATGTACGTCTATAACGTTATGTGCCCTAACCTAAGGCAACCTAACACCTCGTATGTAATATTTTACAACATTCGTGGCGTGTCGGCACCTACTTCTCGGTGGGAACATTATGTACGTATATAACGTTATATGTCCTAACCTAAGCAAACCTAACATCTCGGATGTAATATTTCACAACATTCCTGGCGTGTCGGCCTCTACTTCACGGTGGGAACATTATGTACGTCTATAACGTTATGTGCCCTAACCTAAGGCAACCTAACACCTCGTATGTAATATTTTACAACATTCGTGGCGTGTAGGCGTCTACTTCTCGGTGGGAACATTATGTACGTCTATAACGTTATATATCCTAACGTAAGGCAACCTAACATCTCGGATGTAATATTTTCCAACATTCCGTGCGTGTCGGCACCTACTTCTCGGTGGGAAAATTATGTACGTATATAACGTTATATGTCCTAACCTAAGCAAACATATCATCTCGGATGTAATATTTCACAACATTCGTGGCGTGTCGGCCTCTACTTCTCGGTGTGCACATTATGTACATCTATAACGTTATGTGCCCTAACCTAAGGCAACCTAACACCTCGTATGTAATATTTTACAACATTCGTGGCGTGTAGGCCTCTACTTCTCGGTGGGAACATTATGCACGTCTATAACGTTATATGTCCTAACCTAAGGCAACCTAACACCTCGTATGTAATATTTTACAACATTCCTTGCGTGTCGGGGCCTACTTATCCGTGGGAACATTATATACTTCTATAACGTTATATATCCTAACCGAAGGCAACATAACATCTCGGACGTGATATTTTACAGCATTCCTTGCGCGTCGGCACCTACTTTTCGGAGGTAATATTATATACGTCTATAACGTTATATATCCTAACCTAAGGCAACCTAACATCTCGGATGTAATATTTTACAACATTCCTTGCGTGTCGGCCCCTACTTCTTGGTGAGGACATTATGTACGTATATAACGTTACATGTCCTAACCTAAGCAAACCTAACATCTCGGATGTAATATTTAACAACATTCGTGGCGTGTCGGCCACTACATCTCGGTGGGAACATTATGTTCGTTTATAACGTTATGTGCCCTAACCTAAGGCAACCTAACACCTCGTATGTAATATTTTACAACATTCGTGGCGTGTAGGCCTCTACTTCTCGGTGGGAACATTATGTACGTATATAACGTTATATGTCCTAACCTAAGCAAACCTAACATCTCGGATGTAATATTTCACAACATTCGTGGCGTGTCGGCCTCTACTTCTCGGTCGGAACATTATGTACGTCTATAACGTTATGTGCCCTAACCTAAGGCAAACGTACACCTCGTATGTAATATTTTACAACATTCGTGGCGTGTAGGCCTCTACTTCTCGGTGGGAACATTATGTACGTCTATAACGTTATATGTCCTAACCTAAGCAAACCTAACATCTCGGATGTAATATTTCACAACATTCGTGGCGTGTCGGCCTCTACTTCTCGGTCGGAACATTATGTACGTCTATAACGTTATGTGCCCTAACCTAAGGCAACCGTACACCTCGTATGTAATATTTTACACCATTCGTGGCGTGTCGGCCTCTACTTCTCGGTGGGAACATTATGTACGTCTATAACGTTATGTGCCCTAACCTAAGGCAACATAACACCTCGTATGTAATATTTTACAACATTCGTGGCGTGTAGGCCTCTACTTCTCGGTGGGAACATTATGTACGTCTATAACGTTATATATTCTAACGTAAGGCAACCTAACATCACGGATGTAATATTTTCCAACATTCCTTGCGTGTCGGCACCTACTTTTCGGTGGGAACATTATGTACGGCTGTAACCTTATATATCCTAACCGAAGGCAACATAACATCTCGGACGTGATATTTTACAGCATTCCTTGCGCGTCGGCACCTACTTTTCGGTAGTAACATTATATACGTCTATAACGTTATATATCCCAACCCTAGGCAACCTAACATCTCGGATGTAATATTTTACAACATTCCTTGCGTGTCGGCCCCTACTTCTTGGTGAGAACATTATGTATGTATATAACGTTACATGTCCTAACCTAAGCAAAGCTAACACCTCGGATGTAATATTTAACAACATTCGTGGCGTGTCGGCCCCTACTTCTCGGTGGGGACATTATGTACGGCTGTAACGTTATATGTCCTAACCTAAGGCAACCTAACACCTCGGATGTAATATTTTACAACATTCGTGGCGTGTCGGCCACTACTTCTCGGTGGGAACATTATGTGCAGCTATAACGTAATATGTCCTAACCTAATGCAGCCTAACATCTCGGATGTAATATTTTACAACATTCCTTGCGTGTCGGCGCCTACTTATTCGTGGGAACATTATATACTTCTATAACGTAATATGTCCTAACCTAAGGCAACCTAACATCTCCGACGCAATATTTTACAACATTCCATGCGTGTCGGCACCTACTTCTCGGTGGGAACATTATGTACGTCTACAACGTTATATATCCTAACATAAGGCAACCTAACAACTCGGATGTAATATTTCACAACATTCCTGGCGCTTCGGCCCCTTCATTTCTGTGGGAACATTATGTATGTCTATAACGTTATATGCCCTAACCTAAGGCAACCTAACAACTCGGATGTAATACATAATAATTATGACGTTATATGTCCTAACCTAAGGCAACCTAACTTCTCGGACGTAATATTTTACAACATTCCTTGCGTGTCGGCGCCTACTTCTCCGTGGGAACATTATATACGTCTATAACGTTATATATCCTAACCTAAGCAAACCTAATATCTCGGATGTAATATTTAACAACATCCGTGGCGTGCGGGCACTACTTCTCGGTGGGAACATTATGTTCGTCTATATCGTTATGTGCCCTAACCTAAGGCAACCTAACACCTCGTATGTAATATTTTACAACATTCGTGGCGTGTAGGCCTCTACTTCTCGGTGGGAACATTATGTGCAGCTATAACGTAATATGTCCTAACCTAAGGCAGCCTAACATCTCGGATGTAATATTTTACAACATTCCTTGCGTGTCGGCGCCTACTTATTCGTGGGAACATTATATACTTCTATAACGTAATATGTCCTAACCTAAGGCAACCTAACATCTCCTACGCAATATTTTACAACATTCCATGCGTGTCGGCACCTACTTCTCGGTGGGAACATTATGTACGTCTATAACGTTATATATCCTAACATAAGGCAACCTAACAACTCGGATGTAATATTTCACAACATTCCTGGCGCTTCAGCCCCTTCATTTCTGTGGGAACATTATGTACGTCTATAACGTTATATGCCCTAACCTAAGGCAACCTAACAACTCGGATGTAATACATAATAATTATGACGTTATATGTCCTAACCTAAGGCAACCTAACTTCTCGGACGTAATATTTTACAACATTCCTTGCGTGTCGGCGCCTACTTCTCCGTGGGAACATTATATACGTCTATAACGTTATATATCCTAACCTAAGCAAACCTAATATCTCGGATGTAATATTTAACAACATCCGTGGCGTGCGGGCACTACTTCTCGGTGGGAACATTATGTTCGTCTATATCGTTATGTGCCCTAACCTAAGGCAACCTAACACCTCGTATGTAATATTTTACAACATTCGTGGCGTGTAGGCCTCTACTTCTCGGTGGGAACATTATGTACGTCTATAACGTTATATATCCTAACGTAAGGCAACCTAACATCTGGGATGTAATATTTTCCAACATTCCTTGCATGTCGGCACCTATTTCTCGGTGGGAACATTATATACTTCTATAACGTTATATATCCTATCCTAGGGCAACCTAACATCTCGGACGTTATATTCTACAACATTCGTGGCGTGTCGGCCCCTACTTCTTGGTGGGAACATTATGTACGTATATAACGTTATATGTCCTATCTTAAGGCAACCTAACATCTCGGAAGTAATATTTTACAGCATTCCTTGCGTGTCGGCACCTACTTTTCGGTGGTAACAGTATATACGTCTATAACGTTATATGTCCTATCCTAGGGCAACCTAACATCTCGGATGTAATATTTTACAACATTCCTTGCGTGTCGGCCCCTACTTTTCGGTGGGGACATTATGTACGGCTGTAACGTTATATGTCCTAACCTAAGGCAACCTAACACCTCGGATGTAATATTTTACAACATTCGTGGCGTGTCGGCCACTAGTTCTCGGTGGGAACATTATGTACGTATATAACGTTATATGTCCTCTCTTAAGGCAACCTAACATCTCGGAAGTAATATTTTACAGCATTCCTTGCGTGTCGGCACCTACTTTTCGGTGGTAACATTATATACGTTTATAACGTTATATGTCCTATCCTAGGGCAACCTAACATCTCGGATGTAATATTTTACAACATTCCTTGCGTGTCGGCCCGTACTTCTCTGTGGGGACATTATGTACGTCTGTAACGTTATATGTCCTAACCTAAGGCAACCTAACACCTCGGATGTAATATTTTACAACATTCGTGGCGTGTCGGCCACTAGTTCTCGGTGGGAACATTATGTGCAGCTATAACGTAATATGTCCTCACCTAAGGCAACCTAACATCTCGGACACAATATTTAACAACATTCGTTACGTGTCGACCGCTACTCCTCGGTGGGAACATTATGTATGTCTATAACGTTATATATCCTAACCTAAGGTAACCTAACATCTCGGATGTAATATTTTACAACATTCCTTGCGTGTCGGCCCCTACTTCTTGATGGGAACATTATGTATGTATATAATGTTATATGTCCTAACCTAAGCAAACCTAACATCTCGGATGTAATATTTCACAACATTCGTGGCGTGTCGGCCTCTACTTCTCGGTGGGAACATTATGTACGTCTATAACGTTATGTGCCCTAACGTAAGGCAACCTAACACCTCGTATGTAATATTTTACAACATTCGTGGCGTGTAGGCCTCTACTTCTCGGTGGGAACATTATGTACGACTATAACGTTATATGTCCCAACCTAAGGCAACCTAACACCTCGTATGTAATATTTTACAACATTCCTTGCGTGTCGGCGTATAATTCTCGGTGGGAACATTATATACTTCTATATCGTTATATGTCCTAACCGAAGGCAACATAACATCTCGGACGTGATATTTTACAACATTCGTGGCGTGACGGCCTCTACTTCTCGGTGGGAACATTATGTGCAGCTATAACGTAATATGTCCTAACCTAAGGCAGCCTAACATCTCCGACGCAATATTTTACAACATTCCATGCGTGTCGGCACCTACTTCTCGGTGGGAACATTATGTACGTCTATAACGTTATATATCCTAACATAAGGCAACATAACAACTCGGATGTAATATTTGACAACATTCCTGGCGCTTCAGCCCCTTCATTTCTGTGGGAACATTATGTACGTCTATAACGTTATATGGCCTAACCTAGGGCAACCTAACCACTCGGATGTAATACATAATAATTATGACGTTATATGTCCTAACCTAAGGCAACCTAACTTCTCGGACGTAATATTTTACAACATTACTTGCATGTCGGCGCCTACTTCGCGGTGGGAACATTATATACTTCTATAACGTTATATTTCCTAACCGAAGGCAACCTAACATCTCGGATGTAATATTTTACAACATTCCTTGCGCGTCGGCACCTACTTCTCGGTGGGAACATTATATACGTCTATAAGGTTACTTATATTATCCCAGGGCAACCTAACATCTCTTACGTTATATTTTACAGCATTCGTGGCGTGTCGACCCCTACTTCTCGGTGTGAACACTATGTACGTCTAAAACGTTATATGTCCTATCCTAAGGCAACCTAACATCTCGGATGTAATATTTCACAACATTCGTGGCGTGTCGGCCCCTACTTCTTGGTCGGAACATTATGTACGTCTATAACGTTATATATCCTAACATAAGGCAACATAACAACTCGGATGTAATATTTGACAACATTCCTGGCGCTTCAGCCCCTTCATTTCTGTGGGAACATTATGTACGTCTATAACGTTATATGGCCTAACCTAGGGCAACCTAACCACTCGGATGTAATACATAATAATTATGACGTTATATGTCCTAACCTAAGGCAACCTAACTTCTCGGACGTAATATTTTACAACATTACTTGCATGTCGGCGCCTACTTCGCGGTGGGAACATTATATACTTCTATAACGTTATATTTCCTAACCGAAGGCAACCTAACATCTCGGATGTAATATTTTACAACATTCCTTGCGCGTCGGCACCTACTTCTCGGTGGGAACATTATATACGTCTATAAGGTTACTTATATTATCCCAGGGCAACCTAACATCTCTTACGTTATATTTTACAGCATTCGTGGCGTGTCGACCCCTACTTCTCGGTGTGAACACTATGTACGTCTAAAACGTTATATGTCCTATCCTAAGGCAACCTAACATCTCGGATGTAATATTTCACAACATTCGTGGCGTGTCGGCCTCTACTTCTCGGTCGGAACATTATGTACGTCTATAACGTTATGTGCCCTAACCTAAGGCAACCGTACACCTCGTATGTAATATTTTACACCATTCGTGGCGTGTCGGCCTCTACTTCTCGGTGGGAACATTATGTACGTCTATAACGTTATGTGCCCTAACCTAAGGCAACATAACACCTCGTATGTAATATTTTACAACATTCGTGGCGTGTAGGCCTCTACTTCTCGGTGGGAACATTATGTACGTCTATAACGTTATATATTCTAACGTAAGGCAACCTAACATCACGGATGTAATATTTTCCAACATTCCTTGCGTGTCGGCACCTACTTTTCGGTGGGAACATTATTTACGTCTATAACGTTATATGTTCTACCCTAGGGCAACCGAACATCTCGGATGTAATATTTTGCAACATTCCTTGCGTGTCGGCCCCTACTTCTTGGTGGGAACATTATGTACGGCTGTAACCTTATATATCCTAACCGAAGGCAACATAACATCTCGGACGTGATATTTTACAGCATTCCTTGCGCGTCGGCACCTACTTTTCGGTAGTAACATTATATACGTCTATAACGTTATATATCCCAACCCTAGGCAACCTAACATCTCGGATGTAATATTTTACAACATTCCTTGCGTGTCGGCCCCTACTTCTTGGTGAGAACATTATGTATGTATATAACGTTACATGTCCTAACCTAAGCAAAGCTAACACCTCGGATGTAATATTTAACAACATTCGTGGCGTGTCGGCCCCTACTTCTCGGTGGGGACATTATGTACGGCTGTAACGTTATATGTCCTAACCTAAGGCAACCTAACACCTCGGATGTAATATTTTACAACATTCGTGGCGTGTCGGCCACTACTTCTCGGTGGGAACATTATGTGCAGCTATAACGTAATATGTCCTAACCTAATGCAGCCTAACATCTCGGATGTAATATTTTACAACATTCCTTGCGTGTCGGCGCCTACTTATTCGTGGGAACATTATATACTTCTATAACGTAATATGTCCTAACCTAAGGCAACCTAACATCTCCGACGCAATATTTTACAACATTCCATGCGTGTCGGCACCTACTTCTCGGTGGGAACATTATGTACGTCTACAACGTTATATATCCTAACATAAGGCAACCTAACAACTCGGATGTAATATTTCACAACATTCCTGGCGCTTCAGCCCCTTCATTTCTGTGGGAACATTATGTATGTCTATAACGTTATATGCCCTAACCTAAGGCAACCTAACAACTCGGATGTAATACATAATAATTATGACGTTATATGTCCTAACCTAAGGCAACCTAACTTCTCGGACGTAATATTTTACAACATTCCTTGCGTGTCGGCGCCTACTTCTCCGTGGGAACATTATATACGTCTATAACGTTATATATCCTAACCTAAGCAAACCTAATATCTCGGATGTAATATTTAACAACATCCGTGGCGTGCGGGCACTACTTCTCGGTGGGAACATTATGTTCGTCTATATCGTTATGTGCCCTAACCTAAGGCAACCTAACACCTCGTATGTAATATTTTACAACATTCGTGGCGTGTAGGCCTCTACTTCTCGGTGGGAACATTATGTGCAGCTATAACGTAATATGTCCTAACCTAAGGCAGCCTAACATCTCGGATGTAATATTTTACAACATTCCTTGCGTGTCGGCGCCTACTTATTCGTGGGAACATTATATACTTCTATAACGTAATATGTCCTAACCTAAGGCAACCTAACATCTCCTACGCAATATTTTACAACATTCCATGCGTGTCGGCACCTACTTCTCGGTGGGAACATTATGTACGTCTATAACGTTATATATCCTAACATAAGGCAACCTAACAACTCGGATGTAATATTTCACAACATTCCTGGCGCTTCAGCCCCTTCATTTCTGTGGGAACATTATGTACGTCTATAACGTTATATGCCCTAACCTAAGGCAACCTAACAACTCGGATGTAATACATAATAATTATGACGTTATATGTCCTAACCTAAGGCAACCTAACTTCTCGGACGTAATATTTTACAACATTCCTTGCGTGTCGGCGCCTACTTCTCCGTGGGAACATTATATACGTCTATAACGTTATATATCCTAACCTAAGCAAACCTAATATCTCGGATGTAATATTTAACAACATTCGTGGCGTGTCGGCCACTACTTCTCGGTGGGAACATTATGTTCGTCTATATCGTTATGTGCCCTAACCTAAGGCAACCTAACACCTCGTATGTAATATTTTACAACATTCGTGGCGTGTAGGCCTCTACTTCTCGGTGGGAACATTATGTACGTCTATAACGTTATATATCCTAACGTAAGGCAACCTAACATCTGGGATGTAATATTTTCCAACATTCCTTGCATGTCGGCACCTATTTCTCGGTGGGAACATTATATACTTCTATAACGTTATATATCCTATCCTAGGGCAACCTAACATCTCGGACGTTATATTCTACAACATTCGTGGCGTGTCGGCCCCTACTTCTTGGTGGGAACATTATGTACGTATATAACGTTATATGTCCTATCTTAAGGCAACCTAACATCTCGGAAGTAATATTTTACAGCATTCCTTGCGTGTCGGCACCTACTTTTCGGTGGTAACAGTATATACGTCTATAACGTTATATGTCCTATCCTAGGGCAACCTAACATCTCGGATGTAATATTTTACAACATTCCTTGCGTGTCGGCCCCTACTTTTCGGTGGGGACATTATGTACGGCTGTAACGTTATATGTCCTAACCTAAGGCAACCTAACACCTCGGATGTAATATTTTACAACATTCGTGGCGTGTCGGCCACTAGTTCTCGGTGGGAACATTATGTACGTATATAACGTTATATGTCCTCTCTTAAGGCAACCTAACATCTCGGAAGTAATATTTTACAGCATTCCTTGCGTGTCGGCACCTACTTTTCGGTGGTAACATTATATACGTTTATAACGTTATATGTCCTATCCTAGGGCAACCTAACATCTCGGATGTAATATTTTACAACATTCCTTGCGTGTCGGCCCGTACTTCTCTGTGGGGACATTATGTACGTCTGTAACGTTATATGTCCTAACCTAAGGCAACCTAACCCCTCGGATGTAATATTTTACAACATTCGTGGCGTGTCGGCCACTAGTTCTCAGTGGGAACATTATGTGCAGCTATAACGTAATATGTCCTCACCTAAGGCAACCTAACATCTCGGACACAATATTTAACAACATTCGTTACGTGTCGACCGCTACTCCTCGGTGGGAACATTATGTATGTCTATAACGTTATATATCCTAACCTAAGGTAACCTAACATCTCGGATGTAATATTTTACAACATTCCTTGCGTGTCGGCCCCTACTTCTTGATGGGAACATTATGTATGTATATAATGTTATATGTCCTAACCTAAGCAAACCTAACATCTCGGATGTAATATTTCACAACATTCGTGGCGTGTCGGCCTCTACTTCTCGGTGGGAACATTATGTACGTCTATAACGTTATGTGCCCTAACGTAAGGCAACCTAACACCTCGTATGTAATATTTTACAACATTCGTGGCGTGTAGGCCTCTACTTCTCGGTGGGAACATTATGTACGACTATAACGTTATATGTCCCAACCTAAGGCAACCTAACACCTCGTATGTAATATTTTACAACATTCCTTGCGTGTCGGCGTATAATTCTCGGTGGGAACATTATATACTTCTATATCGTTATATGTCCTAACCGAAGGCAACATAACATCTCGGACGTGATATTTTACAACATTCGTGGCGTGACGGCCTCTACTTCTCGGTGGGAACATTATGTGCAGCTATAACGTAATATGTCCTAACCTAAGGCAGCCTAACATCTCCGACGCAATATTTTACAACATTCCATGCGTGTCGGCACCTACTTCTCGGTGGGAACATTATGTACGTCTATAACGTTATATATCCTAACATAAGGCAACATAACAACTCGGATGTAATATTTGACAACATTCCTGGCGCTTCAGCCCCTTCATTTCTGTGGGAACATTATGTATGTCTATAACGTTATATGCCCTAACCTAAGGCAACCTAACAACTCGGATGTAATACATAATAATTATGACGTTATATGTCCTAACCTAAGGCAACCTAACTTCTCGGACGTAATATTTTACAACATTCCTTGCGTGTCGGCGCCTACTTCTCCGTGGGAACATTATATACGTCTATAACGTTATATATCCTAACCTAAGCAAACCTAATATCTCGGATGTAATATTTAACAACATCCGTGGCGTGCGGGCACTACTTCTCGGTGGGAACATTATGTTCGTCTATATCGTTATGTGCCCTAACCTAAGGCAACCTAACACCTCGTATGTAATATTTTACAACATTCGTGGCGTGTAGGCCTCTACTTCTCGGTGGGAACATTATGTGCAGCTATAACGTAATATGTCCTAACCTAAGGCAGCCTAACATCTCGGATGTAATATTTTACAACATTCCTTGCGTGTCGGCGCCTACTTATTCGTGGGAACATTATATACTTCTATAACGTAATATGTCCTAACCTAAGGCAACCTAACATCTCCTACGCAATATTTTACAACATTCCATGCGTGTCGGCACCTACTTCTCGGTGGGAACATTATGTACGTCTATAACGTTATATATCCTAACATAAGGCAACCTAACAACTCGGATGTAATATTTCACAACATTCCTGGCGCTTCAGCCCCTTCATTTCTGTGGGAACATTATGTACGTCTATAACGTTATGTGCCCTAACCTAAGGCAACCTAACAACTCGGATGTAATACATAATAATTATGACGTTATATGTCCTAACCTAAGGCAACCTAACTTCTCGGACGTAATATTTTACAACATTCCTTGCGTGTCGGCGCCTACTTCTCCGTGGGAACATTATATACGTCTATAACGTTATATATCCTAACCTAAGCAAACCTAATATCTCGGATGTAATATTTAACAACATTCGTGGCGTGTCGGCCACTACTTCTCGGTGGGAACATTATGTTCGTCTATATCGTTATGTGCCCTAACCTAAGGCAACCTAACACCTCGTATGTAATATTTTACAACATTCGTGGCGTGTAGGCCTCTACTTCTCGGTGGGAACATTATGTACGTCTATAACGTTATATATCCTAACGTAAGGCAACCTAACATCTGGGATGTAATATTTTCCAACATTCCTTGCATGTCGGCACCTATTTCTCGGTGGGAACATTATATACTTCTATAACGTTATATATCCTATCCTAGGGCAACCTAACATCTCGGACGTTATATTCTACAACATTCGTGGCGTGTCGGCCCCTACTTCTTGGTGGGAACATTATGTACGTATATAACGTTATATGTCCTATCTTAAGGCAACCTAACATCTCGGAAGTAATATTTTACAGCATTCCTTGCGTGTCGGCACCTACTTTTCGGTGGTAACAGTATATACGTCTATAACGTTATATGTCCTATCCTAGGGCAACCTAACATCTCGGATGTAATATTTTACAACATTCCTTGCGTGTCGGCCCCTACTTTTCGGTGGGGACATTATGTACGGCTGTAACGTTATATGTCCTAACCTAAGGCAACCTAACACCTCGGATGTAATATTTTACAACATTCGTGGCGTGTCGGCCACTAGTTCTCGGTGGGAACATTATGTACGTATATAACGTTATATGTCCTCTCTTAAGGCAACCTAACATCTCGGAAGTAATATTTTACAGCATTCCTTGCGTGTCGGCACCTACTTTTCGGTGGTAACATTATATACGTTTATAACGTTATATGTCCTATCCTAGGGCAACCTAACATCTCGGATGTAATATTTTACAACATTCCTTGCGTGTCGGCCCGTACTTCTCTGTGGGGACATTATGTACGTCTGTAACGTTATATGTCCTAACCTAAGGCAACCTAACACCTCGGATGTAATATTTTACAACATTCGTGGCGTGTCGGCCACTAGTTCTCAGTGGGAACATTATGTGCAGCTATAACGTAATATGTCCTCACCTAAGGCAACCTAACATCTCGGACACAATATTTAACAACATTCGTTACGTGTCGACCGCTACTCCTCGGTGGGAACATTATGTATGTCTATAACGTTATATATCCTAACCTAAGGTAACCTAACATCTCGGATGTAATATTTTACAACATTCCTTGCGTGTCGGCCCCTACTTCTTGATGGGAACATTATGTATGTATATAATGTTATATGTCCTAACCTAAGCAAACCTAACATCTCGGATGTAATATTTCACAACATTCGTGGCGTGTCGGCCTCTACTTCTCGGTGGGAACATTATGTACGTCTATAACGTTATGTGCCCTAACGTAAGGCAACCTAACACCTCGTATGTAATATTTTACAACATTCGTGGCGTGTAGGCCTCTACTTCTCGGTGGGAACATTATGTACGACTATAACGTTATATGTCCCAACCTAAGGCAACCTAACACCTCGTATGTAATATTTTACAACATTCCTTGCGTGTCGGCGTATAATTCTCGGTGGGAACATTATATACTTCTATATCGTTATATGTCCTAACCGAAGGCAACATAACATCTCGGACGTGATATTTTACAACATTCGTGGCGTGACGGCCTCTACTTCTCGGTGGGAACATTATGTGCAGCTATAACGTAATATGTCCTAACCTAAGGCAGCCTAACATCTCCGACGCAATATTTTACAACATTCCATGCGTGTCGGCACCTACTTCTCGGTGGGAACATTATGTACGTCTATAACGTTATATATCCTAACATAAGGCAACATAACAACTCGGATGTAATATTTGACAACATTCCTGGCGCTTCAGCCCCTTCATTTCTGTGGGAACATTATGTACGTCTATAACGTTATATGGCCTAACCTAGGGCAACCTAACCACTCGGATGTAATACATAATAATTATGACGTTATATGTCCTAACCTAAGGCAACCTAACTTCTCGGACGTAATATTTTACAACATTACTTGCATGTCGGCGCCTACTTCGCGGTGGGAACATTATATACTTCTATATCGTTATATTTCCTAACCGAAGGCAACCTAACATCTCGGATGTAATATTTTACAACATTCCTTGCGCGTCGGCACCTACTTCTCGGTGGGAACATTATATACGTCTATAAGGTTACTTATATTATCCCAGGGCAACCTAACATCTCTTACGTTATATTTTACAGCATTCGTGGCGTGTCGACCCCTACTTCTCGGTGTGAACACTATGTACGTCTAAAACGTTATATGTCCTATCCTAAGGCAACCTAACATCTCGGATGTAATATTTTACAACATTTGTGGCGTGTCGGCCCCTACTTCTTTGTGGGAACATTATGTACGGCTATAACGTTATTCGTCCTAACCTAAGCAAACCTAACATCTCGGATGTAATATTTCACAACATTCGTGGCGTGTCGGCCTCTACTTCTCGGTGGGAACATTATGTACGTCTATAACCTTATATATACTAACCTAAGGCAACCTAACATCTCGGATGTAATATTTTACAACATTACTTGCGTGTCGGCCTCTACTTCTCGGTGGGAACATTATGTGCAGCTATAACGTTATATATCCTAACCTAAGGCAGCCTAACATCTCGGATGTAATATTTTACAACATTCCTTGCGTGTCGGCCCCTACTTCTTTGTGGGAAAATTATGTACGTATGTAACGTTATATGTCGTAACCTACGCAAACCTAACATCTCGGATGTAATTTTTCTCAACATTCGTGGCGTGTCGGCCTCTACTTCTCGGTGGGAACATTATGTACGTCTATAACGTTATGTGCCCTAACCTAAGGCAACCTAACACCTCGTATGTAATATTTTACAACATTCGTGGCGTGTAGGCCTCTACTTCTCGGTGGGAGCATTATGTACGTCTATAACGTTATATATCCTAACGTAAGGCAACCTAACATCTCGGATGTAATATTTTCCAACATTCCTTGCGTGTCGGCACCTACTTCTCGGTGGGAACATTATGTACGTATATAACGTTATATGTCCTAACCTAAGCAAACCTAACATCTCGGATGTAATATTTCACAACATTCCTGGCGTGTCGGCCTCTACTTCACGGTGGGAACATTATGTACGTCTATAACGTTATGTGCCCTAACCTAAGGCAACCTAACACCTCGTATGTAATATTTTACAACATTCGTGGCGTGTAGGCGTCTACTTCTCGGTGGGAACATTATGTACGTCTATAACGTTATATATCCTAACGTAAGGCAACCTAACATCTCGGATGTAATATTTTCCAACATTCCTTGCGTGTCGGCACCTACTTCTCGGTGGGAAAATTATGTACGTATATAACGTTATATGTCCTAACCTAAGCAAACATATCATCTCGGATGTAATATTTCACAACATTCGTGGCGTGTCGGCCTCTACTTCTCGGTGTGAACATTATGTACATCTATAACGTTATGTGCCCTAACCTAAGGCAACCTAACACCTCGTATGTAATATTTTACAACATTCGTGGCGTGTAGGCCTCTACCTCTCGGTGGGAACATTATGCACGTCTATAACGTTATATGTCCTAACCTAAGGCAACCTAACACCTCGTAGGTAATATTTTACAACATTCCTTGCGTGTCGGGGCCTACTTATCCGTGGGAACATTATATACTTCTATAACGTTATATATCCTAACCGAAGGCAACATAACATCTCGGACGTGATATTTTACAGCATTCCTTGCGCGTCGGCACCTACTTTTCGGAGGTAACATTATATACGTCTATAACGTTATATATCCTAACCTAAGGCAACCTAACATCTCGGATGTAATATTTTACAACATTCCTTGCGTGTCGGCCCCTACTTCTTGGTGAGGACATTATGTACGTATATAACGTTACATGTCCTAACCTAAGCAAACCTAACATCTCGGATGTAATATTTAACAACATTCGTGGCGTGTCGGCCACTACATCTCGGTGGGAACATTATGTACGTCTATAACGTTATATGTCCTAACCTAAGGCAACCTAACACCTCGTATGTAATATTTTACAACATTCCTTGCGTGTCGGGGCCTACTTATCCGTGGGAACATTATATACTTCTATAACGTTATATATCCTACCCGAAGGCAACATAACATCTCGGACGTGATATTTTACAGCATTCCTTGCTCGTCGGCACCTACTTTTCGGTGGTAACATTATATACGTCTATAACGTTATATATCCTAACCTAAGCAAACCTAATATCTCGGATGTAATATTTAACAACATTCGTGGCGTGTCGGCCACTACTTCTCGGTGGGAACATTATGTTCGTCTATATCGTTATGTGCCCTAACCTAAGGCAACCTAACACCTCGTATGTAATATTTTACAACATTCGTGGCGTGTAGGCCTCTACTTCTCGGTGAGAACATTATGTACGTCTATAACGTTATATATCCTAACGTAAGGCAACCTAACATCTGGGCTGTAATATTTTCCAACATTCCTTGCATGTCGGCACCTATTTCTCGGTGGGAACATTATATACTTCTATAACGTTATATATCCTATCCTAGGGCAACCTAACATCTCGGACGTTATATTCTACAACATTCGTGGCGTGTCGGCCCCTACTTCTTGGTGGGAACATTATGTACGTATATAACGTTATATGTCCTATCTTAAGGCAACCTAACATCTCGGAAGTAATATTTTACAGCATTCCTTGCGTGTCGGCACCTACTTTTCGGTGGTAACAGTATATACGTCTATAACGTTATATGTGATATCCTAGGGCAACCTAACATCTCGGATGTAATATTTTACAACATTCCTTGCGTGTCGGCCCCTACTTCTCGGTGGGGACATTATGTACGGCTGTAACGTTATATGTCCTAACCTAAGGCAACCTAACACCTCGGATGTAATATTTTACAACATTCGTGGCGTGTCGGCCACTAGTTCTCGGTGGGAACATTATGTACGTATATAACGTTATATGTCCCATCTTAAGGCAACCTAACATCTCGGAAGTAATATTTTACAGCATTCCTTGCGTGTCGGCACCTACTTTTCGGTGGTAACATTATATACGTTTATAACGTTATATGTCCTATCCTAGGGCAACCTAACATCTCGGATGTAATATTTTACAACATTCCTTGCGTGTCGGCCCCTACTTCTCTGTGGGGACATTATGTACGTCTGTAACGTTATATGTCCTAACCTAAGGCAACCTAACACCTCGGATGTATTATTTAACAGCATTGGTGGCGTGTCGGCCTCTACTTCTCGGTTGGAACTTTATGTGCAGCTATAACGTAATATGTCCTAACCTAAGGCAACATAACATTTCGGATGTAATATTATACAACATTCCTTGCGTGTCGGCGCATACTACTCCGTGGGAATATTATGTACGTCTATAACGTTTTATGTCCTATCCTAGGGAAACCTAACATCTCGGATCTAATATTTTACAACATTCCTTGCGAGTCGGCGCCTACTAATCGGTGGGAACAATACATACTTCTATAACGTTATATGTCCTAACCGAAGGCAACATAACATCTCGGACGTGATATTTTACAACATTCGTGGCGTGTCGGCCTCTACTTCTCGGTGGGAACATTAAGTGCAGCTATAAAGTAATATGTACTAACCTAAGGCAACCTAACATCTCGGATGTAATATTTTACAACATTCCTTGCGTGTCGGCCCCTACTTCTTGATGGGAACATTATGTATGTATATAACGTTATATGTCCTAACCTAAGCAAACCTAACATCTCGGATGTAATACTTCACAACATTCGTGGCTTGTCGGCCTCTACTTCTCGGTGGGAACATTATGTACGTCTATAACGTTATATATCCTAACGTAAGGCAACCTAACATCTAGGATGTAATATTTTCCAACATTCCTTGCGTGTCGGCACCTATTTTTCGGTGGGAATATTATATACTTCTATAACGTTATATATCCTATCCTAGGGCAACCTAACATCTCGGACGTTATATTCCACAACATTCGTGGCGTGTCGGCCCCTACTTCTTGGTGGGAACATTATGTACGTATATAACGTTATATGTCCTATCCTAAGGCAACCTAACATCTCGGAAGTAATATTTTACAGCATTTCTTGCGTGTCTGCAACTACTTTTCGGTGGTAACATTATATACGTCTATAACGTTATATGTCCTATCCTAGGGCAACCTAACATCTCGGATGTAATATTTTACAACATTCCTTGCGTGTCGGCCCCTACTTCTCGGTGGGGACATTATGTACGGCTGTAACGTTATATATCCTAACCGAAGGCAACATAACATCTCGGACGTGATATTTTACAGCATTCCTTGCGCGTCGGCACCTACTTTTCGGTGGTAACATTATATACGTCTATAACGTTATATATCCTAACCTAAGGCAACCTAACATCTCGGATGTATTATTTTACAACATTCCTTGCGTGTCGGCGCCTACTTCTTGGTGAGAACATTATGTACGTCTATAACGTTATATATCCTAACATAAGGCAACCTAACAACTCGGATGTAATATTTCACAATATTCCTGGCGCTTCAGCCCCTTCATTTCTGTGGGAACATTATGTACGTCTATAATGTTTTATGCCCTAACCTAAGGCAACCTAACAACTCGGATGTAATACATAATAATTATGACGTTATATGTCCTAACCTAAGGCAACCTAACTTCTCGGACGTAATATTTTACAACATTCCTTGCGTGTCGGCGCCTACTTCTCCGTGGGAACATTATATACGTCTATAACGTTATATATCCTAAGCTAAGGCAACCTAACACCTCGGATGTAATATTTAACAACATTCGTGGCGTGTCGGCCGCTACATCTCGGTGGGAACATTATGTGCAGCTATAACGTAATATGTCCTAACCTAAGGCAGCCTAACATCTCGGATGTAATATTTTACAACTTTCGTGTCGGCGCATACTGCTCCGTGGGAATATTATATACGTCTATAACCTTATATATCCTAACCTAAGGCAAACTAACATCTCGGATGTAATATTTTACAACATTACTTGCGTGTCGGCGCCTACTTATCCGTGGGAACATTATACACTTCTATAACTTTATATATCCTAACCGAAGGCAACATAACATCTCGGACGTGATATTTTCAACATTCGTTGCGTGTCGGCACCTATTTCTCGGTGGGAACATTATGTACGTCTATAACGTTATATGTTCTATCCTAGGGCAACCTAACACCTCGGATGTAATATTTTACAACATTTCTTGCGTGTCGGCGCCCACTTCTCGGTGGGAACATTATATACTTCTATAACGTTATATGTCCTAACCAAAGGCAACATAACATCTCGGACATGACATTTTACAACATTCGTGTCGTGTCGGCCTCTACTTCTCGGTGTGAACCTTATGTGCAGCTATAACGTAATATGTCCTAACCTAAGGCAACCTAACATCTCGGACACAATATTTAGCAACATTCGTTACGTGTCGACCGCTACTCCTCGATGGTAACATTATATACGTCTATAACGTTATATGTACTATCCTAGGGCAACCTAACATCTCGGATGTAATATTTTACAACATTCCTTGCGTGTCGGCCCCTACTTCTCGGTGGGGACATTCTGTACGGCTGTAACGTTATATGTCCTAACCTAAGGCAACCTAACACCTCGGATGTAATATTTTACAACATTTGTGGCGTGTGGGCCCCTACTTCTTTGTGGGAACATTATGTACGGCTATAACGTTATTCGTCCTAACCTAAGGTAACCTAACTTATCGGATGTAATATTTTACAACATTCGTGGCGTGTCGGCCCCTACTTCTTGTTGGGCACATTATGTAGGTAAATAACGTTATATGTCCTATCCTAAGGCAACATAACATCTCGGAAGTGGTATTTTACAACATTCCATGCGTGTCGGCGCCGACTTCTCGGTGGGTACATTATATACGTCTATAACGTTATATGTCCTAACCTAAATAAACCTAACATCTCGGATGTAATATCTCACAACATTCGTGGCGTGTCGGCCTCTACATCTCGGTGGGAACACTATGTACGACTATAACGTTATATGTCCTAACCTAAGGCAACCTAACATCTCGGATGTAATATTCTACGACATTTGTGGCGTGTCGGCCCCTACTTCTCGGTGGGAGCATTATGTACGTCTATAACGTTATATGTCCTATCACAGGGCAACCTAACATCTCGGATGTAATATCTTACAACATTCTTTGCGTGTCGGCGCCTACTTCTCCGTGGGAACATTATATACCTCTATAACGTTATATATCCTTACCAAAGGCAACATAACATCTCGGACGTGGTATTTTACAACATTCCTTGCGTGTCGGCACCTACTTCTCGGTGGGAACATTATATACGTCTATAACATTATATGTCCTAACCTAAGGCAACCTAACATCTCGGATGTAATATTTTCCAACATTCCTTGCGTGTCGGCCCCTACTTCTCGGTGGGAACATTATATACGTCTATAACGTTATATATCCTATCCTAGGGCAACCTAACATCTCGGACGTTACATTCTACAACATTCGTGGCGTGTCAGCCCCTACTTCTTGGTGGGAACATTATGTACGTATATAACGTTATATGTCCTATCCTAAGGCAACCTAACATCTCGGTTGTAATATGTTCCAACATTCCTTGCGTGTCGGCACCTACTTCTCGGTGGGAACATTATATACGTCTATAACGTTATATATCCTATCCTAGGGCAACCTAACATCTCGGACGTTTCATTCTACAACATTCGTGGCGTGTCGGCCCCCACTTCTTGGTGGGAACATTATGTACGGCTATAACATTATATGTCCTAACGTAAGGCCACCTAACTTCTCGGACGTAATAGTTTACAACATTCGTGGCGTGTCGGCCCCTACTTCTTGTTGGGAACATTATGTACGTAAATAACGTTATATGTCCTATCCTAAGGCAACATAACATCTCGGACGTAGTATTTTACAACATTCCTTGCGTGTCGGCGCCGACTTCTCGGTGGGTACATTATATACGTCTATAACGTTATATGTCCTAACCTAAGGAAACCTAACATCTCGGATGTAATATCTCACAACATTCGTGGCGTGTCGGCCTCTACTTCTCGGTGGGGACATTACGTACGTCTATATCGTTATGTGTCCTAACCTAAGGCAACCTAACACCTCGTATGTAATATTTTACAACATTCGTGGCGTGTCGGCCCCTACTTCTTGTTGGGAACATTATGTACGTAAATAACGTTATATGTCCTATCCTAAGGCAACATAACATCTCGGACGTAGTATTTTACAACATTCCTTGCGTGTCGGCGCCGACTTCTCAGTGGGTACATTATATACGTCTATAACGTTATATGTCCTAACCTAAGGAAACCTAACATCTCGGATGTAATATCTCACAACATTCGTGGCGTGTCGGCCTCTACTTCTCGGTGGGGACATTATGTACGTCTATAACGTTATGTGCCCTAACGTAAGGCAACCTAACACCTCGTATGTAATATTTTACAACATTCGTGGCGTGTAGGCCTCTACTTCTCGGTGGGAACATTATGTACGTCTATAACGTTATATGTCCCAACCTAAGGCAACCTAACACCTCGTATGTAATATTTTACAACATTCCTTGCGTGTCGGCGTATAATTCTCGGTGGGAACATTATATACTTCTATATCGTTATATGTCCTAACCGAAGGCAACATAACATCTCGGACGTGATATTTTACAACATTCGTGGCGTGACGGCCTCTACTTCTCGGTGGGAACATTATGTGCAGCTATAACGTAATATGTCCTAACCTAAGGCAGCCTAACATCTCCGACGCAATATTTTACAACATTCCATGCGTGTCGGCACCTACTTCTCGGTGGGAACATTATGTACATCTATAACGTTATATATCCTAACATAAGGCAACATAACAACTCGGATGTAATATTTGACAACATTCCTGGCGCTTCAGCCCCTTCATTTCTGTGGGAACATTATGTACGTCTAAAACGTTATATGCCCTAACCTAAGGCAACCTAACCACTCGGATGTAATACATAATAATTATGACGTTATATGTACTAACCTAAGGCAACCTAACTTCTCGGACGTAATATTTTACAACATTACTTGCGTGTCGGCGCCTACTTCTCGGTGGGAACATTATATACTTCTATAACGTTATATTTCCTAACCGAAGGCAACCTAACATCTCGGATGTAATATTTTACAACATTCCTTGCGCGTCGGCACCTACTTCTCGGTGGGAACATTATATACGTCTATAAGGTTATTTATATTATCCCAGGGCAACCTAACATCTCTTACGTTATATTTTACAACATTCGTGGCGTGTCGACCCCTACTTCTCGGTGTGAACACTATGTACGTCTAAAACGTTATATGTCCTATCCTAAGGCAACCTAACATCTCGGATGTAATATTTTACAACATTTGTGGCGTGTCGGCCCCTACTTCTTTGTGGGAACATTATGTACGGCTATAACGTTATTCGTCCTAACCTAAGGCAACCTAACTTATCGGATGTAATATTTTACAACATTTGTGGTGTGTCGGCCCCTACTTCTCGGTAGGAACATTATGTACGGATATAACGTTCTATGTCCTAACCGAAGACAACCTAACATCTCGGATGTAATATTTTACAGCATTCCTTGCGTGTCGGCACCTACTATTCGGTGGTAACATTATATACGTCTATAACGTTATATGTCCAATCCTAGGGCAACATAACATCTCGGATGTAATATTTTACAACACTCCTTGCGTGTCGCCCCCTACTTCTTGGTGGGAACATTATGTACGGCTATAACATTATATGTCCTAACCTAAGGCCACCTAACGTCTTGGACGCAATATTTTACAACATTCCATGCTTGTCGGCACCTACTTCTCGGTGGGAACATTATGTACGTCTATAACGTTATATATCCTAACCTAAGGCAACCTAACATCTCGGATGTAATATGTTGCAACATACCTTGCGTGTCGGCACCTACTTTTCGGTGGTAACATTATGTACGTATATAACATTATATGTCCTATCCTAAGGCAACCTAACACCTCGGATGTAATATTTAACAACATTCGTGGCGTGTCGGCTTCTACTTCCTGGTGGGAACATTATGTAAAGCTATAACGTAACAAATCCTAACCTAAGGAAACCTAACATCTCGGACGCAATATTTTACAACATTCCTTGCGTGTCGGCACCTACATCTCGGTGGGAACATTATATACTTCTATAACGTTATATATCCTATCCTAGGGCAACCTAACTTCTCGGACGCTATATTCTACAACATTCGTGGCGTGTCGGCCTCTTCTTTTCGGTGGTAACATTATATACGTCTATAACGTTATATGTCCTATCCTAGGGCAACATAACATCTCGGCTGTAATATTTTACAACATTCCTTGCGAGAAGGCGCCTACTAATCGGTGGGAACATTATATACTTCTATAACGTTATATGTCCTAACCGAAGGCAACATAACATCTCGGACGTGATATTTTGCAACATTCGTGGCGTGTCGGCCTCTACTTCTCTGTGGGAACATTAAGTGCAGCTATAAAGTAATATGTCCTAACCTCAGGCAACCTAACGTCTTGGACGCAATATTTTACAACATTCCATGCGTGTCGGCACCTACTTCTCGGTGGGTACATTATATACGTCTATAACGTTATATGTCCTAACCTAAGGAAGCCTAACATCTCGGTTGTAATATCTCACAACATTCGTGGCGTGTCAGCCTCTACTTCTCGGTGGGGACATTATGTACGTCTATATCGTTATGTGTCCTAACCTAAGGCAACCTAACACCTCGTATGGAATATTTTACAACATTCGTGGCGTGTCGGCCCCTACTTCTCGGTGGGAACATTATGTACGACTATAACGTTATATGTCGTAACCTAAGGCAACCTAACATCTCGGATGTAATATTCTACAACATTTGTGGCGTGTCGGCCCCTACTTCTCGGTGGGAACATTATGTACGTCTATAACGTTATATGTCCTATCCCAGGGCAACCTAACATCTCGGATGTAATATCTTACAACATTCTTTGCGTGTCGGCGCCTACTTCTCCGTGGGAACATTATATACTTCTATAACGTTATATTTCCTAACCGAAGGTAACATAACATCTCGGACGTGATATTTTACAACATTCCTTGCGTGTCGGCACCTACTTCTCGGTGGAAAAATTATATACGTCTCTAACGTTATTTATATTATCCTAGGGCAACCTAACATCTCGGACGTTATATTTTACAACATTCGTGGCGTGTCGGCCCCTACTTCTTGTTGGGAACATTATGTACGTATATAACGTTATATGTCCTATCCTAAGGCAAGCTAACATCTCGGATGTAATATTTTACAACATTCCTTGCGAGTCGGCGCCTACTAATCGGTGGGAACATTATATACTTCTATAACGTTATATGTCCTAACCGAAGGCAACATAACATCTCGGACGTGATATTTTGCAACATTCGTGGCGTGTCGCCATCTACTTCTCTGTGGGAACATTAAGTGCAGCTATAAAGTAATATGTCCTAACCTCAGGCAACCTAACGTCTTGGACGCAATATTTTACAACATTCCATGCGTGTCGGCACCTACTTCTCGGTGGGAACATTATGTACGTCTATAACGTTATATATCCTAACATAAGGCAACCTAACAACTCGGATGTAATATTTGACAACATTCCTGGCCCTTCAGCCCCTACTTCTCTGTGGGAACATTATGTACATCTATAACGTTATATGCCCTGACCTAAGGCAACCTAACAACTCGGATGTACTATATAATAATCATGACGTTATATGTCCTAATCTAAGGCAACCTAACTTCTCGGACGCAATATTTTACAACATTCCATGCGTGTCGGCACCTACTTCTCGGTGGGAACATTATGTACGGCTATAACATTATATGTCCTAACGTAAGGCCACCTAACTTCTCGGACGTAATATTTTACAACATTCGTGGTGTGTCGGCCCCTACTTCTTGTTGGGAACATTATGTACGTAAATAACGTTATATGTCCTAACCGAAGGCAACATAACATCTCGGACGTGATATTTTACAACACTCGTGGCGTGTCGGCCTCTACTTCTCGGTGGGAACATTATATACGTCTATAACGTTATATATCCTATCCTAGGGCAACCTAACTCCTCGGACGCTATATTCTACAACATTCGTGGCGTGTCGGCCTCTACTTTTCGGTGGTAACATTATATACGTCTATAACGTTATATGTCCTATCCTAGGGCAACCTAACATCTCGGCTGTAATATTTTACAACATTCCTTTCGTGTCGGCCCCTCCTTCGCGGTGGGAACATTATGTACGGCTATAACATTATATGTCCTAACCTAAGGCCACCTAACTTCTCGGACGTAATATTTTACAACATTCGTGGCGTGTCTGCCCCTACTTCTTGTTGGGAACATTATGTACGTAAATAACGTTATGTGTCCTATCCTAAGGAAACCTAACATCTCGGATGTAATATCTCACAACATTCGTGGCGTGTCGGCCTCTACTTCTCGGTGGGGACATTATGTACGTCTATATCGTTATGTGTCCTAACCTAAGGCAACCTAGCACCTTGTATGTAATATTTTACAACATTCCATGCGTGTCGGCACCTACTTCTCGGTGGGAACATTATGTACGTCTATATCGTTATATATCCTAACATAAGGCAACCTAACAACTCGGATGTAATATTTGACAACATTCCTGGCCCTTCAGCCCCTACTTCTCTGTGGGAACATTATGTACTTCTATAACGTTATATGCCCTGACCTAAGGCAACCTAACAACTCGGATGTACTATATAATAATCATGACGTTATATGTCCTAATCTAAGGCAACCTAACTTCTCGGACGTAATATTTTACAACATTCCTTGCGTGTCGGCGCCCACTTCTCCGTGGGACATTATATACGTCTATAACGTTATATATCCTAACCTAAGGCAACCTAACACCTCGTATGTAATATTTTACAACATTCGTGGCGTGTCGGCCCCTACTTCTTGGTGGGAACATTATTTACGACTATAATGTTATACGTCCTAACCTAAGGCAACCTAACATCTCGGATGTAATATTTTACAACATTCCTTGCGTGTCGGCGCCTACTTATCCGTGGGAACATTATATACTTCTATAACGTTGTATATCCTAACCGATGGCAACATAACATCTCGTACGTGATATTTTACAACACTCGTGGCGTGTCGGCCTCTACTTCTCGGTGGGAACATTATGTACGTATATAACGTTATATGTCTTATCCTGCGGCAAGCTAACATCTCGGATGTAATATTTTACAACATTCCTTGCGTGACGGCCCCTACTTCTCGGTGTGAACATTATGTACGGCTATAACGTTATATGTCCTAACCTAATGCAACCTGATGTCTCGGACACAATATTTAACAACATTCGTTAGGTGTCGACCCCTACTCCTCGGTGGGAACATTATGTACGTCTATAACGTTATATATCCTAACCTAAGGCAACCTAATATCTCGGATGTAATATTTTACAACATTCCTTGCGTGTCGGCGCCTACTTATCCGTGGGAACATTATATATTTCTATAACGTTATATATCCTAACCGAAGGCAACATAACATCTCGGACGTGATATTTTACAACATTCCTTGCGTGTCGGCACCTACTTTTCGGTGGGAACATTATGTACGTCTATAACGTTATATGTCCTATCCTAGGGAAACCTAACATCTCGGATGTAATATTTTACAACATTCCTTGCGTGTCGGCGCCTACTTATCCGTGGGAACATTATATACTTCTATAACGTTGTATATCCTAACCGATGGCAACATAACATCTCGTACGTGATATTTTACAACACTCGTGGCGTGTCGGCCTCTACTTCTCGGTGGGAACATTATATACGTCTATAACGTTATATATCATATCCTAGGGCAACCTAACTTCTCGGACGCTATATTCTACAACATTCTTGGCGTGTCTGCCCCTCCTTCTTGGTGGGAACATTATGTACGTATATAACATTATATGTCCTATCCTAAGGCAACCTAACACCTCGGACGCAATATTTTACAACATTCCTTGCGTGTCGGCACCTACATCTCGGTGGGAACATTATATACGTCTATAACGTTATATATCCTATCCTAGGGCAACCTAACTTCTCGGCTGTAATATTTTACAACATTCCTTTCGTGTCGGCCCCTCCTTCGCGGTGGGAACATTATGTACGGCTATAACATTATATGTCCTAACGTAAGGCCACCTAACTTCTCGGACGTAATATTTTACAACATTCGTGGCGTGTCGGCCCCTACTTCTTGTTGGGAACATTATGTACGTAAATAACGTTATATGTCCTATCCTAAGGCAACATAACATCTCGGACGTGGTATTTTACAACATTCCTTGCGTGTCGGCGCCGACTTCTCGGTGGGTACATTATATACGTCTATAACGTTATATGTCCTAACCTAAGGAAACCTAACATCTCGGATGTAATATCTCACAACATTCGTGGCGTGTCGGCCCCTCCTTCTCGGTGGGGGCATTATGTACGTCTATATCGTTATGTGTCCTAACCTAAGGCAACCTAACATCTCGGATGTAATATTCTACAACATTTGTGGCGTGTCGGCCCCTACTTCTTGTTGGGAACATTATGTACGTATATAACGTTATATGTCCTATCCTGCGGCAAGCTAACATCTCGGATGTAATATTTTACAACATTCCTTGCGTGACGGCCCCTACTTCTCGGTGTGAACATTATGTACGGCTATAACATTATATGTCCTAACCTAAGGCAACCTAACATCTCGGATGTAATATTCTACAACATTTGTGGCGTGTCGGCCCCTACTTCTCGGTGGGAACATTATGTACGTATACAACATTATATGTCCTATCCTAAGGCAACCTAACACCTCGGATGTAATATTTAACAACATTCGTGGCGTGTCGGCTTCTACTTCTCGGTGGGAACATTATGTGCAGCTATAACGTAATAAATCCTAACCTAAGGAAACCTAACATCTCGGACGCAATATTTTACAACATTCCTTGCGTGTCGGCACCTACATCTCGGTGGGAACATTATATACGTCTATAACGTTATATATCCTATCCTAGGGCAACCTAACTCCTCGGACGCTATATTCTACAACATTCGTGGCGTGTCGGCCTCTACTTTTCGGTGGTAACATTATATACGTCTATAACGTTATATGTCCTATCCTAGGGCAACCTAACATCTCGGCTGTAATATTTTACAACATTCCTTTCGTGTCGGCCCCTCCTTCGCGGTGGGAACATTATGTACGGCTATAACATTATATGTCCTAACCTAAGGCCACCTAACTACTCGGACGTAATATTTTACAACATTCGTGGCGTGTCTGCCCCTACTTCTTGTTGGGAACATTATGTACGTAAATAACGTTATGTGTCCTATCCTAAGGAAACCTAACATCTCGGATGTAATATCTCACAACATTCGTGGCGTGTCGGCCTCTACTTCTCGGTGGGGGCATTATGTACGTCTATATCGTTATGTGTCCTAACCTAAGGCAACCTAACATCTCGGATGTAATATTCTACAACATTTGTGGCGTGTCGGCCCCTACTTCTTGTTGGGAACATTATGTACGTATATAACGTTATATGTCCTATCCTGCGGCAAGCTAACATCTCGGATGTAATATTTTACAACATTCCTTGCGTGACGGCCCCTACTTCTCGGTGTGAACATTATGTACGGCTATAACGTTATATGTCCTAACCTAAGGCAACCTGATATCTCGGACACAATATTTAACAACATTCGTTACGTGTCGACCCCTACTCCTCGGTGGGAACATTATGTACGTCTATAACGTTATATATCCTAACCTAAGGCAACCTAACATCTCGGATGTAATATTTTACAACATTCCTTGCGTGTCGGCGCCTACTTCTCCGTGGGAACATTATATACGTCTATAACGTTATATATCCTAACCTAAGGCAACCTAACACCTCGTATGTAATATTTTACAACATTCGTGGCGTGTCGGCCCCTACTTCTTAGTGAGAACATTATTTACGACTATAATGTTATACGTCCTAACCTAAGGCAACCTAACATCTCGGATGTAATATTTTACAACATTCCTTGCGTGTCGGCGCCTACTTATCCGTGGGAACATTATATATTTCTATAACGTTATATATCCTAACCGAAGGCAACATAACATCTCGGACGTGATATTTTACAACATTCCTTGCGTGTCGGCACCTACTTTTCGGTGGGAACATTATGTACGTCTATAACGTTATATGTCCTATCCTAGGGAAACCTAACATCTCGGATGTAATATTTTACAACATTACTTGCGAGTCGGCGCATACTAATCGGTGGGAACATTATATACTTCTATAACGTTATATATCCTAACCGAAGGCAACATAACATCTCGGACGTGATATTTTACAACACTCGTGGCGTGTCGGCCTCTACTTCTCGGTGGGAACATTATATACGTCTATAACGTTATATATCCTATCCTAGGGCAACCTAACTCCTCGGACGCTATATTCTACAACATTCGTGGCGTGTCGGCCTCTACTTTTCGGTGGTAACATTATATACGTCTATAACGTTATATGTCCTATCCTAGGGCAACCTAACATCTCGGCTGTAATATTTTACAACATTCCTTTCGTGTCGGCCCCTCCTTCGCGGTGGGAACATTATGTACGGCTATAACATTATATGTCCTAACCTAAGGCCACCTAACTTCTCGGACGTAACATTTTACAACATTCGTGGCGTGTCTGCCCCTACTTCTTGTTGGGAACATTATGTACGTAAATAACGTTATGTGTCCTATCCTAAGGAAACCTAACATCTCGGATGTAATATCTCACAACATTCGTGGCGTGTCGGCCTCTACTTCTCGGTGGGGGCATTATGTACGTCTATATCGTTATGTGTCCTAACCTAAGGCAACCTAACACCTCGTATGTAATATTTTACAACATTCGTGGCGTGTCGGCCCCTACTTCTCGGTGGGAACATTATGTACGACTATAACGTTATATGTCCTAACCTAAGGCAACCTGACATCTCGGATGTAATATTCTACAACATTTGTGGCGTGTCGGCCCCTACTTCTCGGTGGGAACATTATGTACGTCTATAACGTTATATGTACTATCCCAGGGCAACCTAACATCTCGGATGTAATATCTTACAACATTCTTTGCGTGTCGGCGCCTGCTTCTCCGTGGGAACATTATATACTTCTATAACGTTATATTTCCTAACCGAAGGCAACATAACATCTCGGACGTGATATTTTACAACATTCCTTGCGTGTCGGCACCTACTTCTCGGTGGAAAAATTATATACGTCTCTAACGATATTTATATTATCCTAGGGCAACCTAACATCTCGGACGTTATATTTTACAGCATTCGTGGCGTGTCGGCCCCTACTTCTTGGTGGGAACATGATGTACGTCTATAACGTTATATGTCCTATCCTAGGGCAACCTAACATCTCGGCTGTAATATTTAACAACATTCGTGGCGTGTCGGCCTCTACTTCTCGGTGGGGGCATTATGTACGTCTATATCGTTATGTGTCCTAACCTAAGGCAACCTAACACCTCGTATGTAATATTTTACAACATTCGTGGCGTGTCGGCCCCTACTTCTCGGTGGGAACATTATGTACGACTATAACGTTATATGTCCTAACCTAAGGCAACCTGACATCTCGGATGTAATATTCTACAACATTTGTGGCGTGTCGGCCCCTACTTCTCGGTGGGAACATTATGTACGTCTATAACGTTATATGTACTATCCCAGGGCAACCTAACATCTCGGATGTAATATCTTACAACATTCTTTGCGTGTCGGCGCCTGCTTCTCCGTGGGAACATTATATACTTCTATAACGTTATATTTCCTAACCGAAGGCAACATAACATCTCGGACGTGATATTTTACAACATTCCTTGCGTGTCGGCACCTACTTCTCGGTGGAAAAATTATATACGTCTCTAACGTTATTTATATTATCCTAGGGCAACCTAACATCTCGGACGTTATATTTTACAGCATTCGTGGCGTGTCGGCCCCTACTTCTTGGTGGGAACATGATGTACGTCTATAACGTTATATGTCCTATCCTAGGGCAACCTAACATCTCGGCTGTAATATTTAACAACATCCGTGGCGTGTCGGCCTCTACTTCTCGGTGGGAACATTATGTGCAGCTATAACATTATATGTTCTAACCTAAGGCCACCTAACTTCTCGGACGTAATATTTTACAACATTTGTGGCGTGTCGGCCCCTAATTCTTGTTGGGAACATTATGTACGTAAATAACGTTATATGTCCTATCCTAAGGCAACATAACATCTCGGACGTGGTATTTTACAACATTCCATGCGTGTCGGCGCCGACTTCTCGGTGGGTACATTATATACGTCTATAACGTTATATGTCCTAACCTAAATAAACCTAACATCTCGGATGTAATATCTCACAACATTCGTGGCGTGCCGGCCTCTACTTCTCGGTGGGGGCATTATGTACGTCTATATCGTTATGTGTCCTAACCTAAGGCAACCTAACATCTCGGATGTAATATTCTACAACATTTGTGGCGTGTCGGCCCCTACTTATTGTTGGGAACATTATGTACGTATATAACGTTATATGTCCTATCCTGCGGCAAGCTAACATCTCGGATGTAATATTTTACAACATTCCTTGCGTGACGGCCCCTACTTCTCGGTGTGAACATTATGTACGGCTATAACGTTATATGTCCTAACCTAAGGCAACCTGATATCTCGGACACAATATTTAACAACATTCGTTACGTGTCGACCCCTACTCCTCGGTGGGAACATTATGTACGTCTATAACGTTATATATCCTAACCTAAGGCAACCTAACATGTCGGATGTAATATTTTACAACATTCCTTGCGTGTCGGCGCCTACTTCTCCGTGGGAACATTATATACGTCTATAACGTTATATATCCTAACCTAAGGCAACCTAACACCTCGTATGTAATATTGTACAACATTCGTGGCGTGTCGGCCCCTACTTCTTAGTGAGAACATTATTTACGACTATAATGTTATACGTCCTAACCTAAGGCAACCTAACATCTCGGATGTAATATTTTACAACATTCCTTGCGTGTCGGCGCCTACTTATCCGTGGGAACATTATATATTTCTATAACGTTATATATCCTAACCGAAGGCAACATAACATCTCGGACGTGATATTTTACAACATTCCTTGCGTGTCGGCACCTACTTTTCGGTGGGAACATTATGTACGTCTATAACGTTATATGTCCTATCCTAGGGAAACCTAACATCTCGGATGTAATATTTTACAACATTACTTGCGAGTCGGCGCATACTAATCGGTGGGAACATTATATACTTCTATAACGTTATATATCCTAACCGAAGGCAACATAACATCTCGGACATGATATTTTACAACACTCGTGGCGTGTCGGCCTCTACTTCTCGGTGGGAACATTATATACGTCTATAACGTTATATATCCTATCCTAGGGCAACCTAACTCCTCGGACGCTATATTCTACAACATTCGTGGCGTGTCGGCCTCTACTTTTCGGTGGTAACATTATATACGTCTATAACGTTATATGTCCTATCCTAGGGCAACCTAACATCTCGGCTGTAATATTTTACAACATTCCTTTCGTGTCGGCCCCTCCTTCGCGGTGGGAACATTATGTACGGCTATAACATTATATGTCCTAACCTAAGGCCACCTAACTTCTAGGACGTAATATTTTACAACATTCGTGGCGTGTCGGCCCCTACTTCTTGTTGGGAACATTATGTACGTAAATAACGTTATATGTCCTATCCTAAGGCAACATAACACCTCGGACGTGGAATTTTACAACATTCCTTGCGTGTCGGCGCCGACTTCTCGGTGGGTACATTATATACGTCTATAACGTTATATGTCCTAACCTAAGGAAACCTAACATGTCGGATGTAATATCTCACAACATTCGTGGCGTGTCGGCCTCTACTTCTCGGTGGGGACATTATGTACGTCTATATCGTTATGTGTCCTAACCTAAGGCAACCTAACATCTCGGATGTAATATTCTACAGCATTTGTGGCGTGTCGGCCCCTACTTCTCGGTGGGAACATTATGTACGTATATAACATTATATGTCCTATCCTAAGGCAACCTAACACCTCGGATGTAATATTTAACAACATTCGTGGCGTGTCGGCTTCTACTTCTCGGTGGGAACATTATGTGCAGCTATAACGTAATAAATCCTAACCTAAGGAAACCTAACATCTCGGACGCAATATTTTACAACCTTCCTTGCGTGTCGGCACCTACATCTCGGTGGGAACATTATATACGTCTATAACGTTATATATCCTATCCTAGGGCAACCTAACTTCTCGGACGTTATATTATATAACATTCGTGGCGTGTCGGCCTCTTCTTTTCGGTGGTAACATTATATACGTCTATAACGTTATATGTCCTATCCTAGGGCAACCTAACATCTCGGCTGTAATATTTTACAACATTCCTTTCGCGTCGGCCCCTACTTCTTGTTGGGAACATTATGTACGTAAATAACGTTATATGTCCTATCCTAAGGCAACGTAACATCTCGGACGTGGTATTTTACAACATTCCATGCGTGTCGGCGCCGACTACTCGGTGGGTACATTATATACGTCTATAACGTTATATGTCCTAACCTAAATAAACCTAACATCTCGGATGTAATATCTCACAACATTCGTGGCGTGTCGGCCTCTACTTCTCGGTGGGGGCATTATGTACGTCTATATCGTTATGTGTCCTAACCTAAGGCAACCTAACACCTCGTATGTAATATTTTACAACATTCGTGGCGTGTCGGCCCCTACTTCTCGGTGGGAACATTATGTACGACTATAACGTTATATGTCCTAACCTAAGGCAACCTGACATCTCGGATGTAATATTCTACAACATTTGTGGCGTGTCGGCCCCTACTTCTCGGTGGGAACATTATGTACGTCTATAACGTTATATGTACTATCCCAGGGCAACCTAACATCTCGGATGTAAAATCTTACAACATTCTTTGCGTGTCGGCGCCTGCTTCTCCGTGGGAACATTATATACTTCTATAACGTTATATTTCCTAACCGAAGGCAACATAACATCTCGGACGTGATATTTTACAACATTCCTTGCGTGTCGGCACCTACTTCTCGGTGGAAAAATTATATACGTCTCTAACGTTATTTATATTATCCTAGGGCAACCTAACATCTCGGACGTTATATTTTACAGCATTCGTGGCGTGTCGGCCCCTACTTCTTGGTGGGAACATTATGTACGTCTATAACGTTATATGTCCTATCCTAGGGCAACCTAACATCTCGGCTGTAATATTTAACAACATCCGTGGCGTGTCGGCCTCTACTTCTCGGTGGGAACATTATGTGCAGCTATAACATTATATGTTCTAACCTAAGGCCACCTAACTTCTCGGACGTAATATTTTACAACATTTGTGGCGTGTCGGCCCCTAATTCTTGTTGGGAACATTATGTACGTAAATAACGTTATATGTCCTATCCTAAGGCAACATAACATCTCGGACGTGGTATTTTACAACATTCCATGCGTGTCGGCGCCGACTTCTCGGTGGGTACATTATATACGTCTATAACGTTATATGTCCTAACCTAAATAAACCTAACATCTCGGATGTAATATCTCACAACATTCGTGGCGTGTCGGCCTCTACTTCTCGGTGGGGGCATTATGTACGTCTATATCGTTATGTGTCCTAACCTAAGGCAACCTAACATCTCGGATGTAATATTCTACAACATTTGTGGCGTGTCGGCCCCTACTTCTTGTTGGGAACATTATGTACGTATATAACGTTATATGTCCTATCCTGCGGCAAGCTAACATCTCGGATGTAATATTTTACAACATTCCTTGCGTGACGGCCCCTACTTCTCGGTGTGAACATTATGTACGGCTATAACGTTATATGTCCTAACCTAAGGCAACCTGATATCTCGGACACAATATTTAACAACATTCGTTACGTGTCGACCCCTACTCCTATGTGGGATTATGTACGTCTATAACGTTATATATCCTAACCTAAGGCAACCTAACATCTCGGATGTAATATTTTACAACATTCCTTGCGTGTCGGCGCCTACTTCTCCGTGGGAACATTATATACGTCTATAACGTTATATATCCTAACCTAAGGCAACCTAACACCTCGTATGTAATATTTTACAACATTCGTGGCGTGTCGGCCCCTACTTCTTAGTGAGAACATTATTTACGACTATAATGTTATACGTCCTAACCTAAGGCAACCTAACATCTCGGATGTAATATTTTACAACATTCCTTGCGTGTCGGCGCCTACTTATCCGTGGGAACATTATATATTTCTATAACGTTATATATCCTAACCGAAGGCAACATAACATCTCGGACGTGATATTTTACAACATTCCTTGCGTGTCGGCACCTACTTTTCGGTGGGAACATTATGTACGTCTATAACGTTATATGTCCTATCCTAGGGAAACCTAACATCTCGGATGTAATATTTTACAACATTACTTGCGAGTCGGCGCATACTAATCGGTGGGAACATTATATACTTCTATAACGTTATATATCCTAACCGAAGGCAACATAACATCTCGGACGTGATATTTTACAACACTCGTGGCGTGTCGGCCTCTACTTCTCGGTGGGAACATTATATACGTCTATAACGTTATATATCCTATCCTAGGGCAACCTAACTCCTCGGACGCTATATTCTACAACATTCGTGGCGTGTCGGCCTCTACTTTTCGGTGGTAACATTGTATACGTCTATAACGTTATATGTCCTATCCTAGGGCAACCTAACATCTCGGCTGTAATATTTTACAACATTCCTTTCGTGTCGGCCCCTCCTTCGCGGTGGGAACATTATGTACGGCTATAACATTATATGTCCTAACCTAAGGCCACCTAACTTCTCGGACGTAATATTTTACAACATTCGTGGCGTGTCTGCCCCTACTTCTTGTTGGGAACATTATGTACGTAAATAACGTTATGTGTCCTATCCTAAGGAAACCTAACATCTCGGATGTAATATCTCACAACATTTGTGGCGTGTCGGCCTCTACTTCTCGGTGGGGACATTATGTACGTCTATATCGTTATGTGTCCTAACCTAAGGCAACCTAGCACCTCGTATGTAATATTTTACAACATTCGTGGCGTGTCGGCCCCTACTTCTCAGTGGGAACATTATGTACGACTATAACGTTATATGTCCTAACCTAAGGCAACCTAACATCTCGGATGTAATATTCTACAACATTTGTGGCGTGTCGGCCCCTACTTCTCGGTGGGAACATTATGTACGTCTATAACGTTATATGTCCTATCCCAGGGCAACCTAACATCTCGGATGTAATATCTTACAACATTCTTTGCGTGTCGGCGCCTACTTCTCCGTGGGAACATTATGTACTTCTATAACGTTATATATTCCAACCGAAGGCAACATAACATCTCGGACGTGATATTTTACAATATTCCTTGCGTGTCGGCACCTACTTCTCGGTGAAAAATTATATACGTCTCCAACGTTATTTATATTATCCTAGGGCAACCTAACATCTCGGACGTTATATTTTACAACATTCGTGGCGTGTCGGCCCCTACTTCTTGTTGGGAACATTATGTACGTATATAACGTTATATGTCCTAACCGAAGACAACCTAACATCTCGGATGTAATATTTTACAGCATTCCTTGCCTGTCGGCACCTACTTTTCGGTGGTAACATTATATACGTCTATAACGTTATATGTCCTATCCCAGGGCAACCTAACATCTCGGATGTAATATTTTACAACATTCCTTGCGTGTCGGCCCCTACTTCTCGGGGGGAACATTATGTACGGCTATAACGTTATATGTCCTAACCTAAGGCAACCTGTTATCTCGGACGCAATATTTAACAACATTCGTTACGTGTCGACACCTACTCCTCGGTGGAAACCTATGTACGTCTATAACGTTATATATCCTATCCTAAGGCAACCTAACATCTCGGACGTTATATTTTACAACATTGGTGGCGTGTCGGCCCCCACTTCTTGGTGGGAACATTATGTACGTATATGACGTTATATGTCCTAACCTAAGGCAACCTAACACCTCGTATGTAATATTTTACAACATTCGTTGCGTGTCGGCCTCTACTTCTCGGTGGGAACATTATGTACGGCTATAACATCATATGTCCTAACCTAAGGCCACCTAATATCTTGGACCTAATATTTTACAACATTCCTTGCGTGTCGGAGCATACTACTCCGGGGGAATATTATATACTTCTATAACGTTCTATATCCTAACCGAAGGCAACATAACGTCTCGGACGTGATATTTTACAACATTCCTTGCGGGTCGGCACCTACTTCTCGGTGGGAACATTATGTACATCTATAACGTTATTTATATTATCCTAGGGAAACCTAACCTCTCGGACGTTATATTTTACAACATTCGTGGCGTGTCGGCGCCTACTTATCCGCGGGAACATTATGTACGTATATAACGTTATATGTCCTATCCTAAGGCAACCTAACATCACGGATGTAATATTTTACAGCATTCGTGGCGTGTCGGCCCCTACTTCTCGGTGGGAACATTATGTACGACTCTAACGATATACGTCCTAACCTAAGGCAACCAAACATCTCGGATGTAATATTTTACAACATTTGTGGCGTGTCTGCCCCTACTTCTTTGTGGGAACATTATGTACGTATATAACGTTATATGTCCTATCCTAAGGCAACCTAACATCTCGGATGTAATATTTTTCAGCATTCCTTGCGTGTCGGCACTTACTTTTCGGTGGGAACATTATATACGTCTATAACGTAATATGTCCTAACCTAAGGCTACCTCACATTTCAGATGTAGTATTTTACAACATTCCTTGCGTGTCGGCGCATACTACTCCGTGGGAATATTATGTACCTCTGTAACGTTATATATCCTTACCAAAGGCAACATAACATCTCGGACGTGGTAATTTACAACATTCCTTGCGTGTCGGCACCTGCTTCTCCGTGGGAACATTATATACGTCTATAACGTTTTTTATATGATCCTAGGGCAACCTAACATCTCGGACGTTATATTTTATAACATTCGTGGCGAGTCGGCCCCTACTTCTTGGTGGGAACATTATGTACATATATAACGTTATATGTCCTAACCTAAGGCAACCTAACATCTCGGATGTAATATTTTACAACATTCCTTGCGTGTCGGCACCTACTTTTCGGTGGTAACATTATATACGTCTATAACGTTATATGTACTATCCTAGGGCAACCTAACATCTCGGATGTAATATTTTACAACATTCCTTGCTTGTCGGCCCCTACTTCTCGGTGGGAACATTATGTACGGCTATAACGTTATATGTCCTAACCTAAGGCAACCTAACACCTCGGATGTATTATTTAACAGCATTCGTGGCGTGTCGGCCTCTACTTCTCGGTTGGAACTTTATGTGCAGCTATAACGTAATATGTCCTAACCTAAGGCAACATAACATTTCGGATGTAATATTATACAACATTCCTTGCGTGTCGGCGCATACTACTCCGCGGGTATATTATGTACGTCTATAACGTTTTATGTCCTATCCTAGGGAAACCTAACATCTCGGATCTAATATTTTACAACATTCCTTGCGAGTCGGCGCCTACTAATCGGTGGGAACAATACATACTTCTATAACGTTATATGTCCTAACCGAAGGCAACATAACATCTCGGACGTGATATTTTACAACATTCGTGGCGTGTCGGCCTCTACTTCTCGGTGGGAACATTAAGTGCAGCTATAAAGTAATATGTACTAACCTAAGGCAACCTAACATCTCGGACGCAATATTTTACAACATTTCATGCGTGTCGGCACCTACTTCTCGGTGGGAACATTATGTACGAATATAACGTTCTATGTCCTAACCGAAGACAACCATGTCATCTCGGATGTAATATTTTACAGCATTCCTTGCGTGTCGGCACCTACTTCCCGGTGGGAACACTATGTACGTCTATATCGTTATATGTCCTAACCTAAGGCAACATAACATCTCGGACGTGGTATTTTACAACATTCCTTGCGTGTCGGCACCGACTTCCCGGTGGGAACATTATATACGTCTATAACGTTATTTATATTATCCTAGGTGAACCTAACATCTCGGACGTTATATTTTACAACATTCGTGGCTTGTCGGCCCCTACTTCTTGGTGGGAACATTATGTACGTATATAACGTTATATGTCCTATCCTAAGGCAACCTAACATCTCGGATGTAACATTTTACAGCAGTCCTTGCGTGTCGGCCCCTACTTTTCGGTGGGAACATTATATACGTCTATAACGTTATATGTACCATCCTAGGTCAACCTAACATCTCGGATGTAATATTTTACATCATTCCTTGCGCGTCGGGCCCTACTTCACGGTGGGAACATTATGTACGGCTAGAACGTTATATGTCCTAACCTAAGGCAACCTAACACCTCGGATGTAATATTTAACAGCCTTCGTGGCGTGTCGGCCTCTACTTCTCGATGGACCATTATGTGCAGCTATAACGTAATATGTCCCAACCTAAGGCAACCTAACATTTCGGATGTAATATTTTACAACATTCCTTGCGTGTCGGCGCATACTACTCCGTGGGAATATTATATACGTCTATAACTTTATATATCCTAACCTAAGGCAACCTAACATCTCGGATGTAATATTTAACAGCATTCGTGGCGTGTCGGCCTCTACTTCTCGGTTGGAACATTATGTGCAGCTATAACGTAATATGTCCTAACCTAAGGCAACCTAACATTTCGGATGTAATATTTTACAACATTCCTTGCGTCTCGGCGCATATTACTCCGTGGGAATATTATATACTTCTATAACGTTCTATATCCTAACCGAAGGCAACATAACGTCTCCGACGTGATATTTTACAACAATCCTTGCTTGTCGTCACCTACTTCTCCGTGGGAGCATTATGTACGTCTATAACGTTATATGTCCTATCCTAGGGAAACCTAACATCTCGGACGTAATATTATACAACATTCCTTGCGTTTCGCTGCATACAACTCCGTGGGAACATTATATACCTCTATAACGTTATATATCCTTACAAAAGGCAACATAACATCTCGGACGTGGTATTTTACAACATTCCTTGCGTGTCGGCTCCTACTTCTCGGTGGGAACATTATATACGTCTATAACGTTATTTATATTATCCTAGGGTAACAATAACATCTCGGACGTTATATTTTACAACATTCGTGGCCTGTCGGCGCCTACTTATCCGTGGGAACATTATGTACGTATATAACGTTATATGTCCTATCCTACGGCAACCTAACATCTCGGATGTAATATTTTACAGTATTCCTTGCGTGTCGGCACCTACTTGTCGGTAGTAACATTATATACGTCTGTAACGTTGTATCTACTATCCTAGGGCAACCTGACATCTCGGATGTAATATTTTACAGCATTCGTTGCGTGTCGGCCCCTACTTCTCGGTGGGAACGTTATATACTTCTATAACGTTATTTATATTATCCTAGGGCAACCTAACATCTCGGACGTTATGTTTTACAACATTCGTGGCGTGTTGGCCCCTACTTCTTTGTGGGAACATTATGTACGTATATAACGTTATATGTCCTATCCTAAGGCAACCTAACATCTCGGATGTAATATTTTTCAGCATTCCTTGCGTGTCGGCACTTACTTTTCGGTGGGAACATTATATACGTCTATAACGTTATATGTACTATCCTAGGGCAACCTAACATCTCGGATGTAATATTTTACAACATTCCTTGCGCGTCGGGCCCTACTTCTCGGTGGGAACATTATGTACGGCTATAACGTTATATGTCCTAATCTAAGGCAACCTAACACCTGGCATGTAATATTTAACAGCCTTCGTGGCGTATCGGCCTCTACTTCTCGGTTGGAATATTATGTGCAGCTATAACGTAATATGTCCTAACCTAAGGCAACCTCACATTTCAGATGTAATATTTTACAACATTCCTTGCGTGTCGGCGCATACTAGTCCGTGGGAATATTATGTACCTCTGTAACGTTATATATCCTTACCAAAGGCAACATAACATCTCGGACGTGGTAATTTACAACATTCCTTGCGTGTCGGCACCTACTTCTCCGTGGGAACATTATATACGTCTATAACGTTATTTATATGATCCTAGGGCAACCTAACATCTCGGACGTTACATTTTATAACATTCGTGGCGAGTCGGCCCCTACTTCTTGGTGGGAACATTATGTACATATATAACGTTATATGTCCTAACCTAAGGCAACCTAACATCTCGGATGTAATATTTTACAGCATTCCTTGCGTGTCGGCACCTACTTTTCGGTGGTAACATTATATACGTCTATAACGTTATATGTAGTATCCTAGGGCAACCTAACATCTCGGATGTAATATTTTACAACATTCCTTGCGTGTCGGCCCCTACTTCTCGGTGGGAACATTATGTACGGCTATAACGTTATATGTCCTATCCTAAGGCAACCTAACACCTCGGATGTAATATTTTACAACATTGCTTGCGAGTCGGCGCCTACTAATCGGTGGGAGCAATACATACTTCTATAACGTTATATGTCCTAACCGAAGGCAACATAATATCTCGGACGTGATATTTTACAACATTCGTGGCGTGTCGGCCTCTACTTCTCGGTGGGAACATTAAGTGCAGCTATAAAGTAATATGTACTAACCTAAGGCAACCTAACATCTCGGACGCAATATTTTACAACATTTCATGCGTGTCGGCACCTACTTATCGGTGCGAACATTATATACGTCTATAACGTTATATGTACTATCCTAGGGCAACCTAACATCTCGGATGTAATATTTTACAACATTGCTTGCGAGTCGGCGCCTACTAATCGGTGGGAACAATACATACTTCTATAACGTTATATGTCCTAACCGAAGGCAACATAACATCTCGGACGTGATATTTTACAACATTCGTGGCGTGTCGGCCTCTACTTCTCGGTGGGAACATTAAGTGCAGCTATAAAGTAATATGTACTAACCTAAGGCAACCTAACATCTCGGACGCAATATTTTACAACATTTCATGCGTGTCGGCACCTACTTATCGGTGCGAACATTATATACGTCTATAACGTTATATGTACTATCCTAGGGCAACCTAACATCTCGGATGTAATATTTTACAACATTCCTTGCGTGTCGGCCCCCACTTCTCGGTGGGAACATTATGTACGGCTATAACGTTATATGTCCTAACCTAAGGCAACCTAACACCTCGGATGTAATATTTAACAGCATTCGTGGCGTGTCGGCCTCTACTTCTCGGTTGGAACATTATGTGCAGCTATAACGTAATATGTCCTAACCTAAGGCAACCTAACATTTCGGATGTAATATTTTACAACATTCCTTGCGTGTCGGCGCATACTACTCCGTGCGAATATTATATACGTCTATAACTTTATATATTCTAACCTAAGGCAACCTAACATCTCGGATGTAATATTTAACAGCATTCGTGGCGTGTCGGCCTCTACTTCTCGGTTGGAACATTATGTGCAGCTATAACGTAACATGTCCTAACCTAAGGCAACGTAACATTTCGGATGTAATATTTTACAACATTCCTTGCGTGTCGTCACATACTACTCCGTGGGAATATTATATACTTCTATAACGTTCTATATCCTAACCGAAGGCAACATAACGTCTCGGACGTGATATTTTACAACATTCCTTGCGTGTCGGCACCTACTTCTCGGTGGGAACATTATGTACGTCTATAACGTTATATGTCCTATCCTACGGAAACCTAACATCTCGGACGTAATATTATACAACATTCCTTGCGTTTCGGTGCATACTACTCCGTGGGAACATTATATACCTCTATAACGTGATATATCCTTACAAAAGGCAACATAACATCTCGGACGTGGTATTTTACAACATTCCTTGCGTGTCGGCTCCTACTTCTCGGTGGGAACATTATATACGTCTATAACGTTATTTATATTATCCTAGGGTACACTAACATCTCGGACGTTATATTTTACAACATTCGTGGCCTGTCGGCGCCTACTTATCCGTGGGAACATTATGTACGTATATAACGTTATATGTCCTATCCTAAGGCAACCTAACATCACGGATGTAATATTTTACAGCATTCGTGGCGTGTCGGCCCCTACTTCTCGGTGGGAACATTATGTACGACTCTAACGATATACGTCCTAACCTAAGGCAACCTAACATCTCGGATGTAATATTTTACAACACTTGTGGCGTGTCTGCCCCTACTTCTCGGTGGGAACATTATGTACGGATATAACGTTCTATGTCCTAACCGAAGACAACCATATCATCTCGGATGTAATATTTTACAGCATTCCTTGCGTGTCGGCACCTACTTCCCGGTGGGAACAATATGTACGTCTATATCGTTATATGTCCTAACCTAAGGCAACATAACATCTCGGACGTGATATTTTACAACATTCGTGGCGTGTTGGCCCCTACTTCTTTGTGGGAACATTATGTACGTATATAACGTTATATATCCTATCCTAAGGCAACCTAACATCTCGGATGTAATATTTTTCAGCATTCCTTGCGTGTCGGCACTTACTTTTCGGTGGGAACATTATATACGTCTATAACGTAATATGTCCTAACCTAAGGCTACCTCACATTTCAGATGTAATATTTTACAACATTCCTTGCGTGTCGGCGCATACTACTCCGTGGGAATATTATGTACCTCTGTAACGTTATATATCCTTACCAAAGGCAACATAACATCTCGGACGTGGTAATTTACAACATTCCTTGCGTGTCGGCACCTACTTCTCCGTGGGAACATTATATACGTCTATAACGTTTTTTATATGATCCTAGGGCAACCTAACATCTCGGACGTTATATTTTATAACATTCGTGGCGAGTCGGCCCCTACTTCTTGGTGGGAACATTATGTACATATATAACGTTATATGTCCTAACCTAAGGCAACCTAACATCTCGGATGTAATATTTTACAGCATTCCTTGCGTGTCGGCACCTACTTTTCGGTGGTAACATTATATACGTCTATAACGTTATATGTACTATCCTAGGGCAACCTAACATCTCGGATGTAATATTATACAACATTCCTTGCGTTTTGGTGCATACTACTCCTTGGGAACATTATATACCTCTATAACGTTATATATCCTTACAAAAGGCAACATAACATCTCGGACGTGGTATTTTACAACATTCGTGGCGTGTCGGCCCCTACTTCTTGGTGGGAACATTATGTACGTATATAACGTTATATGTCCTATCCTAAGGCAACCTAACATCTCGGATGTAACATTTTACAGCAGTCCTTGCGTGTCGGCCCCTACTTTTCGGTGGGAACATTATATACGTCTATAACGTTATATGTACTATCCTAGGGCAACCTAACATCTCGGATGTAATATTTTACAACATTCCTTGCGTGTCGGCCCCCACTTCTCGGTGGGAACATTATGTACGGCTATAACGTTATATGTCCTAACCTAAGGCAACCTAACACCTCGGATGTAATATTTAACAGCATTCGTGGCGTGTCGGCCTCTACTTCTCGGTTGGAACATTATGTGCAGCTATAACGTAATATGTCCTAACCTAAGGCAACCTAACATTTCGGATGTAATATTTTACAACATTCCTTGCGTGTCGGCGCATACTACTCCGTGCGAATATTATATACGTCTATAACTTTATATATTCTAACCTAAGGCAACCTAACATCTCGGATGTAATATTTAACAGCATTCGTGGCGTGTCGGCCTCTACTTCTCGGTTGGAACATTATGTGCAGCTATAACGTAACATGTCCTAACCTAAGGCAACGTAACATTTCGGATGTAATATTTTACAACATTCCTTGCGTGTCGTCACATACTACTCCGTGGGAATATTATATACTTCTATAACGTTCTATATCCTAACCGAAGGCAACATAACGTCTCGGACGTGATATTTTACAACATTCCTTGCGTGTCGGCACCTACTTCTCGGTGGGAACATTATGTACGTCTATAACGTTATATGTCCTATCCTACGGAAACCTAACATCTCGGACGTAATATTATACAACATTCCTTGCGTTTCGGTGCATACTACTCCGTGGGAACATTATATACCTCTATAACGTGATATATCCTTACAAAAGGCAACATAACATCTCGGACGTGGTATTTTACAACATTCCTTGCGTGTCGGCTCCTACTTCTCGGTGGGAACATTATATACGTCTATAACGTTATTTATATTATCCTAGGGTACACTAACATCTCGGACGTTATATTTTACAACATTCGTGGCCTGTCGGCGCCTACTTATCCGTGGGAACATTATGTACGTATATAACGTTATATGTCCTATCCTAAGGCAACCTAACATCACGGATGTAATATTTTACAGCATTCGTGGCGTGTCGGCCCCTACTTCTCGGTGGGAACATTATGTACGACTCTAACGATATACGTCCTAACCTAAGGCAACCTAACATCTCGGATGTAATATTTTACAACACTTGTGGCGTGTCTGCCCCTACTTCTCGGTGGGAACATTATGTACGGATATAACGTTCTATGTCCTAACCGAAGACAACCATATCATCTCGGATGTAATATTTTACAGCATTCCTTGCGTGTCGGCACCTACTTCCCGGTGGGAACAATATGTACGTCTATATCGTTATATGTCCTAACCTAAGGCAACATAACATCTCGGACGTGATATTTTACAACATTCGTGGCGTGTTGGCCCCTACTTCTTTGTGGGAACATTATGTACGTATATAACGTTATATGTCCTATCCTAAGGCAACCTAACATCTCGGATGTAATATTTTTCAGCATTCCTTGCGTGTCGGCACTTACTTTTCGGTGGGAACATTATATACGTCTATAACGTAATATGTCCTAACCTAAGGCTACCTCACATTTCAGATGTAATATTTTACAACATTCCTTGCGTGTCGGCGCATACTACTCCGTGGGAATATTATGTACCTCTGTAACGTTATATATCCTTACCAAAGGCAACATAACATCTCGGACGTGGTAATTTACAACATTCCTTGCGTGTCGGCACCTACTTCTCCGTGGGAACATTATATACGTCTATAACGTTTTTTATATGATCCTAGGGCAACCTAACATCTCGGACGTTATATTTTATAACATTCGTGGCGAGTCGGCCCCTACTTCTTGGTGGGAACATTATGTACATATATAACGTTATATGTCCTAACCTAAGGCAACCTAACATCTCGGATGTAATATTTTACAGCATTCCTTGCGTGTCGGCACCTACTTTTCGGTGGTAACATTATATACGTCTATAACGTTATATGTACTATCCTAGGGCAACCTAACATCTCGGATGTAATATTATACAACATTCCTTGCGTTTTGGTGCATACTACTCCTTGGGAACATTATATACCTCTATAACGTTATATATCCTTACAAAAGGCAACATAACATCTCGGACGTGGTATTTTACAACATTCGTGGCGTGTCGGCCCCTACTTCTTGGTGGGAACATTATGTACGTATATAACGTTATATGTCCTATCCTAAGGCAACCTAACATCTCGGATGTAACATTTTACAGCAGTCCTTGCGTGTCGGCCCCTACTTTTCGGTGGGAACATTATATACGTCTATAACGTTATATGTACTATCCTAGGTCAACCTAACATCCCGGATGTAATATTTTACAACATTCCTTGCGCGTCGGGCCCTACTTCTCGGTGGGAACATTATGTACGGCTATAACGTTATATGTCCTAACCTAAGGCAACCTAACACCTCGGATGTAATATTTAACAGCCTTCGTGGCGTGTCGGCCTCTACTTCTCGATGGACCATTATGTGCAGCTATAACGTAATATGTCCCAACCTAAGGCAACCTAACATTTCGGATGTAATATTTTACAACATTCCTTGCGTGTCGGCGCATACTACTCCGTGGGAATATTATATACGTCTATAACTTTATATATCCTAACCTAAGGCAACCTAACATCTCCGATGTAATATTTAACAGCATTCGTGGCGTGTCGGCCTCTACTTCTCGGTTGGAACATTATGTGCAGCTATAACGTAATATGTCCTAACCTAAGGCAACCTAACATTTCGGATGTAATATTTTACAGCATTCCTTGCGTGTCGGCACCTACTTTTCGGTGGTAACATTATATACGTCTATAACGTTATATGTAGTATCCTAGGGCAACCTAACATCTCGGATGTAATATTTTACAACATTCCTTGCGTGTCGGCCCCTACTTCTCGGTGGGAACATTATGTACGGCTATAACGTTATATGTCCTAACCTAAGGCAACCTAACTCCTCGGATGTAATATTTAACTGCCTTCGTGGCGTGTCGGCCTCTACTTCTCGGTTGGAACATTATGTGCAGCTATAACGTAATATGTCCTAACCTAAGGCAACCTCACATTTCAGATGTAATATTTTACAACATTCCTTGCGTGTCGGCGCATACTACTCCGTGGGAATATTATGTACGTCTATAACGTTATATGTCCTATCCTAGGGAAACCTAACATCTCGGATGTAATATTTTACAACATTCCTTGCGAGTCGGCGCCTACTAATCGGTGGGAACATTACATACTTCTATAACGTTATATGTCCTAACCGAAGGCAACATAACATCTCGGACGTGATATTTTACAACATTCGTGGCGTGTCGGCCTCTACTTCTCGGTGGGAACATTAAGTGCAGCTATAAAGTAATATGTCCTAACCTAAGGCAACCTAACATCTCGGACGCAATATTTTACAACATTTCATGCGTGTCGGCACCTACTTCTCGGTGGGAACATTATGCACGTCTATAACGTTATATATCCTAACATAAGGCAAACTAATAACTCGGATGTAATATTTGACAACATTCCTGGCGCTTCAGCCCCTACTTCTCTGTGGGAACATTATGTACTTCTATAACGTTATATGCCTTGACCTAAGGCAACCTAACAACTCGGATGTTCTACATAATAATTATGACGTTATATGTCCTAATCTAAGGGAACATAACATCTCGGACGTGGTATTTTACAACATTCCTTGCGTGTCGGCACCTACTTCTCGGTGGGAACATTATGTACGTATATAACGTAATATGTCCTAACCTAAGGCAACCTAATATTTCGGATGTAATATTTTACAACATTCCTTGCGTGTCGGCGCATACTACTCCGTGGGAATACTATATACGTCTATAACTTTATATATCCTAACCTAAGGCAGCCTAGCACCTCGTATGTAATATTTTACAGCATTCGTGGCGTGTTGGCCCCTACTTCTTGGTGGGAACATTATGTACGACTATAACGTTATACGTCCTAACCTAAGGCAACCTAACATCTCGGATGTAATATTTTACAACATTTCTGGCGTGTCTGCCCCTACTTCTCGGTGGGAACATTATGTACGGATATAACGTTCTATGTCCTAACCGAAGACAATCATATAATCTCGGATGTAATACTTTACAGCATTCCTTGCGTGTCGGCACCTACTTCCCGGTGGGAACATTATGTACGTCTATATCGTTATATGTCCTAACCTAAAGCAACATAACATCTCGGACGTGGTGTTTTACAATATTCCTTGCGTGTCGGCACCCACTTCCCGGTGGGAACATTACATACGTCTGTAACGTTATTTATATTATCCTAGGTGAACCTAACATCTCGGACGTTATATTTTACAACATTCGTGGCGTGTCGGTCCCTACTTCTTGGTGGGAACATTATGTACGTTTATAACATTATATGTCCTATCCTAGGGAAACCTAACATCTCGGACGTAATATTATGCAACATTCCTTGCGTTTCGGTGCATACTACTCCGTGGGAACATTATATACCTCTATAACGTTATATATCCATACAAAAGGCAACATAACATCTCGGACGTGGTATTTTACAACATTCCTTGCGTGTCGGCACCTACTTCCCGGTGGGAACATTATGTACGTCTATATCGTTATATGTCCTAACCTAAAGCAACATAACATCTCGGACGTGGTATTTTACAACATTCCTTGCGTGTCGGCACCTACTTCCCGGTGGGAACATTATATACGTCTGTAAAGTTATTTATATTATCCTAGGTGAACCTAACATCTCGGACGTTATATTTTACAACATTCGTGGCGTGTCGGCCCCTACTTCTTGGTGGGAACATTATGTACGTATATAACGTTATATGTCCTATCCTAGGGAAACCTAACATCTCGGACGTAATATTATACAACATTCCTTGCGTTTCGGTGCATACTACTCCGTGGGAACATTATATACCTCTATAACGTTATATATCCTTACAAAAGGCAACATAACATCTCGGACGTGGTATTTTCCAACATTCCTTGCGTGTCGGCTCCTACTTCTCGGTGGGAACATTATATACGTCTATAGCGTTATTTATATTATCCTAGGGTAACCTAACATCTCGGACGTTATATTTTACAACATTCGTGGCGTGTCGGCGCCTCCTTATCCGTGGGAACGTTATGTACGTATATAACGTTATATGTCCTATCCTAAGGCAACCTAACATCTCGGATGTAATATTTTACAGCATTCGTGGCGTGTCGGCCCCTACTTCTCGGTGGGAACATTATGTACGACTCTAACGTTATACGTCCTAACCTAGGGCAACCTAACATCTCGGATGTAATATTTTACAACATTTGTGGCGTGTCTGCCCCTACTTCTCGGTGGGAACATTATGTACGGATATAACGTTCTATGTCCTAACCGAAGACAACCATATCATCTCGGATGTAATATTTTACAGCATTCCTTGCGTGTCGGCACCTACTTCCCGGTGGGAACATTATGTACGTCTATATCGTTATATGTCCTAACCTAAGGCAACATAACATCTCGGACGTGGTATTTTTCAACATTCCTTGCGTGTCGGCACCTACTTCCCGGTGAGAACATTATATACGTCTATAACGTAATATGTCCTAACCTAAGGCAACCTAATATTTCGGATGTAATATTTTATAACATTCCTTGCGTGTCGGCGCATACTACTCCGTGGGAATACTATATACGTCTATAACTTTACATATCCTAACCTAAGGCAGCCTAGCACCTCGTATGTAATATTTTACAGCATTCGTGGCGTGTTGGCCCCTACTTCTTGGTGGGAACATTATGTACGACTATAACGTTATACGTCCTAACCTAAGGCAACCTAACATCTCGGATGTAATATTTTACAACATTTCTGGCGTGTCTGCCCCTACTTCTCGGTGGGAACATTATGTACGGATATAACGTTCTATGTCCTAACCGAAGACAACCATATAATCTCGGATGTAATACTTTACAGCATTCCTTGCGTGTCGGCACCTACTTCCCGGTGGGAACATTATGTACGTCTATATCGTTATATGTCCTAACCTAAAGCAACATAACATCTCGGACGTGGTATTTTACAACATTCCTTGCGTTTCGGTGCATACTACTCCGTGGGAGCATTATATACCTCTATAACGTTATATATCCTTACCAAAGGCAACATAACATCTCGGACGTGGTATTTTACAACATTTCATGCGTGTCGGCACCTACTTCTCGTTGGGAACATTATGCACGTCTATAACGTTATATATCCTAACATAAGGCAACCTAACAAGCCGGATGTAATATTTGACAACATTCCTGGCGCTTCAGCCCCTACTTCTCTGTGGGAACATTATGCACTTCTATGACGTTATATGCCCTAACCTAAGGCAACCTAACAACTCGGATGTACTACATAATAATTATGATGTTATATGTCCTATCCTAAGGCAACCTAACTTCTCGGACGTAATACTTTACAACATTCCTTGCGCGTCGGCCCCTACTTCTCGGTGGGAACATTATGTACGGATATAACGTTCTATGTCCTAACCGAAGACAACCATATAATCTCGGATGAAATACTTTACAGCATTCCTTGCGTGTCGGCACCTACTTCCCGGTGGGAACATTATGTACGTCTATATCGTTATATGTCCTAACCTAAAGCAACATAACATCTCGGACGTGGTATTTTACAACATTCCTTGCGTTTCGGTGCATACTACACCGTGGGAGCATTATATACCTCTATAACGTTATATATCCTTACCAAAGGCAACATAACATCTCGGACGTGGTATTTTACAACATTTCATGCGTGTCGGCACCTACTTCTCGTTGGGAACATTATGCACGTCTATAACGTTATATATCCTAACATAAGGCAACCTAACAAGCCGGATGTAATATTTGACAACATTCCTGGCGCTTCAGCCCCTACTTCTCTGAGGGAACATTATGCACTTCTATGACGTTATATGCCCTAACCTAAGGCAACCTAACAACTCGGATGTACTACATAATAATTATGATGTTATATGTCCTATCCTAAGGCAACCTAACTTCTCGGACGTAATACTTTACAACATTCCTTGCGCGTCGGCCCCTACTTCTCGGTGGGAACATTATGTACGGCCATAACGTTATATGTCCTAACCTAAGGCAACCTAACATCTCGGATGTAATATTTAACAGCCTTCGTGGCGTGTCGGCCTCTACTTCTCGGTTGGAACATTATGTGCAGCTATAACGTAATATGTCCTAACCTAAGGCAACCTAACATTTCGGATGTAATATTTTACAACATTCCTTGCGTGTCGGCGCATACTACTCCGTGGGAATATTATGTACGTCTATAACGTTATATGTCCTATTCTAGGGAAACCTATCATCTCGGATGTAATATTTTACAACATTCCTTGCGAGTCGGCGCCTACTAATCGGTGGGAACATTACATACTTCTATAACGTTATATGTCCTAACCGAAGGCAACATAACATCTCGGACGTGATATTTTACAACACTCGTGGCGTGTCGGCCTCTACTTCTCGGTGGGAACATTAAGTGCAGCTATAAAGTAATATGTCCTAACCTAAGGCAACCTAACATCTCGGACGCAATATTTTACAACATTTCATGCGTGTCGGCACCTACTTCCCGGTGGGAACATTATGCACGTCTATAACGTTATATATCCTAACATAAGGCAACCTAACAACCCGGATGTAATATTTGACAACATTCCTGGGGCTTCAGCCCCTACTTCTCTGTGGGAACATTATGCACTTCTATGACGTTATATGCCCTAACCTAAGGCAACCTAACAACTCGGATGTACTACATAATAATTATGATGTTATATGTCCTATCCTAAGGCAACCTAACTTCTCGGACGTAATACTTTACAACATTCCTTGCGTGTCGGCGCTTACTTCTCCGTGGGAACATTATATACGTCTATAACGTTATATATCCTAACCTAAGGCAGCCTAACACCTCGTATGTAATATTTTACAGCATTCGTGACGTGTCGGCCCTTACTTCTTGGTGGGAACATTATGTACGTCTATATCGTTATATGTCCTAACCTAAAGCAACATAACATCTCGGACGTGGTATTTTACAACATTCGTGGCGTGTCGGCCCCTACTTCTTGGTGGGAACATTATGTACGTATATAACGTTATATGTCCTGTCCTAAGGCAACCTAACATCTCGGATGTAATATTTTTCAGCATTCCTTGCGTGTCGGCACCTACTTTTCGGTGGGAACATTTTATACGTCTATAACGTTATATGTACTATCCTAGGGCAACCTAACATCTCGGACGTTATATTTTACAACATTCGTGGCGTGTCGGCCCCTACTTCTTTGTGGGAACATTATGTACGTATATAACGTTATATGTCCTATCCTAAGGCAAACTAACATCTCGGATGTAATATTTTTCAGCATTCCTTGCGTGTCGGCACCTACTTTTCGGTGGGAACGTTATATACGTCTATAACGTTATATGTACTATCCTAGGGCAACCTAACATCTCGGATGTAATATTTTGCAACATTTCTTGCGCGTCGGCCCCTACTTCTCGGTGGGAACATTATGTACGGCTATAACTTTATATATCCTAACCTAAGGCAACCTAACATCTCGGATGTAATATTTAACAGCATTCGTGGCGTGTCGGCCTCTACTTCTCGGTTGGAACATTATGTACTTCTATAACGTTCTATATTCTAACCGAAGGCAACATAACGTCTCGGACGTGATATTTTACAACACTCGTGGCGTGTCGGCCTCTACTTCTCGGTGGGAACATTAAGTGCAGCTATAAAATAATATGTCCTAACTTAAGGCAACCTAACATCTCGGACGCAATATTTTACAACATTTCATGCGTGTCGGCACCTACTTCTCGGTGGGAACATTACGCACGTCTATAACGTTATATATCCTAACACAAGGCAACCTAACAACCCGGATGTAATATTTGACAACATTCCTGGCGCTTCAGCCCCTACTTCTCTGTGGGAGCATTATGCACTTCTATAACGTTATATGCCCTAACCTAAGGCAACCGAACAACTCGGATGTACTACATAATAATTATGATGTTATATTTCCTATCCTAAGGCAACCTAACATCTCGGACGTAATATTTTACAACATTCCTTGCGTGTCGGCGCCTACTTCTCTGTGGGAAAATTATATACGTCTATAACGTTATATATCCTAACCTAAGGCAACCTAACACCTCGTATGTAATATTTTACAGCATTCGTGGCGTGTCGGCCCCCACTTCTCGGTGGGAACATTATGTACGGATATAACGTTCTATGTCCGAACCGAAGGCAACCTAAAATCTCGGACGCAATATTTTACAACATTCAATGCGTGTCGGCACCTACTTCTCGGAGGGCACATTATATACGTCTATAATGGTATATATCCTAACCGAAGGAAACCTAACATATCGGATGTAATATTTCACAACATTCGTGACGTGTCGGTCTCTACTTCTCGGAGGGAACATTATGTACGTCTATAACGTTATATATCCTAACCTATGGCAACCTAACATCTCGGACATAATATTTTACAACATTCCTTGCGTGTCGGTCCCTACTTCTCGGTGGGATCATTATATACGTCTATAACGTTATATATCCTAACCTAATGCAACCTGACTTCTCGGACATAATATTTAACAACAATCGTTGCGTGTCGACCCCTACACCTCGGTGGGAACATTATGTACGTCTATAACGTTATATGTCCTAACCTAAGGCAACCTAACACCTCGGATGTAATATTTTGCAACATTCGTGGCGTGTCGGCCTCTAGTTCACGGTGGGAACATTATGTACGTCTATAACGTTATATGTACTAACCTAAGGCAATCTAACATCTCGGATGTAATATTTTACAACATTTGTGGCGTGTCGGCCCCTACTTCTCGCTGGGAACATTATGTACGTCTATAACGTTACATGTCCTATCCTAGGGGAACCTAACATCTCGGATGTAATATTTTACAACATTCCTTGCGTGTCGGCACCTACTTCTCCGTGGGAACATTATATACGTCTATAACGTTATATATATTATCCTAGGGCAACCTAACAGCTCGGACGTTATATTTTACAACACTCGTGGCGTGTCGGCCCCTACTTCTTGGTGGGAACATTATGTATGTATATAACGTTATATGTCCTATCCTAAGGCACCCAAACATCTCAGATGAAGTATTTTACAGCATTCCTTGCGTGTCGGCACCTACTTTTCTGTGGTAACATTATATACGTCTATAACGTTATATGTCCTATCCTAGGGCCACCTAACATCTCGGATGTAATATTTTACAGCATTCCTTGCGGGTCGGCACCTACCTTTCGGTGGTAACATTATATACGTCTATAACGTTATATGTACAATCCTAGGGCAACCTAACATGTCGGATGTAATATTTTACAGCATTCCTTGCGTGTCGGCCCCTACTTCTCGGTGGGAACATTATGTACGGCTATAACGTTATATGTCCTAACCTAAGGCAACCTAACACCTCGGATGTAATATTTAACAACATTCTTGGCGTGTCGGCCACTACTTCTCGGTGGGAACATTATGTGCAGCTATAACGTAATATGTCCTCACCTAAGGCAACCTAACATCCCGGATGTAATATTTTACAACATTCTTTGCGTGTCGGCCCCTACTTCTTGTTGGGAACATTATGTACGTATATAACGTTATATGTCCTTTCCTAAGGCAACATAACATCTCGGACGTGGTATTTTACAACATTCCTTGCGTGTCGGCGCCGACTTCTCGGTGGGTACATTATACACGTCTATATCGTTATATCTCCTAACCTAAGGAAACCTAACATCTCGGATGTAATATCTCACAACATTCGTGGCGTGTCGGCCTCTACTTATCGGTGGGAACATTATGTTCGTCTATAACGTTATGTGTCCTAACCTAAGGCAACCTAACACCTCGCATGTAATATTTTACAACATTCGTGGCGTGTCGGCCCCTACTTCTCGGTGGGAACATTATGTACGACTATAAAGTTATATGTCCTAACCTAAGGCAACCTAACATCTCGGATGTAATATTTTACAGCATTCCTTGCGTGTCGGCACCTACTTCTCGGTGGTAACATTATATACGTCTATAAAGTTATGTGTACAATCCTAGGGCAACCTAACATCTCGGATGTAATATTTTACAACATTCCTTGCGTGTCGGCCTCTACTTCTCGGTGGGAACATTATGTACGTCTATAACGTTATATGTCCTAACCTAAGGCAACCTAACACCTCGTATGTACTATCTTACAACATTCGTGGCGTGTCGGCCCCCACTTCTCGGTGGGAATATTATATACGTCTATAACTTTATATATTCTAACATAAGGCAACCTAACATCTCGGATGTAATACGTAATAATTATGACGTTATATGTCCGATCCTAGGGCAACCTAACATCTCGGATGTAATATTTTACAACATTCCTTCCGTGTCGGCGCCTACTTCTCCGTGGGAACATTATATACTTCTATAACGTTATATTTCCTAACCGAAGGCAACATAACATCTCGGACGTGATATTTTACAACATTCCTTGCGTGTCGGCACCTACTTCTCGGTGGGAACATTATATACGTCTATAACGTTATTTATATTATCCTAGGGCAACCTAACATCTCGGATGTAATATTTTACAACACTCCTTGCGTGTCGGCCCCTACTTCTCGGTGGGAACATTATGTACGGATATAACGTTCTATGTCCTAACCGAAGGCAACCTAAAATCTCGGACGCAATATTTTACAACATTCCATGCGTGTCGGCACCTACTTCTCGGAGGGAACATTATGTATGTCTATAACGTTATATATCCTAACCTATGGCAACCTAACATCTCGGACATAATATTTTACAACATTCCTTGCGTGTCGGTCCCTACTTCTCTGTGGTATCATTATATACGTCTATAACGTTATATATCCTAACCTAATGCAACCTGACTTCTCGGCCATAATATTTAACAACAATCGTTGCGTGTCGACCCCTACACCTCGGTCGGAACATTATGTACGTCTATAACGTTATATGTCCTACCCTAAGGCAACCTAACACCTCGGATGTAATATTTTACAACATTCGTGGCGTGTCGGCCTCTAGTTCACGGTGGGAACATTATGTACGTCTATAACGTTATATGTCCTAACCTAAGGCAATCTAACATCTCGGATGTAATATTTTACAACATTTGTGGCGTGTCGGCCCCTACTTCTCGCTGGGAACATTATGTACGTCTATAACGTTACATGTCCTATCCTAGGGGAACCTAACATCTCGGATGTAATATTTTACAACATTCCTTGCGTGTCGGCACCTACTTCTCCGTGGGAACATTATATACGTCTATAACGTTATATATATTATCCTAGGGCAACCTAACATCTCGGACGTTATATTTTACAACATTCCTTGCGTGTCGGCACCTACTTTTCTGTGGTAACATTATATACGTCTATAACGTTATATGTCCTATCCTATGGCCACCTAACATCTCGGATGTAATATTTTACAGCATTCCTTGCGGGTCGGTAACCTACCTTTCGGTGGTAACATTATATACGTCTATAACGTTATATGTACTATCCTAGGGCAACCTAACATGTCGGATGTAATATTTTACAACATTCCTTGCGTGTCGGCCTCTACTTCTCGGTGGTAACATTATATACGTCTATAACGTTATATGTGCTATCCTAGGGCAACCTAACACCTCGGGTGTAATATATTACAACATTCGTGGCCTGTCGGCATCTAGCTCACGGTGGGAACATTATGTACGTCTATAACGTTATATGTCCTAACCTAAGGCAATCTAACATCTCGGATGTAATATTTTACAACATTCCTAGCGAGTCGTCGCCCACTTCTCGGTGGGTACATTAGATACGTCTATAATGCTATATATCCTAACCTAAGGAAACCTAACATCTCGGATGTAATATTTCACAACATTCGTGGCGTGTCGGCCTCTACTTCTCGGTGGGAACATTATGTACGTCTATAACTTTATGTGTCCTAACCGAAGGCAACCTAACACCTCGTATGTAATATTTTACACCATTCGTGGCGTGTCGGCCTCTACTTCTCGGTGGGAACATTATGTACGTCTATAACGTTATATGTCCTAACCTAAGGCAACCTAACACCTCGGATGTAATATTTAACAACATTCTTGGCGTGTCGGCCACTACTTCTCGGTGGGAACATTATGTGCAGCTATAACGTAATATGTCCTAACCTAAGGCAACCTAACATCCCGGATGTAATATTTTACAACATTCTTTGCGTGTCGGCCCCTACTTCTTGTTGGGAACATTATGTACGTATATAACGTTATATGTCCTACCCTAAGGCAACATAACATCTCGGACGTGGTATTTTACAACATTCCTTGCGTGTCGGCGCCGACTTCTCGGTGGGTACATTATACACGTCTATATCGTTATATCTCCTAACCTAAGGAAACTAACATCTCGGATGTAATATCTCACAACATTCGTGGCGTGTCGGCCTCTACTTATCGGTGGGAACATTATGTTCGTCTATAACGTTATGTGTCCTAACCTAAGGCAACCTAACACCTCGCATGTAATATTTTACAACATTCGTGGCGTGTCGGCCCCTACTTCTCGGTGGGAACATTATGTACGACTATAAAGTTATATGTCCTAACCTAAGGCAATCTAACATCTGGGATGTAATATTCTACAACATTTGTCTCGTGTCGGCCCCTACTTCTCGGTGGGAACATTATGTACGTCTATAACGTTATATGTCCAATCCCAGGGCAACCTAACATCTCGGATGTAATATCTTACAATATTCTTTTCGTGTCGGCGCCTACTTCTCCGCGGGAACATTATATACTTCTATAACGTATATTTCCTAACCGAAGGCAACATAAAATCTCGGACGTGATATTTTACAACATTCCTTGCGTGTCGGCACCTACTTCTCGGTGTAAAAATTATATACGTCTATAACGTTATTTATATTACCCTAGGGCAACCTAACATCTCGGACGTTATATTTTACAACATTCTTGGCGTGTCGGCCCCTACTTCTTGGTGGGAACATTATGTACGTATATCACGTTATATGTCCTATCCTAAGGCAACCTAACATCTCGGATGTAATATTTTACAGCATTCCTTGCGTGTCGGCACCTACTTTTCGGTGGTAACATTATATACGTCTATAACGTTATATGTCCTATCCTAGGGCAACCTAACATCTCGGATGTAATATTTTACAACATTCCTTGCGTGTCGGCCCCTACTTCTCGGTGGTAACATTATATACGTCTATAAAGTTATGTGTACAATCCTAGGGCAACCTAACATCTCGGATGTAATATTTTACAACATTCCTTGCGTGTCGGCCCCTACTTCTCCGTGGGAACATTATATACGTCTATAACGTTATATATCCTAACCTAAGGCAACCTAACACCTCGGATGTAATATTTTGCAACATTCGTGGCGTGTCGGCCTCTAGTTCACGGTGGGAACATTATGTACGTCTATAACGTTATATGTCCTAACCTAAGGGAATCTAACATCTCGGATGTAATATTTCACAAAATTCGTGGCGTGTCGGCCTCTACTTCTCGGTGGGAACATTATGTACGTCTATAACGTTATATGTCCTAACCTAAGGCAACCTAACACCTCGTATGTACTATCTTACAACATTCGTGGCGTGTCGGCCCCCACTTCTCGGTGGGAATATTATATACGTCTATAACTTTATATATTCTAACATAAGGCAACCTAACATCTCGGATGTAATACATAATAATTATGACGTTATATGTCCTATCCTAGGGCAACCTAACATCTCGAATGTAATATTTTACAACATTCCTTCCGTGTCGGCGCCTACTTCTCCGTGGGAACATTATATACTTCTATAACGTTATATTTCCTAACCGAAGGCAACATAACATCTCGGACGTGATATTTTACAACATTCCTTGCGTGTCGGCACCTACTTCTCGGTGGGAACATTATATACGTCTATAACGTTATTTATATTATCCTAGGGCAACCTAACATCTCGGATGTAATATTTTACAACACTCCTTGCGTGTCGGCCCCAACTTCTCGGTGGGAACATTATGTACGGATATAACGTTCTATGTCCTAACCGAAGGCAAACTAAAATCTCGGACGCAATATCTTACAACATTCCATGCGTGTCGGCACCTACTTCTCGGAGGGAACATTATGTATGTCTATAACGTTATATATCCTAACCTATGGCAACCTAACATCTCGGACATAATATTTTACAACATTCCTTGCGTATCGGTCCCTACTTCTCGGTGGGATCATTATATACGTCTATAACGTTATATATCCTAACCTAATGCAACCTGACTTCTCGGCCATAATATTTAACAACAATCGTTGCGTGTCGACCCCTACACCTCGGTCGGAACATTATGTACGTCTATAACGTTATATGTCCTACCCTAAGGCAACCTAACACCTCGGATGTAATATTTTACAACATTCGTGGCGTGTCGGCCTCTAGTTCACGGTGGGAACAGTATGTACGTCTATAACGTTATATGTACTATCCTAGGGCAACCTAACATGTCGGATGTAATATTTTACAACATTCCTTGCGTGTCGGCCTCTACTTCTCGGTGGTAACATTATATACGTCTATAACGTTATATGTGCTATCCTAGGGCAACCTAACACCTCGGGTGTAATATATTACAACATTCGTGGCCTGTCGGCATCTAGCTCACGGTGGGAACATTATGTACGTCTATAACGCTATATGTCCTAACCTAAGGCAATCTAACATCTCGGATGTAATATTTTACAACATTCCTAGCGAGTCGTCGCCCACTTCTCGGTGGGTACATTAGATACGTCTATAATGCTATATATCCTAACCTAAGGAAACCTAACATCTCGGATGTAATATTTCACAACATTCGTGGCGTGTCGGCCTCTACTTCTCGGTGGGAACATTATGTACGTCTATAACGTTATATGTCCTAACCTAAGGCAACCTAACATCTCGGATGTAATATTTTACAGCATTCCTTGCGTGTCGGCACCTACTTTTCGGTGGTAACATTATATACGTTTATAACGTTATATGTCCTACCCTAGGGCAACCTAACATCTCGGATGTAATATTTAACAACAATCGTTGCGTGTCGACCCCTACTCCTCGGTGGGAACATTATGTACGACTATAACGTTATATATCTTAACCTAAGGCAACCTAACATCTCGGACGTAATATTTTACAACAGCCCTTGCGTATGGGCGCCTACGTCTCCGTGGGAACATTATATACTTCTATAACGTTATATATCCTAACCTAAGGCAACATAACATCTCGGACGTGATATTTTACAACATTCCTTGCGTGTCGGCCCCTACATCTCGGTGGGAACATTATGTACTGCTATAACGTTGTATGTCCTAACATAAGGCAATCTAACATCTCGGATGTAACATTTTACAACATTGGTGACGTGTCTGCCCCTACTTCTCGGCGGGAACATTATGTACTGCTATAACGTTATATGTCCTAACAAAAGGCAATCTAACATCTCGGACGTAATATTTTAAACATTCCTTGCGTGTCGGCGCCTACTTCTCCGTGGGAATATTATATATGTCTATATCGTTATATGTCCTAACCTAAGGCAATCTAACATCTCGGATGTATTATTTTACAACATTCCTTGCGTGTCGGCACCTACTTCTCGGTGGGAACATTATGTACGACTATAACGCTATATGTGATCACCTAAGGCAACCTAACATCTCGGATGTAATATTTTACAACATTCGTGACGTGTCGGCCCCTACTTCTCGGTGGGAACATTATTTACGTCTAGAACGTTATATATCCTAACATACGGCATCCTAACAACCCGTACGTAATATTTGACGACATTCCTGGCGTTTCAGCCCCTACTTCTCTGTGGTAACGTTATGTACGACTATAACGTTATATGCAACCTCGGTGTATCATTATATACGTCTATCACTTTATATAGCCTAACAAAAGGCAACCTAACATCTCGGATGTAATATTTTACAACATTCGCTGCTTGTCGGCCCCTACTTCTCGGTGAGAACATTATGTACTGCTATAACGTTATATGTCGTAACAAAAGGCAATCTAACATCTCGCACGTAATATTTTACAACATTCCTAGCGTGTCGGCGCCGATTTCGCAGTGGGTACATTATATACGTCTATAACGTTTTATATCCTAACCTAAGGCAATCTAACATCTCGGATGTAATATTTTACAACATTCCTTGCGTGTCCGCGCCTACGTCTCCGTGGGAAGACTATATACTTCTATAACGTTATATATCCTAACCTAAGGCAACATAACATCTCGGACGTGATTTTTTACAAACATCCTTGCGTGTCGGCGCATACTACTCCGTGGGAACATTATATACTTCTATAACGTTGTATATCGTAACATAAGGCATCCTAACAACTCGTATGTAATATTTGACAACATTCCTGACGTTTCAGCCCCTACTTCTCGGTGGTAACGTTATAAACGTCTATAACGTTTTATGTCCTAACCTAAGGCAACCTAACATCTCGGACGTAATATTTTACAACTTTCCTTGCGTGTCGGCGCCTACTTTTCCGTGGCAACGTTATATACGACTATAGCGCTATATGTGATCACCTAAGGCAACCTAACATCTCGGACGTAATATTTTACAACATTCGTGGCGTGTCTGCCCCTACTTCTCGGTAGGAACGTTATGTACGGCTATAACGTTATATGTCCTAACCTAAGGCAACCTAACCCCTCTGATGTAATATTTTACAACATTCCTGGCGTTTCAGCCCCTACTTCTCGGTGGTAGCGTTATAAACGTCTATAACGTTATGTGTCCAAACCTAAGGCAACCTATCATCTCGGACGTAATATTTTACAACAGTACTTGCGTTTCGGCGCGTACTTGTCCGTGGGATCATTATATACGTCTATAACGTTATATATCCTAACCTAAGGCAACCTAACATCTCGGATGTAATAATTTACAACATTCGTGGCGTGTCGGCCCCTACTTCTCGGTGGGAACATTATGTACTGCTATAACGTTATATGTCCTAACATAAGGCAATCTAACATCTCGGATGTAACATTTTACAACATTCCTTGCGTGTCGGCACCTACTTCTCGGTGGGAACACTATATACTTCTATAACGTTATATATCCTAAACTAAGGCAAACTAACGTCTCGGACGTAATATTTTACAACATTCCTTGCGTGTCGGTGCCTACTTCTCCGTGGGAACATTATATACGTCTATAAAGTTACATGTCCTAACCTAAGGCAATCTAACATCTCGGGTGTAATATTTTACAACATTCCTTGCGTGTCGGCACCTACTTCTCGGTGGGTACATTGTGTACGATTATAACGCTATATGTCCTAACCTAAGGCAACCTAACATCTCGGATGTAATATTTTACAACATTCGTGACGTGTCGGCCCCTACTTCTCGGTGAGAACATTATGTACTGCTATAACGTTATATGTCGTAACAAAAGGCAATCTAACATCTCGCACGTAATATTTTACAACATTCCTAGCGTGTCGGCGCCGATTTCGCAGTGGGTACATTATATACGTCTATAACGTTTTATATCCTAACCTAAGGCAATCTAACATCTCGGATGTAATATTTTACAACATTCCTTGCGTGTCCGCGCCTACGTCTCCGTGGGAAGACTATATACTTCTATAACGTTATATATCCTAACCTAAGGCAACATAACATCTCGGACGTGATTTTTTACAAACATCCTTGCGTGTCGGCGCATACTACTCCGTGGGAACATTATATACTTCTATAACGTTGTATATCGTAACATAAGGCATCCTAACAACTCGTATGTAATATTTGACAACATTCCTGGCGTTTCAGTCCCTACTTCTGGGTGGTAACGTTATAAACGTCTATAACGTTTTATGTCCTAACATAAGGCAATCTAACATCTCGGATGTAATATTTTACAACATTCCTTGCGTGTCGGCACCTACTTCTCGGTGGGAACATTATGTACTGCTATAACGTTATATGTCCTAACATAAGGCAATCTAACATCTCGGATGTAACATTTTACAACATTCCTAGTGTGTCGGCGCCGACTTCCCAGAGGGTACATTATATACGTCTATAACGTTATATATCCTAACCTAAGGCAACCTAACATCTCGGACGTAATATTTTACAACATCCCTTGCGTATGGGCGCCTACGTCTCCGTTGGAACATTATATACTTCTATAACGTTATATATCCTATCCTAAGGCAACGTAACATCTCGGACGTGATATCTTACAACATTCCTGGCGTGTCGGCGCATACTACTCCGTGGGAACATTATATACGGCTATAACGTTATATATCCTAACCTAAAGCAACCTAACATCTCGGACGTAATAATTCACAACATTCATGGCGTGTCGGCCCCTACTTCTCGGTGGGAACATTATTTACTGCTATAACGTTATATGTCATAACATAAGGCAATCTATCATTTCGGATGTAACATTTTACAACATTCCTTGCGTGTCGGCACCTACTTCTCCGTGGGATCATTATATACGTCTATAACGTTATATATCCTAACCTAAGGCAACCTAACATCTCGGACGTAATATTTTACAACATCCCTTGCGTATGGGCGCATACTACTCCGCGGGAACATTATATACGTCTATAGCGTTATATATCCTAGCCTAAGGCAACCTAACATCTCGGACGTAATATTTTACAACATTCGTGGCGTGTCGGTCCCTGCTTCTCGGTGGGAACACTATGTATGTCTATAACGTTGTATGTCCTAACCTAAGGCAAACTAATGTCTCGGACGTAATATTTTACAACATTCCTTGCGTGTCGGTGCCTACTTCTCCGTGGGAACATTATATACGTCTATAAAGTTACATGTCCTAACCTAAGGCAATCTAACATCTCGGGTGTAATAGTTTACAACATTCGTGGCGTGTCGGCCCCTACTTCTCCGTGGGAACATTATGTACTGCTATAACGTTATATGTCCTAACATGAGGCAATCTAACATCTCGGATGTAATACTTTAAAATATTCCTTGCGTGTCGGCACCTACCCCTCGGAGGGTACATTATGTACTGCTATAACGTTTTATATCCTAACCCAAGCCAACCTGAAATCTCGGACGTAATATTTTACAACATTCGTGGCGTGTCGGCCCCTACTTCTCGGTAGGAACGTTATGTACGTCTATAACGTTATATGTCCTAACCTAAGGCAACCTAACTCCTCGGATGTAATATTTTACAACATTCGTGGCGTGTAGTCCCCTACTTCTCGGTGGGAACATTATGTACTGCTATAACGTTATATGTCCTAACATAAGGCAATCTAACATCTCGGATGTAACATTTTACAACATTCCTAGCGTGTCGGCGCCGACTTCCCAGAGGGTACATTATATACGTCTATAACGTTATATATCCTAACCTAAGGCAACCTAACATCTCGGATGTAATATTTTACAACATTCTTTGCGTGTTGGCGCCTTCTCTTCGGTGGGAACATTATGTACGTCTATAACGTTATATATCCTAACCTAAGGCAATCTAACATCTCGGACGTAATATTTTACAACATCCCTTGCGTATGGGCGCCTACGTCTCCGTTGGAACATTATATACTTCTATAACGTTATATATCCTAACCTAAGGCAACGTAACATCTCGGACGTGATATCTTACAACATTCCTGGCGTGTCGGCGCATACTACTCCGTGGGAACATTATATACGGCTATAACGTTATATATCCTAACCTAAAGCAACCTAACATCTCGGACGTAATAATTCACAACATTCATGGCGTGTCGGCCCCTACTTCTCGGTGGGAACATTATTTACTGCTATAACGTTATATGTCATAACATAAGGCAATCTAACATTTCGGATGTAACATTTTACAACATTCCTTGCGTGTCGGCACCTACTTCTCCGTGGGAACATTATATACGTCTATAACGTTAAATATCCTAACCTAAGGCAACCTAACATCTCGGACGTAATACTATACAACATTCTTTGCGTGTTGGCGCCTTCTTTTCGGTGGGAACATTATGTACGTCTATAACGTTATATATCCTAACCTAAGGCAACCTAACATCTCGGACGTAATATTTTACAACATCCCTTGCGTATGGGCGCCTACGTCTCCGTTGGAACATTATATACTTCTATAACGTTATATATCCTAACCTAAGACAACATAACATCTCGGACGTGATATCTTACAACATTCCTGGCGTGTCGGCGCATACTACTCCGTGGGAACATTATATACGGCTATAACGTTATATATCCTAACCTAAAGCAACCTAACATCTCGGACGTAATAATTCACAACATTCATGGCGTGTCGGCCCCTACTTCTCGGTGGGAATATTATTTACTGCTATAACGTTATATGTCATAACATAAGGCAATCTAACATTTCGGATGTAACATTTTACAACATTCCTTGCGTGTCGGCACCTACTTCTCCGTGGGAACATTATATACGTCTATAGCGTTATATATCCTAGCCTAAGGCAACCTAACAACTCGTATGTAATATTTGACAACATTAATGGCGTTTCAGCCCCTACTTCTCGGTGGTAACGTTATAAACGCCTATAACGTTTTATGTCCTAACCTAAGTCAACCTAACACCTCGGACGTAATATTTTACAGCATTTGTGGCGTGTCGGCCCCTACTTCTCGGTAGGAACGTTATATATCCTAACGAACGGCATCCTAACAACTCGTATGTAATATTTGACAAATTCCTGGCGTTTCAGGCCCTACTTCTCGGTGGTAGCATTATAAACGTCTATAACGTTTTATGTCCTAACCTAAGGCAACCTAACATCTCGGACGTAATATTTTACAACATTCGTGGCGTGTCGGTCCCTGCTTCTCGGTGGGAACACTATGTGCGTCTATAACGTTGTATGTCCTAACCTAAGGCAAACTAACGTCTCGGACGTAATATTTTACAACATTTCTTGCGTGTCGGTGCCTACTTCTCCGTGGGAACATTATATACGTCTATAAAGTTACATGTCCTAACCTAAGGCAATCTAACATCTCGGGTGTAATAATTTACAACATTCGTGGCGTGTCGGCCCCTACTTCTCGGTGGGAACATTATGTACTGCTATAACGTTATATGTCCTAACATGAGGCAATCTAACATCTCGGATGTAATATTTTAAAATATTCCTTGCGTGTCGGCACCTACCCCTCGGAGGGAACATTATGTACTGCTATAACGTTTTATGTCCTAACCTAAGCCAACCTAACATCTCGGACGTAATATTTTACAACATTCGTGGCGTGTCGGCCCCTACTTCTCGGTAGGAACGTTATGTACGTCTATAACGTTATATGTCCTAACCTAAGGCAACCTAACTCCTCGGATGTAATATTTTACTACATTCGTGGCGTGTCGTCCCCTACTTCTCGGTGGAAACATTATGTACTGCTATAACGTTATTTGTCCTAAACTAAGGCAACCTTACATCTCCGATGTAATATTTTACAACATTACCTGGGTGTCGGCGCCTACTTCTCCGTGGGAACATTATATACGTCTATATCGTTATATACCCTAACATAAGGCATCCTAACAACTCGGATGTAATATTTGACAACATTCCTGGCGTTTCAGCCCCTACTTCTCGGTGGTAGCGTTATAAACGTCTATAACGTTATGTGTCCTAACCTAAGGCAACCTAACATCTCGGACGTAATATTTTACAACATTACTTGCGTTTCGGCGCGTACTTCTCCGTGGGATCATTATACACGTCTATAACGTTATATATCCTAACCTAAGGCAACCTAACATCTCGGATGTAATAATTTACAACATTCGTGGCGTGTCCGTCCCTACTTCTCGGTGGGAACATTATGTACTGCTATAACGTTATATGTCCTAACATGAGGCAATCTAACATCTCGTATGTAATATTTTACAACATTCGTGGCGTGCCGTCCCCTACTTCTCGGTGGGAACATTATGTACTGCTATAACGTTATATGCCCAAACATGAGGCAATCTTACATCTCTGATGTAATATTTTAAAACATTCCTTGCGTGTCGGCACCTACTTCTCGGTGGGAACATTATGTACTGCTATAACGTTTTATGTCCTAACCTAAGGCAACCTAACATCTCGGACGTAATATTTTACAACATTCGTGGCGTGTCGGCCCCTACTTCTCGGTGGGAACATTATATACGTCTAAAACGTTATATGTCCTAACCTAAGGCAACCTATCATCTCGGACGTAATATTTTACAACATTCCTTGCGTGTCGGCGCCTACTTCTCCGCGGGAACATTATATACGTCTATAGCGTTACATATCCTAGCCTAAGGCAACCTAACAACTCGTATGTAATATTTGACAACATTCCTGGCGTTTCAGGCCCTACTTCTCGGTGGTAACATCATAAACGTCTATAACGTTTTATGTCCTAACCTAAGGCAACCTAGCATCTCGGACGTAATATTTTACAACATTCGTGGAGTGTCGACTCCTCCTTCTCGGTGGGAACATTATGTACGGCTATAACGTTATATGTCCTAACCTAAGGCAATATAACGTCTCGGATGTAATATTTTACAACATTCCTTGCGTGTCCGCGCCTACGTCTCCCTAGGAAGACTATATACTTCTATAACGTTATATATCCTAACCTAAGGCAACATAACATCTCGGACGTGATTTTTTACAAACATCCTTGCGTGTCGACGCATACTACTCCGTGGGAACATTATATACTTCTATATAGCGTTGTGTATCCTAACATAAGGCATCCTAACAACTCGTATGTAATATTTGACAACATTCCTGGCGTTTCAGGCCCTACTTCTCGGTGGTAACATTATAAACGTCTATAACGTTTTAAGTCCTAACCTAAGGCAACCTAGCATCTCGGACGTAATATTTTACAACATTCGTGGCGTGTCGGCCCCTACTTCTCGGTAGGAACGTTATGTACGTCTATAACGTTATATGTCCTAACCTAAGGCAACCTATCTCCTCGGATGTAATATTTTACAACATTCGTGGCGTGTCGTCCCCTACTTCTCGGTGGGAACATTATGTACTGCTATAACGTTATATGTCCTAACATAAGGCAATCTAACATCTCGGATGTAACATTTTACAACATTCCTAGCGTGTCGGCGCCGACTTCCCAGAGGGTACATTATATACGTCTATAACGTTATATATCCTAACCTAAGGCAACCTAACATCTCGGACGTAATATTTTACAACATTCGTGGCGTGTCGGCCCCTACTTCTCGGTGGTAACATTATAAACGTCTATAACATTATGTGTACTAACCTAAGGCAACCTAATATCTCGGACGTAATATTTTACAACATTCCTTGCGTGTCCGCGCCTACGTCTCCCTGGGAAGACTATATACTTCTATAACGTTATATATCCTAACCTAAGGCAACATAACATCTCGGACGTGATTTTTTACAAACATCCTTGCGTGTCGACGCATACTACTCCGTGGGAACATTATATACTTCTATATAGCGTTGTGTATCCTAACATAAGGCATCCTAACAACTCGTATGTAATATTTGACAACATTCCTGGCGTTTCAGGCCCTACTTCTCGGTGGTAACATTATAAACGTCTATAACGTTTTAAGTCCTAACCTAAGGCAACCTAGCATCTCGGACGTAATATTTTACAACATTCGTGGCGTGTCAGCCCCTACTTCTCGGTGCGAACATTAGGTACTGCTATAGCGTTATATGTCCTAACATGAGGCAATCTAACATCTCGGATGTAATATTTTACAGCATTCCTTGCGTGTCGGCACCTACTCCTCGGAAGGAACATCATGTACGACTATAAGCTTATATATCCTAATCTAAGGCAAACTAACATTTCGGATGTAATATTTTACAACATTCGTTGCTTGTCGGCCCCTACTTCTCGGTGGGAACATTATATACTGCTATAACGTTATATGTCCTGACAAAAGGCAATCTAACATCTCGCACGTTATATTTTACAACATTCCTAGCGCGTCGGCGCCGACTTCCCAGTGGGTACATTATATACGTCTATAACGTTATATATCATAACCTAAGGCAACCTAACATCTCGGACGTAATATTTTACAACATTCGTTGCGTGTCGGTCCCTACTTCTCGGTAGGAACGTCATGTATGTCTATAACGTTATATGTCCTAACCTAAGGCAACCTAGCATCTCGGATGTAATATTTTACAACATTCCTTGCGTGTCGGCTCCTTCTTCTCGGTGGGAACATTATGTACGGCTATAACGTTATATGTCCTAACCTAAGGCAATCTAACATCTCTGATGTAATATTTTACAACATTCCTTGCGTGTCGGCACCTACGTCTCCGTGGGTAGATTATATACTTCTATAACGTTATATATCCTAACCTAAGGCAACATAACATCTCGGACGTGATTTTTTAGAAAGATCCTTGCGTGTCGGCGCATACTACTCCGTGGGAACATTATATACTTCTATAGCGTTATATATCCTAACCTAAGGCAACCTAACATCTCGGATGCAATATTTGACAACATTCGTGGCTTGTCGGCCCCTACTTCTCGGTAGGAACTTTATATACGTCTAAAACGTTATCCTAACCTAAGGCAACATAACATCTCGGACGTGATTTTTTACAAACATCCTTGCGTGTCGGCGCATACTACTCCGTGGGAACATTATATACTTCTATAGCGTTATATATCCTAACATAAGGCATCCCAACAACTCTTATGTAATATTTGACAATATTCCTGGCGTTTCAGCCCCTACTTCTCGGTGGTAACATTATAAACGTCAATAACGTTTTATGTCCTAACCTAAGGCAACCTAACATCTCGGACGTAATATTTTACAACATTCGTGTCGTGTCGGCCCCTACTTCTCGGTGGTATCATTATATACGTCTATCACTTTATATATCCTAGCAAAAGGCAACCTAACATCTCGGATGTAATATTTTACAACATTCGTTGCTTGTCGGCCCCTACTTCTCGGTGGGAACATTATGTACTGCTATAACGTTATATGTCCTGACAAAAGGCAATCTAACATCTCGCACGTTATATTTTACAACATTCCTAGCGCGTCGGCGCCGACTTCCCAGTGGGTACATTATATACGTCTATAACGTTATATATCATAACCTAAGGCAACCTAACATCTCGGACGTAATATTTTACAACATTCGTTGCGTGTCGGTCCCTACTTCTCGGTAGGAAAGTTATGTATGTCTATAACGTTATATGTCCTAACCTAAGGCAACCTAGCATCTCGGATGTAATATTTTACAACATTCGTGGCGTTTCGGCTCCTCCTTCTGGGTGGGAACAATATGTACGGCTATAACGTTATATATCCTAACCTAAGGCAACCTAACATCTCGGATGTAATATTTTACAACATTCGTGGCTTGTCGGCCCCTACTTCTCGGTGGGAACACTATGTACGTCTATAACGTTATATATCCTAACATAAGGCATCCTAACATCTCGGATGTAATATTTTACAACATTCGTGACGTTTCGGCCGCTACTTCTCGGTGGGAACATTATCTACTGCTATAACGTTATATGTCCTAACATAAGGCAATCTAACATTTCGGATGTAATATTTTACAACATTCCTTGCGTGTCGGCGCCTTCTTCTCGGTGGGAACATTATGTACGGCTATAACGTTATATGTCCTAACCTAAGGCAATCAAACATCTCGGATGTAATATTTTACAACATTCCTTGCGTGTCGGCGCCTACGTCTCCGTGGGAATATTATATACTTCTATAACGTTATATATCCTAACCTAAGGCAACATAACATCTCGGACGTGATTTTTTACAAACATCCTTGCGTGTCGGCGCATACTACTCCGCGGGAACATTATATACTTCTATAGCGTTATATATACTAACATAAGGCATCCTAACACCTCGTATGTAATATTTGACAATATTCCTGCGTTTCAGCCCCTACTTCTCGGTGGTAACATTATAAACGTCTATAACGTTTTATGTCCTAACCTAAGGCAACCTAACATCTCGGACTTAATATTTTACAACATTACATGCGTGTGGGCGCGTACTTCTCCGTGGAAACATTATATACGTCTATAACGTTATATATCCCAACCTAAGGCAACCTAACATCTCGGATGCAATATTTTACAACATTCGTGGCTTGTCGGCCCCTGCTTCTCGGTGGGAACACTGTGTACGTCTATAACGTTGTATATCCTAACATAAGGCATCCTAACATCTCTGATGTAATATTTTACAACATTCGTGGCGTGTCGGCTCCTCCTTCTTGGTGGTAACAATATGTACGGCTATAACGTTATATATCCTAACCTAAGGCAACCTAACATCTCGGATGTAATATTTTACAAGATTCGTGACGTTTCGGCCGCTACTTCTCGTTGGGAACATTATCTACTGCTATAACGTTATATGTGCTAACATAAGGCAATCTAACATTTCGGATGTAATATTTTACAACATTCCTTGCGTGTCGGCGCCTTCTTCTCGGTGGGAACATTATGTACGGCTATAACGTTATATGTCCTAATCTAAGGCAAACTAATATCTCGGATGTAATATTTTACAACATTCGTGGCGTGTCGGCCCCTACTTCTCGGTGGGAACTTTATATACGTCTAAAACGTTATCCTAACCTAAGGGAACCTAACATCTCGGATGTAATATTTTACAACATTCGTGACGTTTCGGCCGCTACTTCTCGGTGGGAACATTATCTACTGCTATAACGTTATATGTCCTAACATAAGGCAATCTAACATTTCGGATGTAATATTTTACAACATTCCTTGCGTGTCGGAGCCTTCTTCTCGGTGGGAACATTATGTACGGCTATAACGTTATATGTCCTAACCTAAGGCAATCTAACATCTCGGATGTAATATTTCACAACATTCCTTGCGTGTCGGCACCTACGTATCCGTGGGAAGATTATATACTTCTATAAGGTTATATATCCTAACGTAAGGCAACATAACATCTCGGACGTGATTTTTTACAAACATCCTTGCGTGTCGGCGCATACTACTCCGTGGGAACATTATATACTTCTATAGCGTTATATATCCTAACATAAGGCATCCTAACAACTCGTATGTAATATTTGACAATATTCCTGGCGTTTCAGCCCCTACTTCTCGGTGGTAACATTATAAACGTCTACAACGTTTTATGCCCTAACCTAAGGCAACCTATCATCTCGGATGTTATATTTTACAACATTCGTGGCGTGTCGGCCCCTACTTCTCGGTGCGAACATTATGTACTGCTATAACGTTATATGTCCTAACATGAGGCAATCTAACATCTCGGATGTAATATTTTACAGCATTCCTTGCGTGTCGGCACCTACTCCTCGGAGGGAACATCATGTACGACTATAAGGTTATATATCCTAATCTAAGGCAAACTAATATCTCGGATGTAATATTTTACAACATTCGTGGCGTGTCGGCCCCTGCTTCTCGGTGGGAACACTATGTACGTCTAAAACGTTATCCTAACCTAAGGCAACCTAACATCTCGGATGTAATATTTTACAACATTCGTAGCGTGTCGGACCCTACTTCTCGGTCGGAACATTATGTACTGCTATAACGTTATATGTCCTAACATGAGGCAATCTAACATCTCGGATGTAATATTTTACAACATTCCTTGCGTGTCGGCGCCTACGTCTCCGTGGGAATATTATATACTTCTATATCGTTATATATCCTAACCTAAGGCAACATAACATCTCGGACGTGATTTTTTACAAACATCCTTGCGTGTCGGCGCATACTACTCCGTGGGAACATTATATACTTCTATTGCGTTATATACCCTAACATAACGCATCCTGACAACTCGGATGTAATATTTGACAACATTCCTGCGTTTCAGCCCCTACTTCTCGGTGGTAACGTTATAAACGTCTATAACGTTATGTGTCCTAACCTAAGGCAACCTAACATATCGGACGTAATATTTTACAACATTACTTGCGTGTGGGCGCGTACTTCTCCGTGGAAACATTATATACGTCTATAACGTTATATATCCTAACCTAAGGCAACCTAACATCTCGGATGTAATATTTTACAACATTCGTGGCTTGTCGGCCCCTACTTCTCGGTGGGAACACTATGTACGTCTATAACGTTATATATCCTAACATAAGGCAACCTAACATCTCGGACGTAATATTTTACAGCATTCCTTGCGTGTCGGCACCTACTCCTCGGAGGGAACATCGTGTACGACTATAAGGTTATATATCCTAATCTAAGGCAAACTAATATCTCGGATGTAATATTTTACAACATTCGTGGCGTGTCGGCCCCTGCTTCTCGGTGGGAACACTATGTACGTCTAAAACGTTATCCTAACCTAAGGCAACCTAACATCTCGGATGTAATATTTTACAACATTCGTAGCGTGTCGGACCCTACTTCTCGGTCGGAACATTATGTACTGCTATAACGTTATATGTCCTAACATGAGGCAATCTAACATCTCGGATGTAATATTTTACAACATTCCTTGCGTGTCGGCGCCTACGTCTCCGTGGGAATATTATATACTTCTATATCGTTATATATCCTAACCTAAGGCAACATAACATCTCGGACGTGATTTTTTACAAACATCCTTGCGTGTCGGCGCATACTACTCCGTGGGAACATTATATACTTCTATTGCGTTATATACCCTAACATAACGCATCCTGACAACTCGGATGTAATATTTGACAACATTCCTGCGTTTCAGCCCCTACTTCTCGGTGGTAACGTTATAAACGTCTATAACGTTATGTGTCCTAACCTAAGGCAACCTAACATATCGGACGTAATATTTTACAACATTACTTGCGTGTGGGCGCGTACTTCTCCGTGGAAACATTATATACGTCTATAACGTTATATATCCTAACCTAAGGCAACCTAACATCTCGGATGTAATATTTTACAACATTCGTGGCTTGTCGGCCCCTACTTCTCGGTGGGAACACTATGTACGTCTATAACGTTATATATCCTAACATAAGGCAACCTAACATCTCGGACGTAATATTTTACAACATTCGTGACGTGTCGGCCCCTACTTCTCGGTGGGAACATTATGTACTGCTATAACGTGATATGTCCTAACAAAAGGCAATCTAACATTTCGCACGTAATATTTTACTACATTCCTGGCGTTTCAGCCCCTACTTCTCGGTGGTAACGTTATAAACGTCTATAACGTTATGTGTCCTAACCTAAGGCAACTTAACATCTCGGACGTAATATTTTACAACATTCGTGGCTTGTCGGCCCCTACTTCTCGGTGGGAACTTTATATACGTCTAAAACGTTATCCTAACCTAAGGCAACCTAATATCTCGGATGTAAAATTTTACAACATTCCTTGCGTGTCGGCACCTACTCCTCGGAGGGAACTTCATGTACGACAATAACGTTATATATCCTAATCTAAGGCAAACTAACATCTCGGATGTAATATTTTACAACATTCGTGGCGTCTCGGCCCCTGCTTCTCGTTGGGAACACTATGTACGTCTATAATGTTATATATCCTAACATAAGGCATCCTAACATCTCGGATGTAATATTTTACAACATTCGTGACGTGTCGGCCGCTACTTCTCGGTGGGAACATTATCTACTGCTATAACGTTATATGTCCTAACATAAGGCAATCTAACATTTCGGATGTAATATTTTACAACATTCCTTGCGTGTCGGCGCCTTCTTCTCGGTGGGAACATTATGTACGGCTATGACGTTATATGTCCTAACCTAAGGCAATCTAACATTTCGGATGTAATATTTTACAACATTCCTAGCGTCTCGGCGCCTACGTCTCCGTGGGAAAATTATATACTTCTATAACGTTATATATCCTAACCTAAGGCAACATAACATCTCGGACGTGATTTTTCACAAACATCCTTGCGTGTCGGCGCATACTACTCCGCGGGAACATTATATACTTCTATAGCGTTATATATACTAACATAAGGCATCCTAACACCTCGTATGTAATATTTGACAATATTCCTGCGTTTCAGCCCCTACTTCTCGGTGGTAACATTATAAACGTCTATAACGTTTTATGTCCTAACCTAAGGCAACCTAACATCTCGGACTTAATATTTTACAACATTACATGCGTGTGGGCGCGTACTTCTCCGTGGAAACATTATATACGTCTATAACGTTATATATCCCAACCTAAGGCAACCTAACATCTCGGATGCAATATTTTACAACATTCGTGGCTTGTCGGCCCCTGCTTCTCGGTGGGAACACTGTGTACGTCTATAACGTTGTATATCCTAACATAAGGCATCCTAACATCTCTGATGTAATATTTTACAACATTCGTGGCGTGTCGGCTCCTCCTTCTGGGTGGTAACAATATGTACGGCTATAACGTTATATATCCTAACCTAAGGCAACCTAACATCTCGGATGTAATATTTTACAAGATTCGTGACGTTTCGGCCGCTACTTCTCGTTGGGAACATTATCTACTGCTATAACGTTATATGTGCTAACATAAGGCAATCTAACATTTCGGATGTAATATTTTACAACATTCCTTGCGTGTCGGCGCCTTCTTCTCGGTGGGAACATTATGTACGGCTATAACGTTATATGTCCTAATCTAAGGCAAACTAATATCTCGGATGTAATATTTTACAACATTCGTGGCGTGTCGGCCCCTACTTCTCGGTGGGAACTTTATATACGTCTAAAACGTTATCCTAACCTAAGGGAACCTAACATCTCGGATGTAATATTTTACAACATTCGTGACGTTTCGGCCGCTACTTCTCGGTGGGAACATTATCTACTGCTATAACGTTATATGTCCTAACATAAGGCAATCTAACATTTCGGATGTAATATTTTACAACATTCCTTGCGTGTCGGAGCCTTCTTCTCGGTGGGAACATTATGTACGGCTATAACGTTATATGTCCTAACCTAAGGCAATCTAACATCTCGGATGTAATATTTCACAACATTCCTTGCGTGTCGGCACCTACGTATCCGTGGGAAGATTATATACTTCTATAACGTTATATATCCTAACGTAAGGCAACATAACATCTCGGACGTGATTTTTTACAAACATCCTTGCGTGTCGGCGCATACTACTCCGTGGGAACATTATATACTTCTATAGCGTTATATATCCTAACATAAGGCATCCTAACAACTCGTATGTAATATTTGACAATATTCCTGGCGTTTCAGCCCCTACTTCTCGGTGGTAACATTATAAACGTCTACAACGTTTTATGCCCTAACCTAAGGCAACCTATCATCTCGGATGTTATATTTTACAACATTCGTGGCGTGTCGGCCCCTACTTCTCGGTGCGAACATTATGTACTGCTATAACGTTATATGTCCTAACATGAGGCAATCTAACATCTCGGATGTAATATTTTACAGCATTCCTTGCGTGTCGGCACCTACTCCTCGGAGGGAACATCATGTACGACTATAAGGTTATATATCCTAATCTAAGGCAAACTAATATCTCGGATGTAATATTTTACAACATTCGTGACGTGTCGGCCCCTACTTCTCGGTGGGAACATTATGTACTGCTATAACGTGATATGTCCTAACAAAAGGCAATCTAACATTTCGCACGTAATATTTTACTACATTCCTGGCGTTTCAGCCCCTACTTCTCGGTGGTAACGTTATAAACGTCTATAACGTTATGTGTCCTAACCTAAGGCAACTTAACATCTCGGACGTAATATTTTACAACATTCGTGGCTTGTCGGCCCCTACTTCTCGGTGGGAAGTTTATATACGTCTAAAACGTTATCCTAACCTAAGGCAACCTAATATCTCGGATGTAAAATTTTGCAACATTCCTTGCGTGTCGGCACCTACTCCTCGGAGGGAACTTCATGTACGACAATAACGTTATATATCCTAATCTAAGGCAAACTAACATCTCGGATGTAATATTTTACAACATTCGTGGCGTCTCGGCCCCTGCTTCTCGTTGGGAACACTATGTACGTCTATAATGTTATATATCCTAACATAAGGCATCCTAACATCTCGGATGTAATATTTTACAACATTCGTGACGTGTCGGCCGCTACTTCTCGGTGGGAACATTATCTACTGCTATAACGTTATATGTCCTAACATAAGGCAATCTAACATTTCGGATGTAATATTTTACAACATTCCTTGCGTGTCGGCGCCTTCTTCTCGGTGGGAACATTATGTACGGCTATGACGTTATATGACCTAACCTAAGGCAATCTAACATTTCGGATGTAATATTTTACAACATTCCTAGCGTCTCGGCGCCTACGTCTCCGTGGGAAAATTATATACTTCTATAACGTTATATATCCTAACCTAAGGCAACATAACATCTCGGACGTGATTTTTCACAAACATCCTTGCGTGTCGGCGCATACTACTCCGCGGGAACATTATATACTTCTATAGCGTTATATATACTAACATAAGGCATCCTAACACCTCGTATGTAATATTTGACAATATTCCTGCGTTTCAGCCCCTACTTCTCGGTGGTAACATTATAAACGTCTATAACGTTTTATGTCCTAACCTAAGGCAACCTAACATCTCGGACTTAATATTTTACAACATTACATGCGTGTGGGCGCGTACTTCTCCGTGGAAACATTATATACGTCTATAACGTTATATATCCCAACCTAAGGCAACCTAACATCTCGGATGCAATATTTTACAACATTCGTGGCTTGTCGGCCCCTGCTTCTCGGTGGGAACACTGTGTACGTCTATAACGTTGTATATCCTAACATAAGGCATCCTAACATCTCTGATGTAATATTTTACAACATTCGTGGCGTGTCGGCTCCTCCTTCTGGGTGGTAACAATATGTACGGCTATAACGTTATATATCCTAACCTAAGGCAACCTAACATCTCGGATGTAATATTTTACAAGATTCGTGACGTTTCGGCCGCTACTTCTCGTTGGGAACATTATCTACTGCTATAACGTTATATGTGCTAACATAAGGCAATCTAACATTTCGGATGTAATATTTTACAACATTCCTTGCGTGTCGGCGCCTTCTTCTCGGTGGGAACATTATGTACGGCTATAACGTTATATGTCCTAATCTAAGGCAAACTAATATCTCGGATGTAATATTTTACAACATTCGTGGCGTGTCGGCCCCTACTTCTCGGTGGGAACTTTATATACGTCTAAAACGTTATCCTAACCTAAGGGAACCTAACATCTCGGATGTAATATTTTACAACATTCGTGACGTTTCGGCCGCTACTTCTCGGTGGGAACATTATCTACTGCTATAACGTTATATGTCCTAACATAAGGCAATCTAACATTTCGGATGTAATATTTTACAACATTCCTTGCGTGTCGGAGCCTTCTTCTCGGTGGGAACATTATGTACGGCTATAACGTTATATGTCCTAACCTAAGGCAATCTAACATCTCGGATGTAATATTTCACAACATTCCTTGCGTGTCGGCACCTACGTATCCGTGGGAAGATTATATACTTCTATAACGTTATATATCCTAACGTAAGGCAACATAACATCTCGGACGTGATTTTTTACAAACATCCTTGCGTGTCGGCGCATACTACTCCGTGGGAACATTATATACTTCTATAGCGTTATATATCCTAACATAAGGCATCCTAACAACTCGTATGTAATATTTGACAATATTCCTGGCGTTTCAGCCCCTACTTCTCGGTGGTAACATTATAAACGTCTACAACGTTTTATGCCCTAACCTAAGGCAACCTATCATCTCGGATGTTATATTTTACAACATTCGTGGCGTGTCGGCCCCTACTTCTCGGTGCGAACATTATGTACTGCTATAACGTTATATGTCCTAACATGAGGCAATCTAACATCTCGGATGTAATATTTTACAGCATTCCTTGCGTGTCGGCACCTACTCCTCGGAGGGAACATCATGTACGACTATAAGGTTATATATCCTAATCTAAGGCAAACTAATATCTCGGATGTAATATTTTACAACATTCGTGGCGTGTCGGCCCCTGCTTCTCGGTGGGAACACTATGTACGTCTAAAACGTTATCCTAACCTAAGGCAACCTAACATCTCGGATGTAATATTTTACAACATTCGTAGCGTGTCGGACCCTACTTCTCGGTCGGAACATTATGTACTGCTATAACGTTATATGTCCTAACATGAGGCAATCTAACATCTCGGATGTAATATTTTACAACATTCCTTGCGTGTCGGCGCCTACGTCTCCGTGGGAATATTATATACTTCTATATCGTTATATATCCTAACCTAAGGCAACATAACATCTCGGACGTGATTTTTTACAAACATCCTTGCGTGTCGGCGCATACTACTCCGTGGGAACATTATATACTTCTATTGCGTTATATACCCTAACATAACGCATCCTGACAACTCGGATGTAATATTTGACAACATTCCTGCGTTTCAGCCCCTACTTCTCGGTGGTAACGTTATAAACGTCTATAACGTTATGTGTCCTAACCTAAGGCAACCTAACATATCGGACGTAATATTTTACAACATTACTTGCGTGTGGGCGCGTACTTCTCCGTGGAAACATTATATACGTCTATAACGTTATATATCCTAACCTAAGGCAACCTAACATCTCGGATGTAATATTTTACAACATTCGTGGCTTGTCGGCCCCTACTTCTCGGTGGGAACACTATGTACGTCTATAACGTTATATATCCTAACATAAGGCAACCTAACATCTCGGACGTAATATTTTACAACATTCGTGACGTGTCGGCCCCTACTTCTCGGTGGGAACATTATGTACTGCTATAACGTGATATGTCCTAACAAAAGGCAATCTAACATTTCGCACGTAATATTTTACTACATTCCTGGCGTTTCAGCCCCTACTTCTCGGTGGTAACGTTATAAACGTCTATAACGTTATGTGTCCTAACCTAAGGCAACTTAACATCTCGGACGTAATATTTTACAACATTCGTGGCTTGTCGGCCCCTACTTCTCGGTGGGAACTTTATATACGTCTAAAACGTTATCCTAACCTAAGGCAACCTAATATCTCGGATGTAAAATTTTACAACATTCCTTGCGTGTCGGCACCTACTCCTCGGAGGGAACTTCATGTACGACAATAACGTTATATATCCTAATCTAAGGCAAACTAACATCTCGGATGTAATATTTTACAACATTCGTGGCGTCTCGGCCCCTGCTTCTCGTTGGGAACACTATGTACGTCTATAATGTTATATATCCTAACATAAGGCATCCTAACATCTCGGATGTAATATTTTACAACATTCGTGACGTGTCGGCCGCTACTTCTCGGTGGGAACATTATCTACTGCTATAACGTTATATGTCCTAACATAAGGCAATCTAACATTTCGGATGTAATATTTTACAACATTCCTTGCGTGTCGGCGCCTTCTTCTCGGTGGGAACATTATGTACGGCTATGACGTTATATGTCCTAACCTAAGGCAATCTAACATTTCGGATGTAATATTTTACAACATTCCTAGCGTCTCGGCGCCTACGTCTCCGTGGGAAAATTATATACTTCTATAACGTTATATATCCTAACCTAAGGCAACATAACATCTCGGACGTGATTTTTCACAAACATCCTTGCGTGTCGGCGCATACTACTCCGTGGGAACATTATATACTTCTATAGCGTTAAATATCCTAACATAAGGCATCCCAACAACTCGTATGTAATATTTGACAATATTCCTGGCGTTTCAGCCCCTACTTCTCGGTGGTAACATCATAAACGTCTATAACGTTTTATGTCCTAACCCAAGGCAACCTAACATCTCGGACGTAATATTTTACAACATTCGTGTCGTGTCGGCCCTTACTTCTCGGTGGTATCATTATATACGCCTATCACTTTATTTATCCTAACAAAAGGCAACCTAACATCTCGGATATAATATTTTACAACATTCGTTGCTTGTCGGCCCCTACTTCTCGGTGGGAACTTTATATACGTCTAAAACGTTATATGTCCTAACCTAAGGCAACCTATCATCTTGGACGTAATATTTTACAAAATTCCTTGCGTGTCGGTGCCTACTTCTCCGTGGGAACATTATATACGTCTATAAAGTTATATGTCCTAACCTAAGGCAATCTAACATTTCGGGTGTAATATTTTACAACATTCCTTGCGTGTCGGTACCTACTTCTCGGTGGGTACATTGTGTACGATTATAACGCTATATGTCCTAACCTAAGGCAACCTAACATCTCGGATGTAATATTTTACAACATTCGTGACGTGTCGGCCCTTACTTCTCGGTGGGAACATTATGTACTGCCATAACGTTATATGTCCTAACAAAAGGCAATTTAACATCTCGCACGTTATATTTTACAACATTCCTAGCGCGTCGGCGCCGACTTCCCAGTGGGTATATTATATACGTCTATAACGTTATATATCCTAACCTAAGGCAACCTAACATCTCGGACGTAATATTTTACAACATTCATGGCGTGTCGGCTCCTCCTTCTTGGTGGAAACACCATGTACGACTATAAGGTTATATATCCTAATCTAAGGCAAACTAACATCTCGGATGTAATATTTTACAACATTCGTGGCGTGTCGGCCCCTACTTCTCGGTGGGAACATTATGTACTGCTATAACGTTATATGTCCTAATATGAGGCAATCTAACATCTCGGATGTAATATTTTACAACATTCCTTGCGTGTCGGCACCTACTCCTCGGAGGGAAAATCATGTACGACTATAACGTTATATATTCTAATCTAAGGCAATCTAACATCTCGGATGTAATATTTTACAACATTCGTGGCGTGTCGGCCCCTGCTTCTCGGTGGGAACACTATGTACGTCTATAACGTTATATATCCTAATCTAAGGCAAACTCACATCTCGGATGTAATATTTTACAACATTCGTGGCGTGTCGGCCCCTGCTTCTCGTTGGGAACACTATGTACGTCTATAATGTTATATATCCTAACATAAGGCATCCTAACATCTCGGATGTAATATTTTACAACGTTCGTGACGTGTCGGCCGCTACTTCTCGGTGGGAACATTATCTACTGCTATAACGTGATATGTCCTAACAAAAGGCAATTTAACATCTCGCACGTTATATTTTACAACATTCCTAGCGCGTCGGCGCCGACTTCCCAGTGGGTATGTTATATACGTCTATAACGTTATATATCCTAACCTAAGGCAACCTAACATCTCGGACGTAATATTTTACAACATTCGTGGCGTGTCGGTCCCTACCTCTCGGTAGGAACGTTATGTATGTCTATAACGTTATATGTCCTAACCTAAGGCAACCTATCATCTCGGATGTAATATTTTACAACATTCCTTGCGTCTCGGCGCCTACGTCTCCGTGGGAAAATTATATACTTCTATAACGTTATATATCCTAACCTAAGGCAACATAACATCTCGGACGTGATTTTTTACAAACATCCTTGCGTGTCGGCGCATACTACTCCGTGGGAACATTATATAATTCTATAGCGTTATATATCCTAACATAAGGCATCCCAACAACTCGTATGTAATATTTGACAATATTCCTGGCGTTTCAGCCCCTACTTCTCGGTGGTAACATTATAAACGTCTATAACGTTTTATGTCCTAACCTAAGGCAACCTAACATCTCGGACGTAATATTTTACAACATTCGTGTCGTGTCGGCCCCTACTACTCGGTGGTATCATTATATACGTCTATCACTTTATATATCCTAACAAAAGGCAACCTAACATCTCGGATGTAATATTTTACAACATTCGTGGCGTGTCGGCTCCTCCTTCTGGGTGGGAACATTGCGTACGGCTATAACGTTATATATCCTAACCTAAGGCAACCTAACATCTCGGATGTAATAATTTACAACATTCGTGGCGTGTCGGCCCCTTCTTCTCGGTGGGAACATTATATACGTCTAAAACGTTATATGTCCTAACCTATGGCAACCTATCATCTCGGACGTAATATTTTACAAAATTCCTTGCGTGTCGGTGCCTACTTCTCCGTGGGAACATTATATACGTCTATAACGTTATATATCCTAACCTAAGGCAATCTAACATCTCGGATGTAATATTTTACAACATTCGTGGCGTGTCGGCCCCTACTTCTCGGTGGGAACATTATGTACTGCTATAACGTTATATGTCCTAATATGAGGCAATCTAACATCTCGGATGTAATATTTTACAACATTCCTTGCGTGTCGGCACCTACTCCTCGGAGGGAAAATCATGTACGACTATAACGTTATATATTCTAATCTAAGGCAATCTAACATCTCGGATGTAATATTTTACAACATTCGTGGCGTGTCGGCCCCTGCTTCTCGGTGGGAACACTATGTACGTCTATAACGTTATATATCCTAATCTAAGGCAAACTCACATCTCGGATGTAATATTTTACAACATTCGTGGCGTGTCGGCCCCTGCTTCTCGTTGGGAACACTATGTACGTCTATAATGTTATATATCCTAACATAAGGCATCCTAACATCTCGGATGTAATATTTTACAACGTTCGTGACGTGTCGGCCGCTACTTCTCGGTGGGAACATTATCTACTGCTATAACGTGATATGTCCTAACAAAAGGCAATTTAACATCTCGCACGTTATATTTTACAACATTCCTAGCGCGTCGGCGCCGACTTCCCAGTGGGTATGTTATATACGTCTATAACGTTATATATCCTAACCTAAGGCAACCTAACATCTCGGACGTAATATTTTACAACATTCGTGGCGTGTCGGTCCCTACCTCTCGGTAGGAACGTTATGTATGTCTATAACGTTATATGTCCTAACCTAAGGCAACCTATCATCTCGGATGTAATATTTTACAACATTCCTTGCGTCTCGGCGCTTACGTCTCCGTGGGAAAATTATGTACTTCTATAACGTTATATATCCTAACCTAAGGCAACATAACATCTCGGACGTGATTTTTTACAAACATCCTTGCGTGTCGGCGCATACTACTCCGTGGGAACATTATATAATTCTATAGCGTTATATATCCTAACATAAGGCATCCCAACAACTCGTATGTAATATTTGACAATATTCCTGGCGTTTCAGCCCCTACTTCTCGGTGGTAACATTATAAACGTCTATAACGTTTTAAGTCCTAACCTAAGGCAACCTAGCATCTCGGACGTAATATTTTACAACATTCGTGTCGTGTCGGCTCCTCCTTCTCGGTGGGAACATTATGTACGGCTATAACGTTATATATCCTAACCTAAGCCAACCTAACATCTCGGATGTAATATTTTACAACTTTCGTGGCGTGTCGGCCCCTACTTCTCGGTGGGAACATTATGTACTGCTATAACGTTATATGCCCAAACATGAGGCAATCTTACATCTCTGATGTAATATTTTAAAACATTCCTTGCGTGTCGGCACCTACTTCTCGGTGGGAACATTATGTACTGCTATAACCTTTTATGTCCTAACCTAAGGCAACCTAACATCTCGGACGTAATATTTTACAACATTCGTGGCGTGTCGGCCCCTACTTCTCGGTAGGAACGTTATGTACGTCTATAACGTTATATGTCCTAACCTAAGGCAACCTAACTCCTCGGATGTAATATTTTACAACATTCGTGGCGTGTCGTCCCCTACTTCTCGGTGGGGACATTATGTACTGCTATAACGTTATATGTCCTAACATAAGGCAATCTAACATCCCGGATGTAACATTTTACAACATTCCTAGCGTGTCGGCGCCGACTTCCCAGAGGGTACATTATATACGTCTATAACGTTACATGTCCTAACCCAAGGCAATCTAACATCTCGGCTGTAATAATTTACAACATTCGTGGCGTGTCGGCCCCTACTTCTCGGTGGGAACATTATGTACTGCTATAACGTTATATGTCCTAACATGAGGCAATCTAACATCTCGGATGTAATATTTTAAATTTTCCTTGCGTGTCGGCACCTACCCCTCGGAGGGAACATTATGTACTGCTATAACGTTTTATGTCCTAACCTAAGCCAACCTAACATCTCGGACGTAATATTTTACAACATTCGTGGCGTGTCGGCCCCTACTTCTCGGTAGGAACGTTATGTACGTCTATAACGTTATATGTCCTAACCTAAGGCAACCTAACTCCTCGGATGTAATATTTTACTACATTCGTGGCGTGTCGTCCCCTACTTCTCGGTGGAAACATTATGTACTGCTATAACGTTATATGTCCTAAACTAAGGCAACCTTACATCTCCGATGTAATATTTTACAACATTACCTGGGTGTCGGCGCCTACTTCTCCGTGGGAACATTATATACGTCTATATCGTTATATACCCTAACATAAGGCATCCTAACAACTCGGATGTAATATTTGACAACATTCCTGGCGTTTCAGCCCCTACTTCTCGGTGGTAGCGTTATAAACGTCTATAACGTTATGTGTCCTAACCTAAGGCAACCTAACATCTCGGACGTAATATTTTACAACATTACTTGCGTTTCGGCGCGTACTTCTCCGTGGGATCATTATATACGTCTATAACGTTATATATCCTAACCTAAGGCAACCTAACATCTCGGATGTAATAATTTACAACATTCGTGGCGTGTCCGTCCCTACTTCTCGGTGGGAACATTATGTACTGCTATAACGTTATACGTCCTAACATAAGGCAATCTAACATCTCGGATGTAACATTTTACAACATTCCTTGCGTGTCGGCACCTACTTCTCGGTGGGAACATTGTATACTTCTATAACGTTATATATCCTAACCTAAGGCAACTTAACATCTCGGACGTAATATTTTACAACATTTGTGGCGTGTCGGCCCCTACTTCTCGGTGGTAACATTATAAACGTCTATAACGTTTTATGTCCTAACCTAAGGCAACCTAGCATCTCGGACGTAATATTTTATAACATTCGTGGCGTGTCGGCTCCTCCTTCTCTGTGAGAACATTATGTACGGCTATAACGTTATATATCCTAACCTAAGGCAACCTAGCATCTCGGATGTAATAATTTACAACATTCGTGGCGTGTTGACCCCTACTTCTCGGTGGGAACATTATATACGTCTAAAACGTTATATGTCCTAACCTAAGGCAACCTATCATCTCGGACGTAATATTTTACAAAATTCCTTGCGCGTCTGTGCCTACTTCTCCGTGGGAACATTATATACGTCTGTAACGTTATATATCCTAAAATAAGCCAACCTAACATCTCGGACGTAATATTTTACAACATTCGTGGCGTGTCGGCCCCTACTTCTCGGTGGTAACATTATAAACGTCTATAACATTATGTGTACTAACCTAAGGCAACCTAATATCTCGGTCGTAATATTTTACAACATTCCTTGCGTGTCGGCGCCTACTTCTCCGCGGGAACATTATATACGTCTATAGCGTTACATATCCTAGCCTAAGGCAACCTAACAACTCGTATGTAATATTTGACAACATTCCTGGCGTTTCAGGCCCTACTTCTCGGTGGTAACATTATAAACGTCTATAACGTTTTATGTCCTAACCTAAGGCAACCTAGCATCTCGGACGTAATATTTTACAACATTCGTGGCGTGTCGACTCCTCCTTCTCGGTGGGAACATTATGTACGGCTATAACGTTATATGTCCTAACCTAAGGCAATATAACATCTCGGATGTAATATTTTACAACATTCCTTGCGTGTCCGCGCCTACGTCTCCCTAGGAAGACTATATACTTCTATAACGTTATATATCCTAACCTAAGGCAACATAACATCTCGGACGTGATTTTTTACAAACATCCTTGCGTGTCGACGCATACTACTCCGTGGGAACATTATATACTTCTATATAGCGTTGTGTATCCTAACATAAGGCATCCTAACAACTCGTATGTAATATTTGACAACATTCCTGGCGTTTCAGGCCCTACTTCTCGGTGGTAACATTATAAACGTCTATAACGTTTTAAGTCCTAACCTAAGGCAACCTAGCATCTCGGACGTAATATTTTACAACATTCGTGGCGTGTCGTCCCCTACTTCTCGGTAGGAACGTTATGTACGTCTATAACGTTATATGTCCTAACCTAAGGCAACCTATCTCCTCGGATGTAATATTTTACAACATTCGTGGCGTGTCGTCCCCTACTTCTCGGTGGGAACATTATGTACTGCTATAACGTTATATGTCCTAACATAAGGCAATCTAACATCTCGGATGTAACATTTTACAACATTCCTAGCGTGTCGGCGCCGACTTCCCAGAGGGTACATTATATACGTCTATAACGTTATATATCCTAACCTAAGGCAACCTAGCATCTCGGATGTAATATTTTACAACATTCTTTGCGTGTTGGCGCCTTCTTTTCGGTGGGAACATTATGTACGTCTATAACGTTATATATCCTAACCTAAGGCAACCTAACATCTCGGACGTAATATTTTACAACATTCGTGGCGTGTCGGCCCCTACTTCTCGGTGGTAACATTATAAACGTCTATAACATTATGTGTACTAACCTAAGGCAACCTAATATCTCGGACGTAATATTTTACAACATTCCTTGCGTGTCGGCGCCTACTTCTCCGCGGGAACATTATATACGTCTATAGCGTTATATATCCTAGCCTAAGGCAACCTAACAACTCGTATGTAATATTTGACAACATTCCTGGCGTTTCAGGCCCTACTTCTCGGTGGTAACATTATAAACGTCTATAACGTTTTATGTCCTAACCTAAGGCAACCTAGCTTCTCGGACGTAATATTTTACAACATTCGTGGCGTGTCGACTCCTCCTTCTCGGTGGGAACATTATGTACGGCTATAACGTTATATGTCCTAACCTAAGGCAATATAACATCTCGGATGTAATATTTTACAACATTCCTTGCGTGTCCGCGCCTACGTCTCCCTGGGAAGACTATATACTTCTATAACGTTATATATCCTAACCTAAGGCAACATAACATCTCGGACGTGATTTTTTACAAACATCCTTGCGTGTCGACGCATACTACTCCGTGGGAACATTATATACTTCTATATAGCGTTGTGTATCCTAACATAAGGCATCCTAACAACTCGTATGTAATATTTGACAACATTCCTGGCGTTTCAGGCCCTACTTCTCGGTGGTAACATTATAAACGTCTATAACGTTTTAAGTCCTAACCTAAGGCAACCTAGCATCTCGGACGTAATATTTTACAACATTCGTGGCGTGTCAGCCCCTACTTCTCGGTGCGAACATTAGGTACTGCTATAGCGTTATATGTCCTAACATGAGGCAATCTAACATCTCGGATGTAATATTTTACAGCATTCCTTGCGTGTCGGCACCTACTCCTCGGAAGGAACATCATGTACGACTATAAGCTTATATATCCTAATCTAAGGCAAACTAACATTTCGGATGTAATATTTTACAACATTCGTTGCGTGTCGGTCCCTACTTCTCGGTAGGAACGTCATGTATGTCTATAACGTTATATGTCCTAACCTAAGGCAACCTAGCATCTCGGATGTAATATTTTACAACATTCCTTGCGTGTCGGCGCCTTCTTCTCGGTGGGAACATTATGTACGGCTATAACGTTACATGTCCTAACCTAAGGCAATCTAACATCTCTGATGTAATATTTTACAACATTCCTTGCGTGTCGGCACCTACGTCTCCGTGGGTAGATTATATACTTCTATAACGTTATATATCCTAACCTAAGGCAACATAACATCTCGGACGTGATTTTTTAGAAAGATCCTTGCGTGTCGGCGCATACTACTCCGTGGGAACATTATATACTTCTATAGCGTTATATATCCTAACCTAAGGCAACCTAACATCTCGGATGCAATATTTGACAACATTCGTGGCTTGTCGGCCCCTACTTCTCGGTAGGAACTTTATATACGTCTAAAACGTTATCCTAACCTAAGGCAACATAACATCTCGGACGTGATTTTTTACAAACATCCTTGCGTGTCGGCGCATACTACTCCGTGGGAACATTATATACTTCTATAGCGTTATATATCCTAACATAAGGCATCCCAACAACTCTTATGTAATATTTGACAATATTCCTGGCGTTTCAGCCCCTACTTCTCGGTGGTAACATTATAAACGTCAATAACGTTTTATGTCCTAACCTAAGGCAACCTAACATCTCGGACGTAATATTTTACAACATTCGTGTCGTGTCGGCCCCTACTTCTCGGTGGTATCATTATATACGTCTATCACTTTTTATATCCTAGCAAAAGGCAACCTAACATCTCGGATGTAATATTTTACAACATTCGTTGCTTGTCGGCCCCTACTTCTCGGTGGGAACATTATCTACTGCTATAACGTTATATGTCCTAACATAAGGCACTCTAACATTTCGGATGTAATATTTTACAACATTCCTTGCGTGTCGGCGCCTTCTTCTCGGTGGGAACATTATGTACGGCTATAACGTTATATGTCCTAACCTAAGGCAATCTAACATCTCGGATGTAATATTTCACAACATTCCTTGCGTGTCGGCACCTACGTATCCGTGGGAAGATTATATACTTCTATAACGTTATATATCCTAACGTAAGGCAACATAACATCTCGGACGTGATTTTTCACAAACATCCTTGCGTGTCTGCGCATACTACTCCGTGGGAACATTATATACTTCTATAGCGTTAAATATCCTAACATAAGGCATCCCAACAACTCGTATGTAATATTTGACAATATTCCTGGCGTTTCAGCCCCTACTTCTCGGTGGTAACATCATAAACGTCTATAACGTTTTATGTCCTAACCCAAGGCAACCTAACATCTCGGATGTAATATTTTAGAACATTCGTGACGTGTCGGCCCTTACTTCTCGGTGGGAACATTATGTACTGCCATAACGTTATATGTCCTAACAAAAGGCAATTTAACATCTCGCACGTTATATTTTACAACATTCCTAGCGCGTCGGCGCCGACTTCCCAGTGGGTATATTATATACGTCTATAACGTTATATATCCTAACCTAAGGCAACCTAACATCTCGGACGTAATATTTTACAACATTCATGGCGTGTCGGCTCCTCCTTCTGGGTGGAAACACCATGTACGACTATAAGGTTATATATCCTAATCTAAGGCAAACTAACATCTCGGATGTAATATTTTACAACATTCGTGACGTGTCGGCCCCTACTTCTCGGTGGGAACATTATGTACTGCTATAACGTTATATGTCCTAATATGAGGCAATCTAACATCTCGGATGTAATATTTTACAACATTCCTTGCGTGTCGGCACCTACTCCTCGGAGGGAAAATCATGTACGACTATAACGTTATATATTCTAATCTAAGGCAATCTAACATCTCGGATGTAATATTTTACAACATTCGTGGCGTGTCGGCCCCTGCTTCTCGGTGGGAACACTATGTACGTCTATAACGTTATATATCCTAATCTAAGGCAAACTCACATCTCGGATGTAATATTTTACAACATTCGTGGCGTGTCGGCCCCTGCTTCTCGTTGGGAACACTATGTACGTCTATAATGTTATATATCCTAACATAAGGCATCCTAACATCTCGGATGTAATATTTTACAACGTTCGTGACGTGTCGGCCGCTACTTCTCGGTGGGAACATTATCTACTGCTATAACGTGATATGTCCTAACAAAAGGCAATTTAACATCTCGCACGTTATATTTTACAACATTCCTAGCGCGTCGGCGCCGACTTCCCAGTGGGTATGTTATATACGTCTATAACGTTATATATCCTAACCTAAGGCAACCTAACATCTCGGACGTAATATTTTACAACATTCGTGGCGTGTCGGTCCCTACCTCTCGGTAGGAACGTTATGTATGTCTATAACGTTATATGTCCTAACCTAAGGCAACCTATCATCTCGGATGTAATATTTTACAACATTCCTTGCGTCTCGGCGCCTACGTCTCCGTGGGAAAATTATATACTTCTATAACGTTATATATCCTAACCTAAGGCAACATAACATCTCGGACGTGATTTTTTACAAACATCCTTGCGTGTCGGCGCATACTACTCCGTGGGAACATTATATAATTCTATAGCGTTATATATCCTAACATAAGGCATCCCAACAACTCGTATGTAATATTTGACAATATTCCTGGCGTTTCAGCCCCTACTTCTCGGTGGTAACATTATAAACGTCTATAACGTTTTATGTCCTAACCTAAGGCAACCTAACATCTCGGACGTAATATTTTACAACATTCGTGTCGTGTCGGCCCCTACTACTCGGTGGTATCATTATATACGTCTATCACTTTATATATCCTAACAAAAGGCAACCTAACATCTCGGATGTAATATTTTACAACATTCGTGGCGTGTCGGCTCCTCCTTCTGGGTGGGAACATTGCGTACGGCTATAACGTTATATATCCTAACCTAAGGCAACCTAACATCTCGGATGTAATAATTTACAACATTCGTGGCGTGTCGGCCCCTTCTTCTCGGTGGGAACATTATATACGTCTAAAACGTTATATGTCCTAACCTATGGCAACCTATCATCTCGGACGTAATATTTTACAAAATTCCTTGCGTGTCGGTGCCTACTTCTCCGTGGGAACATTATATACGTCTATAACGTTATATATCCTAACCTAAGGCAATCTAACATCTCGGATGTAATATTTTACAACATTCGTGGCGTGTCGGCCCCTACTTCTCGGTGGGAACATTATGTACTGCTATAACGTTATATGTCCTAATATGAGGCAATCTAACATCTCGGATGTAATATTTTACAACATTCCTTGCGTGTCGGCACCTACTCCTCGGAGGGAAAATCATGTACGACTATAACGTTATATATTCTAATCTAAGGCAATCTAACATCTCGGATGTAATATTTTACAACATTCGTGGCGTGTCGGCCCCTGCTTCTCGGTGGGAACACTATGTACGTCTATAACGTTATATATCCTAATCTAAGGCAAACTCACATCTCGGATGTAATATTTTACAACATTCGTGGCGTGTCGGCCCCTGCTTCTCGTTGGGAACACTATGTACGTCTATAATGTTATATATCCTAACATAAGGCATCCTAACATCTCGGATGTAATATTTTACAACGTTCGTGACGTGTCGGCCGCTACTTCTCGGTGGGAACATTATCTACTGCTATAACGTGATATGTCCTAACAAAAGGCAATTTAACATCTCGCACGTTATATTTTACAACATTCCTAGCGCGTCGGCGCCGACTTCCCAGTGGGTATGTTATATACGTCTATAACGTTATATATCCTAACCTAAGGCAACCTAACATCTCGGACGTAATATTTTACAACATGCGTGGCGTGTCGGTCCCTACCTCTCGGTAGGAACGTTATGTATGTCTATAACGTTATATGTCCTAACCTAAGGCAACCTATCATCTCGGATGTAATATTTTACAACATTCCTTGCGTCTCGGCGCTTACGTCTCCGTGGGAAAATTATGTACTTCTATAACGTTATATATCCTAACCTAAGGCAACATAACATCTCGGACGTGATTTTTTACAAACATCCTTGCGTGTCGGCGCATACTACTCCGTGGGAACATTATATAATTCTATAGCGTTATATATCCTAACATAAGGCATCCCAAAAACTCGTATGTAATATTTGACAATATTCCTGGCGTTTCAGCCCCTACTTCTCGGTGGTAACATTATAAACGTCTATAACGTTTTATGTCCTAACCTAAGGCAACCTAACATCTCGGACGTAATATTTTACAACATTCGTGTCGTGTCGGCCCCTACTACTCGGTGGTATCATTATATACGTCTATCACTTTATATATCCTAACAAAAGGCAACCTAACATCTCGGATGTAATATTTTACAACATTCGTGGCGTGTCGGCTCCTCCTTCTGGGTGGGAACATTGCGTACGGCTATAACGTTATATATCCTAACCTAAGGCAACCTAACATCTCGGATGTAATAATTTACAACATTCGTGGCGTGTCGGCCCCTTCTTCTCGGTGGGAACATTATATACGTCTAAAACGTTATATGTCCTAACCTATGGCAACCTATCATCTCGGACGTAATATTTTACAAAATTCCTTGCGTGTCGGTGCCTACTTCTCCGTGGGAACATTATATACGTCTATAACGTTATATATCCTAACCTAAGGCAATCTAACATCTCGGATGTAATATTTTACAACATTCGTGGCGTGTCGGCCCCTACTTCTCGGTGGGAACACCATGTACGACTATAAGGTTATATATCCTAATCTAAGGCAAACTCACATCTCGGATGTAATATTTTACAACATTCGTGGCGTGTCGGCCCCTGCTTCTCGTTGGGAACACTATGTACATCTATAATGTTATATATCCTAACATAAGGCAACCTAACTCCTCGGACGTAATATTTTACAACATTCGTGGCGTGTCGGCCCCTACTTCTCGGTGGGAACATTATGTACTGCTATAACGTTATATGTCCTAACATAATGCAATCTAACATCTCGTATGTAACATTTTACAAAATTCCTTGCTTTTCGGCACCTACTTCTCGGTGGGTACATTGTGTACGATTATAACGCTATTTCTCCTAACCTAAGGCAACCTAAAATCTCGGATGTAATATTTTACAACACTCGTGACGTATCGTCTCCTACTTGTCGGTGGGAACATTATGTACTGCTATAACGTTATATGTCCTAACAAAAGGCATCCTAACAACTCGCACGTAATATTTTACAACATTCCTAGCGTGTCGGCGCCGACTTCCCAGTGCGTACATTATATACGTCTATAACGTTATATATCCTAACCTAAGGCAACTTTACATCTCGGATGTAATAATTTACAACATTCCTTGCGTGCCCGTTCCTTCTTCTCGGTGGGAACATCATGTACTGCCATAACGTTATATGTCCTAACCTAAGGCATTCTAACATCTCGGATGTAATATTTTACAACATTCCTTGCGTGTCGGCACCTACTTCTAGGTGGGAACATTATGTACGACTATAACGTTATATATCCTAACCTAAGGCAAACTAACATCTCGGATGTAATATTTTACAAAAATTCGTGGCGTGTCGGCCCCTAATTCTCGGTGGAAACGTTATGTACGGCTATAACGTTATGTGTCCTAACCTAAGGCAACCTTACATCTGGGATGTAATATTTTACAACATTCCTTGCGTGTCGGTACCTACTTCTCGTTGGAAACATTATGTACGTCTATAACGTTATATATCCTAACAAAAGGCACCCTAACATCTCGGATGTAATACTTTACAACATTCGTGGCGTGTCGGCCCCTACTTCTCGGTGGGAACGTTATGTACGCCTATAACGTTATATGTCCTAACCTAAGGCAACCTAACACTACGGATGTAATATTTTACAACATTCTTTTCGTGTCAGCACCTACTTCCCGGTGGGAACATTATGTACGGCTATATCGTAATATGTCCTCAGCTAAGGCAACCTAGCATCTTGGATGTAATATTTTACAACATTCCTTGCGTGTCGGCAGCTACTTCTCGGTGGGAACGTTATGTACGATTATAACGTTATATGTCCTAACCTAAGTACACCGAACATCTCGGACGTAATATTACACAACATTCCTAGCGTGTCGGCACCTACTTCTTGGTGGGAACGTTATGTACGTCTATAACGTTGTATGTCCTAACCTAAGGCCACCTAACATCTCAAATGCAATATTATACAACATTCGTGGCCTGTCGGCCCCTGCTTCTCGGTGGGAACACTATGTACGTCTATAACGTTATATATCCTAACATAAGGCAACCTAACATCTCGGATGAAATATTTTACAACATTCGTGACGTGTCGGCCCCTACTTCTCGGTGGGAACGTTATGTACGCCTATAACGTTATATGTCCTAACCTAAGGCAACCTAACACCTCGGATGTAATATTTTACAACATACGTGGCGTGTCGGCCCCTGCTTCTCGGTGGCAACACTATGTACGTCTATAACGTTATATATCCTAACATAAGGCAACCTAACTCCTCGGATGTAATATTTTACAACATTCATGGCGTGTCGGCCCCTACTTCTCGGTGGGAACATTATGCACTGCTATAACGATATATGTCCTAACATAAGGCAATCTAACATCTCGGATGTAACATTTTACAAAATTCCTTGCGTGTCGGTACCTACTTCTCGGAGGGAACATCATGTACTGCTATAACGTTATAGGTCCTAACCTAAGGCATTCTAACATCTCGGATGTAATATTTTACAACATTTCTTGCGTGTCGGCACCTACTTCTAGGTGGGAACATTATGTACGACTATAACGTTATATATCTTAACCTAAGGCAAACTAACATCTCGGATGTAATATTTTACAAAAATTCGTGGCGTGTCGGCCCCTAATTCTCGGTGGAAACGTTATGTGCGGCTATAACGTTATGTGTCCTAACCTAAGGCAACCTTACATCTGGGATGTAATATTTTACAACATTCCTTGCGTGTCGGTACCTACTTCTCGGTGGGATCATTATATACGTCTATAACTTTATATACACTAACCTAAGGCAACCTAACATCTCGGATGTAATATTTTACAACATTCCTGACGTGTCGGCCCCTACTTCTCGGTGGAAACATTATGTACGGCTATAACGTTATATATCCTAACAAAAGGCAACCTAACATCTCGGAGGTAATACTTTACAACATTCGTGGCGTGTCGGCCCCTACTTCTCGATGGGAACGTTATGTACGCCTATAACGTTATATGTCTTAACCTAAGGCAACCTAACACTACGGATGTAATATTTTACAACATTCCTTTCGTGTTGGCACCTACTTCCCGGTGGGAACATTATGTACGGCTATATCGTTATGTGTCCTAACCTAAGGCAACCTAGCATCTCGGATGTAATATTTTACAACATTCCTTGCGTGTCGGCAGCTACTTCTCGGTGGGAACGTTATGTACGATTATAACGTTATATGTCCTAACCTAAGTACACCGAACATCTCGGACGTAATATTACACAACATTCCTAGCGTGTCGGCACCTACTTCTTGGTGGGAACGTTATGTACGTCTATAACGTTGTATGTCCTAACCTAAGGCAATCTAACATCTCGGACGTAATATTTTAAACATTCCTGGCGTTTCAGCACCTACATCTCGGTGGTAACATTATAATCGTCTGTAACGTTTTATGTCCTGTCCTAAGGCAACCTAACATCTCGGACGTAATATTTTACAACATTCCTAGCGTGTCGGTGCCGACTTCCCAGTGGGTACATCATATACGTCTATAACGTTGTATATCCCAAACTGAGGCAACCTAACATCTCAGATGTAATATTTTACAACATTCCTTGCGTGTCGGCGCCTACGTCTCCGTTGGAAGGTTATATACTTCTATAACTTTATATATCCTAACCTAAGGCAACATAACATCTCGGACGTGATATTTTACAACATTCCTTGCGTGTCGGCGCCTACTTCCCCGTGGGAACATTATATACGTCTATAACGTTATATGTCCTAACCTAAGGCAATCTATCACCCCGGATGTAATATTTTACATCATTCGTGGCGGGTCAGCCCCTACTTCTCCGTGGAAACATTATATACTTCCATAACGTTATATATCCTAACATAAGGCATCCTAACAACCCGTATGTAATATTTGACAACATTCCTGGCGTTTCAGCCCCTACTTCTCGGTGGTAACGTTATAAACGTCTATAACGTATTATGTCCTAACCTCAGGCAACCTAACAGCTCGGACGTAATATTTTACAACATTCGTGGCGTGTCAGGCCCTACTTCTCGGTGGTAACATTATAAACGGCTATAACGTTTTATGTCCTAACCTATGGCAACCTAACATCTCGGACGTAATATTTTACAACATTCGTGGCGTGGCGGCCCCTACTTCTCGGTAGGAATGTTATGTACGTCTATAACGTTATATGTCCTAACCTAAGGCAACCTAACTCCTCGGATGTAATATTTTACAACATTCGTGGCGCGTCAGCTCCTACTTCTCGGTGGGAACATCATATACTGCGATACCGTTATATATCCTAACCTAAGGCAATCTAACATCTCGGATGTATTATTTTACAACATTCCTTGCGTCTCGGCACCTATTTCTCGGTGGGAACATTATGTACGACTATTACGTTATATGTCCTCACCTAAGGCAATGTTACTCCTCGAATGTACTATTTTACAACATTCGTGGTGTGTCGGCCCCTACTTCTCCGTGGGAACATTATATACTTCCACAACGTTATATATCCTAACATAAGGCATCCTAACTACCCGTATGTATTATTTGACAACATTCCCGGCGTTTCAGCCCCTACTTCTCGGTGGGAACATTATATACTTCCACAACGTTATATATCCTAACATAAGGCATCCTAACTACCCGTATGTATTATTTGACAACATTCCCGGCGTTTCAGCTCTTACTTCTCGGTGGTAACGTTATAAACGTCTATAACGTTTTATGTCCTAACCTAAGGCAACCTAACATCTCGGACGTAATATTTTACAACATTCGTGGCGTGTCGGCTACTGCTTCGCGGTGGGAACACTATGTACGTCTATAACGTTATATATCGTAACATAAGGCATCCTAACAACTCGTATGTAATATTTGACAACATTCCTGGCGTTTCAGCCCCTACTTCTCGGTGGTAACATTATAAACTTCTATAATGTTTTATGTCCTGACCTAAGGCAACCTAACATCTCGGATGTAATATTTTACAACATTCCTTACGTGTCGGCGCCTACCTCTCTTCGGGAACATTATATACGTCTATAGCGTTATATATCCTAGCCTAAGGCAACCTAACATCTCGGATGTAATATTTTACAACATCCGTGGCGTGTCGGCCTCTACTTCTCAGTAGGAACGTTATGTACGTCTAGAACGTTATATATCCTAGCATACATCATCCTAACAACTCGTATGTAATATTTGACAACATTCCTGGCGTGTCAGGCCCTAATTCTCGGTGCTAACATTATAAACGTCTATAACGTTTTATGTCCTAACCGAAGGCACCTAACACCTCGGACGTAATATTTTACAACATTCGTAGCGTGTCGGCCCCTACTTCTCGGTGGTAACATTATAAACGTCTATAACGTTGTATGTCCTAACCTAATGCAATCTAACATCTCGGACGTAATATTTTACAACATTCCTTGCGTGTCGGCGCCTACCTCTCCGCGGGAACATTATAAACGTCTATAACGTTTTATGTCCTAACCTCAGGCAACCTAACATCTCTGACGTAATATTTTACAACATTCGTGGCGTGTCGGCCCCTACTTCTCCGTGGGAACATTATATACTTCCACAACGTTATATATCCTAACATAAGGCATCCTAACTACCCGTATGTATTATTTGACAACATTCCCGGCGTTTCAGCCCCTACTTCTCGGTGGGAACATTATATACTTCCACAACGTTATATATCCTAACATAAGGCATCCTAACTACCCGTATGTATTATTTGACAACATTCCCGGCGTTTCAGCCCCTACTTCTCGGTGGTAACGTTATAAACGTCTATAACGTTTTATGTCCTAACCTAAGGCAACCTAACATCTCGGACGTAATATTTTACAACATTCGTGTCGCGTCGGCCTCTACTTCTCGGTAGGAACGTTATGTACGTCTAGAACGTTATATATCCTAACATACGGCATCCTAACAACTCGTATGTAATGTTTGACAACATTCCTGGCGTGTCAGGCCCTACTTCTCGATGGTAACATTATAAACGTCTATCACGTTTTATGTCCTAACCTAAGGCAACCTTACATCTCGGATGTAATATTTTACAACATTCGTGGCGTGTCGGCCCCTGCTTCTCGGTGGCAACACTATGTACGTCTATAACGTTATATATCCTAACATAAGGCAACCTAACTCCTCGGATGTAATATTTTACAACATTCATGGCGTGTCGGCCCCTACTTCTCGGTGGGAACATTATGCACTGCTATAACGATATATGTCCTAACATAAAGCAATCTAACATCTCGGAGGTAATACGTTACAACATTCGTGGCGTGTCGGCACCTACTTCCCGGTGGGAACATTATGTACGGCTATATCGTTATACGTCCTAACCTAAGGCAACCTAGCATCTCGGATGTAATATTTTACAACATTCGTTGCGTGTCGGCAGCTACTTCTCGGTGGGAACGTTATGTACGATTATAACGTTATATGTCCTAACCTAAGTACACCGTACATCTCGGACGTAATATTACACAACATTCCTAGCGTGTCGGCACCTACTTCTTGGTGGGAACGTTATGTACGTCTATAACGTTGTATGTCCTAACCTAAGGCCACCTAACATCTCAAACGCAATATTATACAACATTCGTGGCGTGTCTGCCCCTGCTTCTCGGTGGGAACACTATGTACGTCTATAACGTTATATACCCTAACATAATGCATCCTAACAAATCGTATGTAATATTTTACAACATTCCTTGCGTTTCAGCCCCTACTTCACGGTGGTAACATTATAAACGTCTATAACGTTTTATGTCCTGACCTAAGGCAACCTAACATCTCTGACGTAATATTTTACAATATTCTTGGCGTGTCGGCCCCTACTTCTCGGTAGGAACGTTATGTACGTCTATAACGTTGTATGTCCTAACCTAAGGCAACCTAACATCTCGGATGTAATATTTTACAACATTCCTTGTGTGTCGGTACCTACTTCTCGGTGGGAACATCGTGTACTGCTATGACGTTATATGTCCTAACCTAAGGCATTCTAACATCTCGGATGTAATATTTTACGACATTGCTTGCGTGTCGGCACCTACTTCTCGGTGGGAACATTATGTACGACTATAACGTTATATATCCTAACCTAAGGCAAACTAACATCTCGGATGTAATATTTTACAACATTCGTGGCGTGTCGGCCCCTACTTCTCGGTGGGAACATTATGTACTGCTATAACGTTATGTCCTAACATAAGGCAATCTAACATCTAGGATGTAACATTTTACAACATTCCTTGCGTGTCGGCACCTACTACTCGGTGGGTACATTGTGTACGCCTATACCGTTATATGTCTTAACCTAAGGCATTCTAACATCTCGGATGTAATATTTTACTACATTCCTGGCGTTTCAGCCCCCACTTCTCGGTGGTAACATTAGAAACTTCTATAACGCTTTATGTCCTAACCTAAGGCAACCTAACATCTCGGATGTAATATTTTACAACATTCGTGACGTGTCGGCCGCTACTTCTCGTTGGGAACATTACGTACGGCTATAACGTTATATGGGCTAACCTAAGGCAACCTTACATCTGGGATGTAATATTTTACAACATTCCTTGCGTGTCGGTACCTCCTTCTCGGTGGGATCATTATATACGTCTGTAACTTTATATATCCTAACCTAAAGCAACCTAACATCTCGGATGTAATATTTTACAACATTCGTGACGCGTCGGACCCTACTTCTCGGTGGAAACATTATGTACGGCTATAACGTTATATGTCCTAACCTAAGGCAATCTAACATGTCGGATGTAATATTTTACAACATTACTGGCGTGTCGGCACCTACTTCTCGGTGGGAACATTATGTACGGCTATAACGTTATATGTCCTAACCTAAGGCAACCTAACATCTCGGATGTAACATTTTACAACATTCCTTGCGTGTCGGCGCCTTGTTCTCGGTGGGAACATTATGTACGGCTATAACGTTATATGTCCTATCCTAAGGTAACCTAGCATCTCGGATGTAATATTTTACAACATTCGTGGCGTATCGGCCCCTACTTCTCGGTGGGTACATCATGTACTGCTATCGCGTTATATGTCCTAACCTAAGCCAATCTAACATCTCGGATGTAATATTTTACAACATTCCTTGCGTGTCGGCAGCTACTTCTCGGTGGGAACGTTATGTACGATTGTAACGTTATATGTCCTAACCTAAGTACACCTAACATCTCGGGCGTAATATTATACATCATTCCTAGCGTGTCGGCACCTACTTCTTGGTGGGAACGTTATGTACGGCTATAACGTTATATATACTAACCTAAGGGAACCTAACATCTCGGATGTAATACTTTACAACATTCGTGGCGTGTCGGCCCCTACTTCTCGGTGGAAACATTATGTACTGCTATAACGTTATATGTCCTAACAAAAGGCATTCTAACATCTCGCACGTAATATTTTACAACATTCCTACCGTGTCGGCGCCGACTTCCCAGTGCGTACATTATATACGTCTATAACGTTATATGTCCTAACCTAAGGCAACCTAACTCCTCGGATGTAATATTTTACAACATTCGTGGCGTGTCGGCCCCTACTTCTCGGTGGGAACATTATGTACGGCTGTAACGGTATATGTCCTAACCTAAGGCAACCTTACATCTCGGATGTAATATTTTACAGCATTCCTTGCGTGTCGGTACCTACTTCTCGGTGGGATCATTATATACGTCTATAACTTTATATATCCTAACCTAAGGCAACCTAACATTTCGGATGTTATATTTTACAACATTCGTGACGTGTCGGCCCCTACTTCTCGGTGGGAAAAGTATGTACGGCTATAACTTTATATATCCTAACCTAAGGCAACCTAACATCTCGGATGTAATATTTTACAACATTCCTTGCGTGTCGGCGCCAACTTCTCCGTGGGAACATTATATGCGTCTATAACGTTATATATTCTAACCTAAGGCAACCTAACATCTCGATTGTTATATTTTACAACATTCGTGGCATGTCGGCCCCTACTTCTCCGTGGGATCGTTATGTACGTCTATACCGATTTAAGACCTAACCTAAGGCAACCTAACATCTCGGATGTTATATTTTACAACATTCGTGGTGTGTCGGCCCCTACTTCTACGTGGGAATATTACATACTTCTATAACGTTATATATCCTAACCTAGGGCAACCTAACATCTCGGATGTAATATTTTACAACATTCGTGTCGTGTCGGCCCCTACTTCTCGGTAGGTACGTTATGTACGATTATAAAGTTATATGTCCTCACCTAAGGCAACCTTACATCTCGGATGTTATATTTTACAACACTGCTTGCCTGTCGGCGCCTACTTCTGCGTGGGACCATTATATACGTCTATAACGTTATATATCTAAACCTAAGGCAACCTAACATCTCGGATGTAATATTTTACACCATTCGTGTCGTGTCGGCCCCTACTTCTCGGTGGGAACGTTATGTACGCCTATAACGTTATATATCCTAACCTAAGGCAACCTAACACCTCGGATGTAATATTTTACAACATTCCTGCCGTGTCGGCGCCTACATCTCGGTGGGGACATTATATAAGTCTATAACGTAGTATATCCTAACCTAAGGATACCTAACATCTCGGATGTAATATTTTAGAACATTCGTGGCGTGTCGGCCCCTGCTTCTCGGCGGGAACACTATGTACGTCTATAAGGTTATACGTCCTAACATAGGGCATCCTAACAACTCGTATGTAATATTTTACAACATTCCTGGCGTTTCAGCCCCTACTTCTCGGTGGGAACATTATGTACGGATATAACGTTCTATGTCCTAACCGAAGACAACCGAACATCTCGGATGTAATATTTTACAGCATTCCTTGCGTGTCGGCACCAACTTTTCGGTGGTAACATTATGTACGGCTATAACATTATATGTTCTAACCTAAGGCCACCTAACATCTCGGACGCAATATATTACAACATTCCTTGCGTGTCGGCCCCTACTTCTCGGTGGGAACATTATGTACGTCTATAACGTTATATGTCCTAACCGAAGACAACCTAACACCTCGGATGTAATATTTTACAGAATTCCTTGCGTGTCGGCACCTACTTTTCGGTGGTAACATTATATACGTCTATAACGTTATATGTCCTATCCTAGGGCAACCTAACGTTTCGGATGTAATATTTTACAACATTTGTGGCGTGTAGGCCTCTACTTCTCGGTGGGAACATTATGTGCAGCTATAACATAATATGTCCTAACCTAAGGCAACCTAACGTCTCGGATGTAATATTTTACAACATTCCTTGCGTGTCGACGCATACTGCTCCGTGGGAATATTATATACGTCTATAACTTTATATATCCTAACCTAAGGCAACCTAACATCTCGGATGTAATATTTTACAACATTCCATTCGTGCTGGCACCTACTTCTCGATGGGAACATTATGTACGTCTATAACGTTATGTGTCCTAACCTAAGGCAACCTAACAACTCGTATGTAATATTTTACAACATGCGTGGCGTGTCGGCCCCTACTTCTCGGTGGGAACATTCTGTACTCCTATAACGTTATATGTCCTATCCTAGGGCAACATAACATCTCGGATGTAATATTTTACAACATTCGTGGCGTGTCGGCACCTACTTCCCGGTGGGAACATTATATACGTCTATAACGATATATGTCCTATCCTAGGGCAACCTAACATCTCGGATGTAATATTTTACAACATTCCTTGCGTGTCGGCCCCTACTTCTCGGTGGGAACATTATGTACGGCTATAACGTTATATGTCCTAACCTAAGGCAACCTAACATCTCGGATGTCATATTTAACAACATTCCATTCGTGTCCGCCCCTACTTCTCGGTGGGAACATTATGTACTTCTATAACGTTATATATCCTATCCTAAGGCAACCTAACATCTCGGATGTCATATTTAACAACATTCCATTCGTGTCCGCCCCTACTTCTCGGTGGGAACATTATGTACTTCTATAACGTTATATATCCTATCCTAAGGCAACCTAACATCTCGGATGTAATATTTTACAGCATTCCTTGCGTGTCGGCACCAACTTTTCGGTGGTAACATTATGTACGGCTATAACATTATATGTTCTAACCTAAGGCCACCTAACATCTCGGACGCAATATATTACAACATTCCATTCGTGTCGGCACCTACTTCTCGGTGGAAACATTATGTACGTATACAACGTTACATGTCCTAACCTAATGCAACCTGATATCTCGGACACAATATTTAACAACTTTCGTTACGTGTCGACCCCTACTCCTCGGTGGGAACATTATGTACGTCTATAACGTTATATGTCCTAACCTAAGGCAATCTAACATCTCGGATGTAATATTTTACAACATTCCTTGCGTGTCGGCCCCTACTTCTTGGTGGGAACATTATGTACGACTATACCGTTATACATCCTAACCTAAGGCAACCTAACAACTCCAATGTAGTATTTCACAACATTCGTGGCGTGTCGGCCTCTACTTCTCGGTGGGAACATTATGTACGTCTATAACGTTATGTGTCCTAACCTAAGGCAACCTAACTCCTCGTATGTAATATTTTACAACATTCGTGGCGTGTCGGCCCCTACTTCTCGGTGGGAACATTATGTACTTCTATAACGTTATACGTCCTAACCTAAGGCAACCTAACATCTCGGATGTAATATTTTACAACATTCCTTGCGTGTCGGCCCCTACTTCCTGGTGAGAACATTATGTACGTATATAACGTTATATGTCCTAACCTAAGCAAACCTAACATCTCGGATGTAATATTTCACAACATTCCTTGCGTGTCGGCGCATACTGCTCCGTGGGAATATTATATACGTCTATAACCTTATATATATTAACCTAAGGCAACCTAACATCTCGGATGTAATATTTTACAACATTACTTGCGTGTCGTCGCCTACTTATCCGTGGGAACATTATACACTTCTATAACGTTATATATCCTAACCGAAGGCAACATAACATCTCGGACGTGATATTTTACAACATTCGTGGCGTGTAGGCCTCTACTTCTCGGTGGGAACATTATGCACGTCTATAACGTTATATGTCCTAACCTAAGGCAACCTAACACCTCGTATGTAATATATAACAACATTCGTGGCGTGTCGGCCCCTACGCCTCGGTGGGAACATTATGTACTTTTATAACGTTATATGTCCTAACCTAAGGCAATCTAACATCTCGGATGTAATATTTTACAACATTCCTTGCGTGTCGGCCCCTACTTCTCGGTGGGAACATTATGTACGTATATAACGTTATATGTCCTAACCTAAGGCAACCTAACACCTCGTATGTAATATTTTACAACATTCGTGGCGTGTCGGCCCCTACTTCTTGGTGGGAACATTATGTACGACTATAACGTTATACGTCCTAACCTAAGGCAAGCTATCATCTCGGATGTAATATTTTACAACATTTGTGGCGTGTCGGCCCCTACTTCTCGGTGGGAACATTATGTACGTATACAACGTTACATGTCCTAACCTAATGCAACCTTATTTCTCGGACACAATATTTAACAACATTCGTTACGTGTCGACCCCTACTCCTCGGTGGGAACATTATGTACGTCTATAACGTTATATGTCCTAACCTAAGGCAATCTAACATCTCGGATGTAATATTTTACAACATTCCTTGCGTGTCGGCCCCTACTTCTTGGTGGGAACATTATGTACGACTATACCGTTATACATCCTAACCTAAGGCAACCTAACAACTCCAATGTAGTATTTCACAACATTCGTGGCGTGTCGGCCTCTACTTCTCGGTGGGAACATTATGTACGTCTATAACGTTATGTGTCCTAACCTAAGGCAACCTAACTCCTCGTATGTAATATTTTACAACATTCGTGGCGTGTCGGCCCCTACTTCTCGGTGGGAACATTATGTACTTCTATAACGTTATACGTCCTAACCTAAGGCAATCTAACATCTCGGATGTAATATTTTACAACATTCCTTGCGTGTCGGCCCCTACTTCTTGGTGGGAACATTATGTACGACTATACCGTTATACATCCTAACCTAAGGCAACCTAACAACTCCAATGTAGTATTTCACAACATTCGTGGCGTGTCGGCCTCTACTTCTCGGTGGGAACATTATGTACGTCTATAACGTTATGTGTCCTAACCTAAGGCAACCTAACTCCTCGTATGTAATATTTTACAACATTCGTGGCGTGTCGGCCCCTACTTCTCGGTGGGAACATTATGTACTTCTATAACGTTATACGTCCTAACCTAAGGCAACCTAACATCTCGGATGTAATATTTTACAACATTCCTTGCGTGTCGGCCCCTACTTCCTGGTGAGAACATTATGTACGTATATAACGTTATATGTCCTAACCTAAGCAAACCTAACATCTCGGATGTAATATTTCACAACATTCCTTGCGTGTCGGCGCATACTGCTCCGTGGGAATATTATATACGTCTATAACCTTATATATATTAACCTAAGGCAACCTAACATCTCGGATGTAATATTTTACAACATTACTTGCGTGTCGTCGCCTACTTATCCGTGGGAACATTATACACTTCTATAACGTTATATATCCTAACCGAAGGCAACATAACATCTCGGACGTGATATTTTACAACATTCGTGGCGTGTAGGCCTCTACTTCTCGGTGGGAACATTATGCACGTCTATAACGTTATATGTCCTAACCTAAGGCAACCTAACACCTCGTATGTAATATATAACAACATTCGTGGCGTGTCGGCCCCTACGCCTCGGTGGGAACATTATGTACTTTTATAACGTTATATGTCCTAACCTAAGGCAATCTAACATCTCGGATGTAATATTTTACAACATTCCTTGCGTGTCGGCCCCTACTTCTCGGTGGGAACATTATGTACGTATATAACGTTATATGTCCTAACCTAAGGCAACCTAACACCTCGTATGTAATATTTTACAACATTCGTGGCGTGTCGGCCCCTACTTCTTGGTGGGAACATTATGTACGACTATAACGTTATACGTCCTAACCTAAGGCAAGCTAACATCTCGGATGTAATATTTTACAACATTTGTGGCGTGTCGGCCCCTACTTCTCGGTGGGAACATTATGTACGTATACAACGTTACATGTCCTAACCTAATGCAACCTTATTTCTCGGACACAATATTTAACAACATTCGTTACGTGTCGACCCCTACTCCTCGGTGGGAACATTATGTACGTCTATAACGTTATATGTCCTAACCTAAGGCAATCTAACATCTCGGATGTAATATTTTACAACATTCCTTGCGTGTCGGCCCCTACTTCTTGGTGGGAACATTATGTACGACTATACCGTTATACATCCTAACCTAAGGCAACCTAACAACTCCAATGTAGTATTTCACAACATTCGTGGCGTGTCGGCCTCTACTTCTCGGTGGGAACATTATGTACGTCTATAACGTTATGTGTCCTAACCTAAGGCAACCTAACTCCTCGTATGTAATATTTTACAACATTCGTGGCGTGTCGGCCCCTACTTCTCGGTGGGAACATTATGTACTTCTATAACGTTATACGTCCTAACCTAAGGCAACCTAACATCTCGGATGTAATATTTTACAACATTCCTTGCGTGTCGGCCCCTACTTCCTGGTGAGAACATTATGTACGTATATAACGTTATATGTCCTAACCTAAGCAAACCTAACATCTCGGATGTAATATTTCACAACATTCCTTGCGTGTCGGCGCATACTGCTCCGTGGGAATATTATATACGTCTATAACCTTATATATACTAACCTAAGGCAACCTAACATCTCGGATGTAATATTTTACAACATTACTTGCGTGTCGTCGCCTACTTATCCGTGGGAACATTATACACTTCTATAACGTTATATATCCTAACCGAAGGCAACATAACATCTCGGACGTGATATTTTACAACATTCGTGGCGTGTAGGCCTGTACTTCTCGGTGGGAACATTATGCACGTCTATAACGTTATATGTCCTAACCTAAGGCAACCTAACACCTCGTATGTAATATATAACAACATTCGTGGCGTGTCGGCCCCTACGCCTCGGTGGGAACATTATGTACTTCTATAACGTTATATATCTCATCCTAAGGCAACCTAACATCTCGGATGTAATATTTTACAGCATTCCTTGCGTGTCGGCACCTACTTTTCGGTGGTAACATTATATACGTCTATAACGTTATATGTCCTATCCTAGGGCAACCTAACATCTCGGATGTAGTATTTTATAACATTCCTTGCGTGTCGGCCTCTACTTCTTGGTGGGCACATTATGTACGTATATAACGTTACATGTACTAACCTAAGCTAACCTAACATCTCGAATGTAATATTTCACAACATTCGTTTCGTGTCGGCCTCCACTTCTCGATGGGAACATTATGTACGTCTATAACGTTGTGTGTCCTAACCTAAGGCAACCTAACACCTCGTATGTAATATTTTACAACATTCGTGGCGTGTAGGCCTCTACTTCTCGGTGGGAACATTGTGTACGTCTATAACGTTATATGTCCTAACCCAAGGCAACCTAACACCTCGTATGTAATATTTTACAACATTCGCGGCGTGTCGGCCCCTGCTTCTCGGTGGGAACATTATGTACTTCTATAACGTTGTATATCCTATCCTAAGGCAACCTAACATTTCGGATGTAATATTTTACAGCATTCCTTGTGTGTCGGCACCTACTTTTCGGTGGTAACATTATATACGTCTATAACGTTATATGTCCTATCCTAGGGCAACCTAACATCTCGGATGTAATATTTTATAATATTCCTTGCGTGTCGGCCCCTACCTCTCGGTGGGAACATTATGTACGGATATAACATTATATGTCCTAACCTAAGGCAACCTAACGTCTCGGATGTAATATTTTACAACATTCCATTCGTGTCGGCACCTACTTCTCAGCGGGAACATTATGTACGTATATAACGTTATATATCCTAACCTAAGGCAACCTAACATCTCGGATGTAATATTTTACAACATTCCTTGCGTGTCGGCCTCTACTTCTCGGTGGGAACATTATGTGCAGCTATAACGTAATATGTCCTAGCCTAAGGCAACCTAACATCTCGGACGCAATATTTTACAACATTCCATGCGTGTCGGCACCTACTTATCGGTAGGAACATTATGTACGTATATAACGTTATATGTCCTAACCTAATGCAACCTGATATCTCGGACACAATATTTAACAACATTCGTTACTTGTCGACCCCTACTCCTCGGTGGGTACATTATGTACGTCTATAATGTTATATATCCTAACCTAAGGCAACCTAACATCTCGGATGTAATATTTTACAACATTCCTTGCGTGTCGGCCCCTACTTCTTGGTGGGAAAATGATGTACGTATATAACGTTATATGTCCTATCCTAGGGCAACCTAACATCTCGGATGTAATATTTTATAACATTCCTTGCGTGTCGGCCCCTACTTCTCGGTGGAAACATTATGTACGGCTATAACGTTATATGTCCTAACCTAAGCCAACCTAACACCTCGGATGTAATATTTAACAACATTCGTGGCGTGTCGGCAACTACTTCTCGGTGGGAACATTATGAGCAGCTATAACGTAATATGTCCTAACCTAAGGCAATCTAACATCTCGGTAGTAATATTTTACAAAATTCCTTGCGTGTCGGCACCTACTTTTCGGTGGTAACATTATATACGTCTATAACGTTATATGTCCTATCCTAGGGCAACCTAACATCTCGGATGTAGTATTTTATAACATTCCTTGCGTGTCGGGCCCTACTTCTTGGTGGGCACATTATGTACGTATATAACGTTATATGTACTAACCTAAGCAAACCTAACATCTCGAATGTAATATTTCACAACATTCGTGGCGTGTCGGCCTCCACTTCTCGGTGGGAACATTATGTACGTCTATAACGTTGTGTGTCCTAACCTAAGGCAACCTAACACCTCATATGTAATATTTTACAACATTCGTGGCGTGTAGGCCTCTACTTCTCGGTGGGAACATTGTGTACGTCTATAACGTTATATGTCCTAACCTAAGGCAACCTAACACCTCGTATGTAATATTTAACAACATTCGTGGCGTGTCGGCAACTACTTCTCGGTGGGAACATTATGAGCAGCTATAACGTAATATGTCCTAACCTAAGGCAATCTAACATCTCGGTAGTAATATTTTACAACATTCCTTGCGTGTCGACCCCTACTCCTCGGTGGGAACATTATGTACGTCTATAACGTTATATGTCCTAACCTAAGGCAATCTAACATCTCGGTAGTAATATTTTACAACATTCCTTGCGTGTCGGCACCTACTTTTCGGTGGGAACATTATGTACGTCTATAACGTTATATGTCCTATCCTAGGGCAACCTAACATCTCGGATGTAATATTTAACAACATTCGTGGCGTGTCGGCAACTACTTCTCGGTGGGAACATTATGAGCAGCTATAACGTAATATGTCCTAACCTAAGGCAATCTAACATCTCGGTAGTAATATTTTACAAAATTCCTTGCGTGTCGGCACCTACTTTTCGGTGGTAACATCATATACGTCTATAACGTTATATGTCCTATCCTAGGGCAACCTAACATCTCGGATGTAGTATTTTATAACATTCCTTGCGTGTCGGCCCCTACTTCTTGGTGGGCACATTATGTACGTATATAACGTTATATGTACTAACCTAAGCAAACCTAACATCTCGAATGTAATATTTCACAACATTCGTGGCGTGTCGGCCTCCACTTCTCGGTGGGAACATTATGTACGTCTATAACGTTGTGTGTCCTAACCTAAGGCAACCTAACACCTCATATGTAATATTTTACAACATTCGTGGCGTGTAGGCCTCTACTTCTCGGTGGGAACATTGTGTACGTCTATAACGTTATATGTCCTAACCTAAGGCAACCTAACACCTCGTATGTAATATTTTACAACATTCGCTGCGTGTCGGCCCCTGCTTCTCGGTGGGAACATTATGTACTTCTATAACGTTATATATCCTATCCTAAGGCAACCTAACATCTCGGATGTAATGTTTTACAGCATTCCTTGTGTGTCGGCACCTACTTTTCGGTGGTAACATTATATACGTCTATAACGTTATATGTCCTATCCTAGGGCAACCTAACATCTCGGATGTAATATTTTATAACATTCCTTGCGTGTCGACCCCTACTCCTCGGTGGGAACATTATGTACGTCTATAACGTTATATGTCCTAACCTAAGGCAATCTAACATCTCGGTAGTAATATTTTACAACATTCCTTGCGTGTCGGCACCTACTTTTCGGTGGGAACATTATGTACGTCTATAACGTTATATGTCCTATCCTAGGGCAACCTAACATCTCGGATGTAATATTTTACAACATTCGTGGCGTGTCGGCGCCTACTTCTCGGTGGGAATATTATGTACGTCTATAATGTTATATATCCTAACCTAAGGCAACGTAACATCTCGGATGTAATATTTTACAACATTCCTTGCGTGTCGGCATCTACTTCTTCGTGGGAACATTATGTACGTATGTAACGTTATATGTCCTAACCTAAGCAAACCTAACATCTCGAATGTAATATTTTACAACATTCGTGGCGTGTCGGCTTCTACTTCTCGGTGGGAACATTATGTACGTCTATAACGTTATATGTCCTAACCTAATGCAACCTGATATCTCGGACACAATATTTAACAACATTCGATACGTGTCGACCCCTACTCCTCGGTGGGAATATTATGTACGTCTATAATGTTATATATCCTAACCTAAGGCAACCTAACACCTCGGATGTAATATTTTACAACATTCCTTGCGTGTCGACGCCTACTTCTCGGTGGGAACATTATGTACGGCTATAACATTATATGTCCTAACCTAAGGCAACCTAACATTTCGGACGCAATGTTTTAAAACATTCCATTCGTGTCGGCACCTACTTCTCGGTGGGAACATTATGTACGTATATAACGTTATATGTCCTAACCTAATGCAACCTGATATCTCGGACATAATATTTAACAACATTCGTTACGTGTCGACCCCTACTCCTCGGTGGGTACATTATGTACGTCTATAACGTTATATATCCTATCCTAAGGCAACCTAACATCTCGGATGTAATATTTTACAGCATTCCTTGCGTGTCGGCACCTACTTTTCGGTGGTAACATTATTTACGTCTATAACGTTATATGTCCTAACTTAAGGCCACCTAACATCTCGGACGCAATATTTTACAACATTCCATTCGTGTCGGCACCTACTTCCCGGTGGGAACATTATGTACGTATATAACATTATATGTCCCTACCTAAGGCAACCTAGCACCTCGTATGTAATATATAACAACATTCGTGGCGTGTCGGCCCCTACGCCTCGGTGGGAAAATTATGTACTTCTATAACGTTATATATCTTATCCTAAGGCAACCTAACGTCTCGGATGTAATATTTTACAGCATTCCTTTTGTGTCGGCACCTACTTTTCGGTGGTAACATTATATACGTCTATAACGTTATATGTCCTATCCTAGGGCAACCTAACATCTCGGATGTAATATTTTATAACATTCCTTGCGTGTCGGCCCCTACCTCTCGGTGGGTACATTACGTACGGATATAACATTATATGTCCTAACCTAAGGCAACCTAACATTTCGGACGCAATATTTTAAAACATTCCATTCGTGTCGGCACCTACTTCTCGGTGGGAACATTATGTACGTATATAACGTTATATGTCCTAACCTAATGCAACCTGATATCTCGGACACAATATTTAACAACATTCGTTACGTGTCGACCCCTACTCCTGGGTGGGAACATTATGTACGTCTATAACGTTATATGTCATAACCTAAGGCAATCTAACATCTCGGTAGTAATATTTTACAAAATTCCTTGCGTGTCGGCACCTACTTTTCGGTGGGAACATTATGTACGTCTATAACGTTATGTGTCCTATCCTAGGGCAACCTAACATCTCGGATGTAATATTTTACAACATTCCTTGCGTGTCGGCCCCTACTTCTTGGTGGGAACATTATGTACGTATGTAACGTTGTATGTCCTAACCTAAGCAAACCTAACATCTCGGATGTAATATTTTACAACATTCGTGGCGTGTCGGCCTCTACTTCTCGGTGGGAACATTATGTACGTTATATGTACTATAACGTTATGTGTCCTAACCTAAGACAACCTACCACCTCGGATGTAATATTTAACAACATTCGTGGCGTGTCGGCCACTACTTCTCGGTGGGAACATTATGTGCAGCTATAACGTAATACGTCCTAACCTAAGGCAACCTAACATCTCGGATGTAATATTTTACAACATTCCTTGCGCGTCGGCGCCTACTTCTCGGTGGGAACATTATGTACGGCTATAACATTATATGTCCTAACCTAGGGCAACCTAACATTTCGGATGTAATATTTTACAACATTCCTTGCGTGTCGGCCTCTACTTCTCGGTGGGAACATTATGTGCAGCTATAACGTAATACGTCCTAGCCTAAGGCAACCTAACATCTCGGACACAATATTTTACAACATTCCATGCGTGTCGGCACCTACTTCTCGGTGGGAAGATTATGTACGTATATAACGTTATATGTCCTAACCTAATGCAACCTGATATCTCGCACACAATATTTAACAACATTCGTTACGTGTCGACCCCTACTCCTCGGTGGGTACATTATGTACGCCTATAATGTTATATATCCTAACCTAAGGCAACCTATCATCTCGGATGTAATATTTTATAACATTCCTTGCGTGTCGGCCCCTACTTCTCGGTGGGAACATTATGTACGTATATAACGTTATATATCCTAACCTAAGGCAACCTAACACTTCGGATGTAATATTTTACAACATTCCTGGCGTGTCGGCCTCTACTTCTCGGTGGGAACATTATGTACGGCTATAACGTTATATGTCCTAACCTAAGGCAACCTAACACCTCGGATGTAATATTTAACAACATTCGTGGCGTGTCGGCCACTACTTCTCGGTGGGAACATTATGAGCAGCTATAACGTAATATGTCCCAACCTAAGGCAATCTAACATCTCGGTAGTAATATTTTACAAAATTCCTTGCGTGTGGGCACCTACTTTTCGGTGGTAACATTATATACGTCTATAACATTATATGTCCTATCCTAGGGCAACCTAACATCTCGGATGTAATATTTAACAACATTCGTGGCGTGTCGGCCACTACTTCTCGGTGGGAACATTATGTGCAGCTATAACGTAATACGTCCTATCCTAAGGCAACCTAACATCTCGGATGTAATATTTTACAACATTCCTTGCTTGTCGGCGCATACTGCTCCGTGAGAATATTATATACGTCCAGAACATTATATATCCTAACATAAGGCAACCTAACATCTCGGATGTAATATTTTACAACATTCCTTGCGCGTCGGCGCCGACTTCTCGGTGGGAACATTATGTACGGCTATAACATTATATGTCCTAACCTAAGGCAACCTAACATTTCGGACGCAATATTTTAAAACATTCCATTCGTGTCGGCACCTACTTCTCGGTGGGAACATTATGTACGTATATAACGTTATATGTCCTATCCTAGGGCAACCTATCATCTCGGATGTAATATTTTATAACATTCCTTGCGTGTCGGCCCCTACTTCTCGGTGGGAACATTATGTACGGCTATAACGTTATATGTCCTAACCTAAGGCAACCTAACACCTCGGATGTAATATTTAACAACATTCGTGGCGTGTCGGCCACTACTTCTCGGTGGGAACATTATGAGCAGCTATAACGTAATATGTCCTAACCTAAGGCAATCTAACATCTCGGTAGTAATATTTTACAAAATTCCTTGCGTGTGGGCACCTACTTTTCGGTGGTAACATTATATACGTCTATAACATTATATGTCCTATCCTAGGGCAACCTAACATCTCGGATGTAGTATTTTATAACATTCCTTGCGTGTCGGCCCCTAGTTCTTGGTGGGAACATTCTGTACGTATATAACGTTATATGTCCTAACCTAAGCAAACCTAACATCTCGGATGTAATATTTCACAACATTCGTGGCGTGTCGGCCTCTACTTCTCGGTGGGAACATTATGTACGGCTATAGCGTTATATGTCCTATCCTAGGGCAACCTAACATCTCGGATGTAATATTTTATAACATTCCTTGCGTGTCGAACCCTACTCCTCGGTGGGAACATTATGTACGTCTATAACGTTATATGTCCTAACCTAAGGCAATCTAACATCTCGCTAGTAATATTTTACAACATTCCTTGCGTGTCGGCACCTACTTTTCGGTGGGAACATTATGTACGTCTATAACGTTATATGTCCTATCCTAGGGCAACCTAACATCTCTTATGTAATATTTTACAACATTCGTGGCGTGTCGGCGCCTACTTCTCGGTGGGAACATCATGTACGGATATAACGTTATATGTCCTAACCTAAGGCAACCTAACACCTCGGATGTAATATTTAACAACATTCGTGGCGTGTCGGCCACTTCTTCTCGGTGGGAACATTATGTGCAGCTATAACGTAATATGTCCTAACCTAAGGCAACCTAACATCTCGGATGTAATATTTTACAACATTCCTTGCGTGTCGGCCCCTAGTTCTTGGTGGGAACATTCTGTACGTATATAACGTTATATGTCCTAACCTAAGCAAACCTAACATCTCGGATGTAATATTTCACAACATTCGTGGCGTGTCGGCCTCTACTTCTCGGTGGGAACATTATGTACTTCTATAACGTTATATATCCTATCCTAAGGCAACCTAACATCTCGGATGTAATATTTTACAGCATTCCTTGTGTGCCGGTACCTACTTCTCGGTGGTAACATTATATACGTCTATAACGTTATATGTCCTATCCTAGGGCAACCTAACATCTCGGATGTAATATTTTATAACATTCCTTGCGTGTCGACCCCTACTCCTCGGTGGGAACATTATGTACGTCTATAACGTTATATGTCCTAACCAAAGGCAATCTAACATCTCGGTAGTAGTATTTTACAACATTCCTTGCGTCTCGGCACCTACTTTTCGGTGGGAACATTATGTACGTCTATAACGTTATATGTCCTATCCTAGGGCAACCTAACATCTCGGATGTAATATTTTACAACATTCGTGGCGTGTCGGCGCCTACTTCTCGGTGGGAACATCATGTACGGATATAACGTTATATGTCCTAACCTAAGGCAACCTACCACCTCGGATGTAATATTTAACAACATTCGTGGCGTGTCGGGCACTTCTTCTCGGTGGGAACATTATGTGCAGCTATAACGTAATATGTCTTAACCTAAGGCAACCTAACATCTCGGATGTAATATTTTACAACATTCCTTGCGTGTCGGCCCCTAGTTCTTGGTGGGAACATTCTGTACGTATATAACGTTATATGTCCTAACCTAAGCAAGCCTAACATCTCGGATGTAATATTTGACAACATTCGTGGCGTGTCGGCCTCTACTTCTCGGTGGGAACATTATGTACGTCTATAACGGTATGTGTCCTAACCTAAGGCAACCTAAGACCTCGTATGTAATATTTTACAACATTCGTGGCGTGTAGGCCTCTACTTCTCGGTGGGAACATTATGTACTTCTATAACGTTATATATGCTATCCTAAGGCAACCTAACATCTCGGATGTAATATTTTACAGCATTCCTTGCGTGTCGGCACCTACTTCTCGGTGGGAACATTATGTACGGCTATAACATTATATGTCATAACTTAAGGCCACCTAACATCTCGGACGCAATATTTTACAACATTCCATTCGTGTCGGCACCTACTTCTCGGTGGGAACATTATGTACGTATATAACATTATATGTCCTAACCTAATGCAACCTGATATCTCGGACACAATATTTAACAACATTCGTTACGTGTCGACCACTACTCCTCGATGGGAACATTATGTACGTCTATAACGTTATATGTCCTAACCTAAGGCAATCTAACATCTCGGAAGTAATATTTTACAACATTACTTGCGTGTCGGCACCTACTTTTCGGTGGGAAAATTATATACGTCTATAAAGTTATATATCCTATCCTAGGGTAACCTAACATCTCGGACGTTATATTCTACAACATTCGTGGCGTGTCGGCCCCTACTTCTTGGTGGGAACATTATGTACGTATATAACGTTATATGTCCTATCCTAATACAACCTAACATCTCGGATGTAATATTTTACAGCATTCCTTGCGTGTCGGCACCTACTTTTCGGTGGTAACATTATATACGTCTATAACGTTATATGTCCTATCCTAGGGCAACCTAACATCTCGGATGTCATATTTTACAACATTCCTTGCGTGTCGGCGCCTACTTATCCGTGGGAACATTATATACTTCTGTAACGTTATGTATCTTAACCGAAGGCAACATAACATCTCGGACGCAATATTTTACAACATTCCATTCGTGTCGGCACCTACTTCTCGGTGGGAACATTATGTACGTATATAACGTTATATGTCCTAACCTAATGCAACCTGATATCTCGGACACAATATTTAACAACATTCGTTACGTGTCGACCCCTACTCCTCGGTGGGATCATTATGTACGTCTATAATGTTATATATCCTAACCTAAGGCAACCTAACATTTCGGATGTAATATTTTACAACATTCCTTGCGTGTCGGCGCCTACTTCTTGGTGGGCACATTATGTACGTATATAACGTTATATGTACTAAGCTAAGCAAACCTAACATCTCGAATGTAATATTTCACAACATTCGTGGCGTGTCGGCCACTTCTTCTCGGTGGGAACATTATGTGCAGCTATAACGTAATATGTCCTAACCTAAGGCAACCTAACATCTCGGATGTAATATTTTACAACATTCCTTGCGTGTCGGCCCCTAGTTCTTGGTGGGAACATTCTGTACGTATATAACGTTATATGTCCTAACCTAAGCAAGCCTAACATCTCGGATGTAATATTTGACAACATTCGTGGCGTGTCGGCCTCTACTTCTCGGTGGGAACATTATGTACGTCTATAACGGTATGTGTCCTAACCTAAGGCAACCTAAGACCTCGTATGTAATATTTTACAACATTCGTGGCGTGTAGGCCTCTACTTCTCGGTGGGAACATTATGTACTTCTATAACGTTATATATCCTATCCTAAGGCAACCTAACATCTCGGATGTAATATTTTACAGCATTCCTTGCGTGTCGGCACCTACTTCTCGGTGGGAACATTATGTACGGCTATAACATTATATGTCATAACTTAAGGCCACCTAACATCTCGGACGCAATATTTTACAACATTCCATTCGTGTCGGCACCTACTTCTCGGTGGGAACATTATGTACGTATATAACATTATATGTCCTAACCTAATGCAACCTGATATCTCGGACACAATATTTAACAACATTCGTTACGTGTCGACCACTACTCCTCGATGGGAACATTATGTACGTCTATAACGTTATATGTCCTAACCTAAGGCAATCTAACATCTCGGAAGTAATATTTTACAACATTACTTGCGTGTCGGCACCTACTTTTCGGTGGGAAAATTATATACGTCTATAAAGTTATATATCCTATCCTAGGGTAACCTAACATCTCGGACGTTATATTCTACAACATTCGTGGCGTGTCGGCCCCTACTTCTTGGTGGGAACATTATGTACGTATATAACGTTATATGTCCTATCCTAATACAACCTAACATCTCGGATGTAATATTTTACAGCATTCCTTGCGTGTCGGCACCTACTTTTCGGTGGTAACATTATATACGTCTATAACGTTATATGTCATATCCTAGGGCAACCTAACATCTCGGATGTCATATTTTACAACATTCCTTGCGTGTCGGCGCCTACTTATCCGTGGGAACATTATATACTTCTGTAACGTTATGTATCTTAACCGAAGGCAACATAACATCTCGGACGCAATATTTTACAACATTCCATTCGTGTCGGCACCTACTTCTCGGTGGGAACATTATGTACGTATATAACGTTATATGTCCTAACCTAATGCAACCTGATATCTCGGACACAATATTTAACAACATTCGTTACGTGTCGACCCCTACTCCTCGGTGGGATCATTATGTACGTCTATAATGTTATATATCCTAACCTAAGGCAACCTAACATTTCGGATGTAATATTTTACAACATTCCTTGCGTGTCGGCGCCTACTTCTTGGTGGGCACATTATGTACGTATATAACGTTATATGTACTAAGCTAAGCAAACCTAACATCTCGAATGTAATATTTCACAACATTCGTGGCGTGTCGGCCACTTCTTCTCGGTGGGAACATTATGTGCAGCTATAACGTAATATGTCCTAACCTAAGGCAACCTAACATCTCGGATGTAATATTTTACAACATTCCTTGCGTGTCGGCCCCTAGTTCTTGGTGGGAACATTCTGTACGTATATAACGTTATATGTCCTAACCTAAGCAAGCCTAACATCTCGGATGTAATATTTGACAACATTCGTGGCGTGTCGGCCTCTACTTCTCGGTGGGAACATTATGTACGTCTATAACGGTATGTGTCCTAACCTAAGGCAACCTAAGACCTCGTATGTAATATTTTACAACATTCGTGGCGTGTAGGCCTCTACTTCTCGGTGGGAACATTATGTACTTCTATAACGTTATATATCCTATCCTAAGGCAACCTAACATCTCGGATGTAATATTTTACAGCATTCCTTGCGTGTCGGCACCTACTTCTCGGTGGGAACATTATGTACGGCTATAACATTATATGTCATAACTTAAGGCCACCTAACATCTCGGACGCAATATTTTACAACATTCCATTCGTGTCGGCACCTACTTCTCGGTGGGAACATTATGTACGTATATAACATTATATGTCCTAACCTAATGCAACCTGATATCTCGGACACAATATTTAACAACATTCGTTACGTGTCGACCACTACTCCTCGTTGGGAACATTATGTACGTCTATAACGTTATATGTCCTAACCTAAGGCAATCTAACATCTCGGAAGTAATATTTTACAACATTACTTGCGTGTCGGCACCTACTTTTCGGTGGGAAAATTATATACGTCTATAAAGTTATATATCCTATCCTAGGGTAACCTAACATCTCGGACGTTATATTCTACAACATTCGTGGCGTGTCGGCCCCTACTTCTTGGTGGGAACATTATGTACGTATATAACGTTATATGTCCTATCCTAATACAACCTAACATCTCGGATGTAATATTTTACAGCATTCCTTGCGTGTCGGCACCTACTTTTCGGTGGTAACATTATATACGTCTATAACGTTATATGTCCTATCCTAGGGCAACCTAACATCTCGGATGTAATATTTTACAACATTCCTTGCGTGTCGGCGCATACTGCTCCGTGAGAATATTATATACGTCTAGAACTTTATATATCCTAACCTAAGCAAACCTAACATCTCGGATGTAATATTTCACAACATTCCTTGCGTGTCGGCCCCTACTTCTCGGTGGGAACATTATGTACGGCTATAACGTTATGTATCCTAACCGAAGGCAACATAACATCTCGGACGTGATATTTTACAACATTCCTTGCGTGTCGGCACCTACTTCTCGGTGGGAACATTATGTACGTCTGTAACGTTATATATCCTATCCTAGGGCAACCTAACATCTCGGATGTAATATTTTACAACATTCGTGGCGTGTCGGCTCCTACTTCTCGGTGGGAACATTATGTACGTCTATAACGTTATATGCCCTAACCTAAGGCAACCTAACAACTCGGATGTAATACATAATAATTATGACGTTATATGTCCTAACCTAAGGCATCCTAACTTTTCAGGCGTAATATTTTACAACATTCCTTGCGTGTCGGCGCCTACTTCTCCGTGGGAACATTATATACGTCTATAACGTTATATATCCTAACCTAAGGCAACCTAACACCTCGTATGTAATATTTTACAACATTCGTGGCATGTCAGCCCCTACTTCTTGGTGGGAACATTATGTACGACTATAACGTTATACGTCCTAACCTAAGGCAAGCTAACATCTCGGATGTAATATTTTACAACATTTGTGGCGTGTCGGCCCCTACTTCTCGGTGCGAACATTATGTACGTCTATAACGTTATATATCGTAACCTAAGGCAACCTAACATCCCGGATGTAATATTTTACAACATTCCTTGCGTGTCGGCCCCTACTTCTCGGTGGGAACATTATGTACGGCTATAACATTATGTGTCCTAACCTAAGGCAACATAACATCTCGGATGTAATATTTTACAACATTCGTGGCGTGTCGGCGCCTACTTCCCGGTGGGAACATTATATACGTCTATAACGATATATGTCCTATCCTAGGGCAACCTAACATCTCGGATGTAATATTTTACAACATTCCTTGCGTGTCGGCCCCTACTTCTCGGTGGGAACATTATGTACGGCTATAAAGTTATATGTCCTAACCTAAGGCAAACTAACACCTCGGATGTCATATCTAACAACATTCCATTCGTGTCCGCCCCTACTTCTCGGTGGGAACATTATGTACGTATATAACGTTATATGTCCTAACCTAAGCAAACCTAACATCTCGGATGTAATATTTTACAGCATTCCTTGAGTGTCGGCACCTACTTTTCGGTTGTAACATTATATACGTCTATAACGTTATATGTCCTATCCTAGGGCAACCTAACATCTCGGATGTAATATTTTACAACATTCCTTGCGTGTCGGCCTCTACTTCCCGGTGGGAACATTATGTACGTCTATAACGTTATGTGTCCTAACCTAAGGCAACCTAACATCTGGGATGGAATATTTTACAACATTTGTGGCGTGTCGGCCCCTACTTCTCGGTGGGAACATTATGTACGGATATAACGTTCTATGTCCTAACCGAAGACAACCTAACACCTTGGATGTAATATTTTACAGAATTCCTTGCGTGTCGGCACCTACTTTTCGGTGGTAACATTATATACGTCTATAACGTTATATGTCCTATCCTACAGCAACCTAACGTTTCGGAAGTAATATTTTACAACATTCGTGGCGTGTAGGCCTCTACTTCTCGGTGGGAACATTATGTGCAGCTATAACATAATATGTCCTAACCTAAGGCACCCTAACGTCCCGGATGTAATATTTTACAACATTCCTTGCGTGTCGACGCATACTGCTCCGTGGGAATATTATATACGTCTATAACTTTATATATCCTAACCTAAGGCAACCTAACATCTCGGATGTAATATTTTACAACATTCCATTCGTGCTGGCACCTACTTCACGGTGGGAACATTATGTACGTATATAACGTTATATGTCCTAACCTAAGGCAACCTAGCACCTCGTATGTAATATTTTACAACATTCGTGGCGTGTCGGCCCCTACTTCTTGGTGGGAACATTATGTACGACTATAACGTTATACGTCCTAACCTAAGGCCACCTAACATCTCGGACGCAATATTTTACAGCATTCCTTGCGTGTCGGCCCCTACTTCTCGGTGGGAACATTACGTACGTCTATACCGTTATATATCCTAACCTAAGGCAACCTAACATCTCGGATGTAATATTTTACAACATTCCTTGCGTGTCGGCCCCTACTTCTCGGTGGGAACATTATGTACGGCTATAACGTTATATGTCCTAACCTAAGGCAACCTAACACCTCGGATGTCATATCTAACATCATTCCATTCGTGTCCGCCCCTACTTCTCGGTGGGAACATTATGTACTTCTATAAAGTTATATATCCTATCCTAAGGCAACCTAACATCTCGGATGTAATATTTTACAGCATTCCTTGCGTGTCGGCACCAACTTTTCGGTGGTAACATTATATACGTCTATAACGTTATATGTCCTATCCTAGGGCAACCTAACATCTCGGATGTACTATTTTACAACATTCGTGGCGTGTCGGCTCCTACTTCTCCGTGGGAACATTATGTACGTCTATAACGTTATATGCCCTAACCTAAGGCAACCTAACAACTCGGATGTAATATTTTACAACATTCGTGGCATGTCAGCCCCTACTTCTTGGTGGGAACATTATGTACGACTATAACGTTATACGTCCTAACCTAAGGCAAGCTAACATCTCGGATGTAATATTTTACAACATTTGTGGCGTGTCGGCCCCTACTTCTCGGTGCGAACATTATGTACGTCTATAACGTTATATATCGTAACCTATGGCAACCTAACATCCCGGATGTAATATTTTACAACATTCCTTGCGTGTCGGCCCCTACTTCTCGGTGGGAACATTATGTACGGCTATAACATTATATGTCCTAACCTAAGGCCACCTAACATCTCGGACGCAATATTTAACAACATTCGTGGCGTGTCGGCCTCTACTTCTCGGTGGGAACATTATGTACGTCTATAACGTTATGTGTCCTAACCTAAGGCAACCTAACAACTCGTATGTAATATTTTACAACATTCGTGGCGTGTCGGCCCCTACTTCTCGGTGGGAACATTATGTACTTCTATAACGTTATATGTCCTATCCTAGGGCAACATAACATCTCGGATGTAATATTTTACAACATTCCTTGCGTGTCGGCGCATACTGCTCCGTGAGAATAGTATATACGTCTAGAACTTTATATATCCTAACATAAGGCAACCTAACATATCGGATGTAATATTTTACAACATTCCTTGCTTGTCGGCGCCTACTTCTCGGTGGGAACATTATGTACGGCTATAACATTATATGTTCTAACCTAAGGCCACCTAACATCTCGGACGCAATATGTTACAACATTCCATTCGTGTCGGCTCCTACTTCTCGGTGGGAACATTATGTACGTATACAACGTTACATGTCCTAACCTAATGCAACCTGATATCTCGGACACAATATTTAACAACATTCGTTACGTGTCGACCCCTACTCCTCGGTGGGAACATTATGTACGTCTATAACGTTATATGTCCTAACCTAAGGCAATCTAACATCTCGGATGTAATATTTTACAACATTCCTTGCGTGTCGGCCCCTACTTCTTGGTGGGAACATTATGTACGACTATACCGTTATACATCCTAACCTAAGGCAACCTTCACATCGAATGTAGTATTTCACAACATTCCTTGCGTGTCGGCCTCTACTTCCCGGTGGGAACATTATGTACGTCTATAACGTTATGTGTCCTCACCTAAGGCAACCTAACATCTCGGATGGAATATTTTACAACATTTGTGGCGTGTCGGCCCCTACTTATCGGTGGGAACATTATGTACGGATATAACGTTCTATGTCCTAACCGAAGACAACCTAACACCTCGGATGTAATATTTTACAGAATTCCTTGCGTGTCGGCACCTACTTTTCGGTGGTAACATTATATACGTCTATAACGTTATATGTCCTATCCTAGGGCAACCTAACGTTTCGGATGTAATATTTTACAACATTCGTGGCGTGTAGGCCTCTACTTCTCGGTGGGAACACTATGTGCAGCTATAACATAATATGTCCTAACCTAAGGCACCCTAACGTCCCGGATGTAATATTTTACAACATTCCTTGCGTGTCGACGCATACTGCTCCGTGGGAATATTATATACGTCTATAACTTTATATATCCTAACCTAAGGCAACCTAACATCTCGGATGTAATATTTTACAACATTCCATTCGTGCTGGCACCTACTTCACGGTGGGAACATTATGTACGTATATAACGTTATATGTCCTAACCTAAGGCAACCTAACACCTCGTATGTAATATTTTACAACATTCGTGGCGTGTCGGCCCCTACTTCTTGGTGGGAACATTATGTACGACTATAACGTTATACGTCCTAACCTAAGGCAACCTAACATCTCGGACGCAATATTTTACAGCATTCCTTGCGTGTCGGCCCCTACTTCTCGCTGGGAACATTACGTACGTCTATACCGTTATATATCCTAACCTAAGGCAACCTAACATCTCGGATGTAATATTTTACAACATTCCTTGCGTGTCGGCCCCTACTTCTCGGTGGGAACATTATATACGGCTATAACGTTATATGTCCTAACCTAAGGCAACCTAACACCTCGGATGTCATATCTAACAACATTCCATTCGTGTCCGCCCCTGCTTCTCGGTGGGAACATTATGTACTTCTATAACGTTATATATCCTATCCTAAGGCAACCTAACATCTCGGATGTAATATTTTACAGCATTCCTTGCGTGTCGGCACCAACTTTTCGGTGGTAACATTATATACGTCTATAACGTTATATGTCCTATCCTAGGGCAACCTAACATCTCGGATGTACTATTTTACAACATTCGTGGCGTGTCGGCTCCTACTTCTCGGTGGGAAACTTATGTACGTCTATAACGTTATATGCCCTAACCTAAGGCAACCTAACAACTCGGATGTAATGCATAATAATTATGACGTTATATGTCCTAACCTAAGGCATCCTAACTTATCGGACGTAATATTTTACAACATTCCTTGCGTGTTGGCGCCTACTTCTCCATGGGAACATTATATACGTCTATAACGTTATATATCCTAACCTAAGGCAACCTAACACCTCGTATGTAATATTTTACAACATTTGTGGCGTGTCGGCCTCTACTTCTCGGTGGGAACATTATGTACGTCTATAACGTTATGTGTCCTAACCTAAGCCAACCTAACAACTCGTATGTAATATTTTACAACATTCGTGGCGTGTCGGCCCCTACTTCTCGTTGGGAACATTATGTACTTCTATAACGTTATATGTCCTATCCTAGGGCAACTTAACATCTCGGATGTAATATTTTACAACATTCGTGGCGTGTCGGCGCCTACTTCCCGGTGGGAACATTATATACGTCTATAACGATATATGTCCTATCCTAGGGCAACCTAACATCTCGGATGTAATATTTTACAACATTCCTTGCGTGTCGGCGCATACTGCTCCGTGAGAATAGTATATACGTCTAGAACTTTATATATCCTAACATAAGGCAACCTAACATATCGGATGTAATATTTTACAACATTCCTTGCTTGTCGGCGCCTACTTCTCGGTGGGAACATTATGTACGGCTATAACATTATATGTTCTAACCTAAGCCCACCTAACATCTCGGACGCAATATATTACAACATTCCATTCGTGTCGGCACCTACTTCTCGGTGGGAACATTATGTACGTATACAACGTTACATGTCCTAACCTAATGCAACCTGATATCTCGGACACAATATTTAACAACATTCGTTACGTGTCGACCCCTACTCCTCGGTGGGAACATTATGTACGTCTATAACGTTATATGTCCTAACCTAAGGCAATCTAACATCTCGGATGTAATATTTTACAACATTCCTTGCGTGTCGGCCCCTACTTCTTGGTGGGAACATTATGTACGACTATACCGTTATACATCCTAACCTAAGGCAACCTAACAACTCGAAGTTAGTATTTCACAACATTCGTGGCGTGTCGGCCTCTACTTCTCGGTGGGATCATTATGTACGTCTATAACGTTATGTGTCCTAACCTAAGGCAACCTAACTCCTCGTATGTAATATTTTACAACATTCGTGGCGTATCGGCCCCTGCTTCTCGGTGGGAACATTATGTACTTCTATAACGTTATACGTCCTAACCTAAGGCAACCTAACATCTCGGATGTAATATTTTACAACATTCCTTGCGTGTCGGCCCCTACTTCCTGGCGGGAACATTATGTACGTATATAACGTTATATGTCCTAACCTAAGCAAACCTAACATCTCGGATGTAATATTTCACAACATTCGTGGCGTGTCGGCCTCTAGTTCTCGGTGGGAACATTATGTACGTCTATAACGTTATGTGTCCTAACCTAAGGCAACCAAACACCTCGTATGTAATGTTTTACAACATTCGTGGCATGTAGGCCTCTACTTCTCCTTGGGAACATTATGTACTTCTATAACGTTATATATCCTATCCTAAGACAACCTAACATCTCGGATGTAATATTTTACAGCATTCCTTGCGTGTCGGCACCTACTTTTCAGTGGTAACATTATATACGTCTATAACGTTATATGTCCTATCCTAGGGCAACCTAACATCTCGGACGTAATATTTTACAACATTCCTTGCGTGTCGGCCTCTACTTTCCGGTGGGAACATTATGTACGTCTATAACGTTATGTGTCCTAACCTAAGGCAACCTAACATCTCGGATGGAATATTTTACAACATTTGTGGCGTGTCGGCCCCTACTTCTCGGTGGGAACATTATGTACGGATATAACGTTCTATGTCCTAACCGAAGACAACCTAACACCTCGGATGTAATATTTTACAGAATTCCTTGCGTGTCGGCACCTACTTTTCGGTGGTAACATTATATACGTCTATAACGTTATATGTCCTATCCTAGGGCAACCTAACGTTTCGGATGTAATATTTTACAACATTCGTGGCGTGTAGGCCTCTACTTCTCGGTGGGAACATTATGTGCAGCTATAACATAATATGTCCTAACCTAAGGCACCCTAACGTCCCGGATGTAATATTTTACAACATTCCTTGCGTGGCGACGCATACTGCTCCGTGGGAATATTATATACGTCTATAACTTTATATATCCTAACCTAAGGCAACCTAACATCTCGGATGTAATATTTTACAACATTCCATTCGTGCTGGCACCTACTTCACGGTGGGAACATTATGTACGTATATAACGTTATACGTCCTAACCTAAGGCCACCTAACATCTCGGACGCAATATTTTACAGCATTCCTTGCGTGTCGGCCCCTACTTCTCGGTGGGAACATTACGTACGTCTATACCGTTATATATCCTAACCTAAGGCAACCTAACATCTCGGATGTAATATTTTACAACATTCCTTGCGTGTCGGCCCCTACTTCTCGGTGGGAACATTATGTACGGCTATAACGTTATATGTCTTAACCTAAGGCAACCTAACACCTCGGATGTCATATCTAACAACATTCCATTCGTGTCCGCCCCTACTTCTCGGTGGGAACATTATGTACTTCTATAACGTTATATATCCTATCCTAAGGCAACCTAACATCTCGGATGTAATATTTTACAGCATTCCTTGCGTGTCGGCACCAACTTTTCGGTGGTAACATTATATACGTCTATAACGTTATATGTCCTACCCTAGGGCAACCTAACATCTCGGATGTACTATTTTACAACATTCGTGGCGTGTCGGCTCCTACTTCTCGGTGGGAACATTATGTACGTCTATAACGTTATATATCGTAACCTAAGGCAAGCTAACATCTCGGATGTAATATTTTACAACATTCCTTGCGGGTCGGCCTCTACTTCTCGATGGGAACATTATGTACGTCTATAACGTTATGTGTCCTAACCTAAGGCAACCTAACATCTCGGATGGAATATTTTACAACATTTGTGGCGTGTCGGCCCCTACTTCTCGGTGGGAACATTATGTACGGATATAACGTTCTATGTCCTAACCGAAGACAACCTAACACCTCGGATGTTATATTTTACAGAATTCCTTGCGTGTCGGCACCTATTTCTCGGTGGGAACATTATGTACTTCTATAACGTTATATATCCTATCCTAAGGCAACCTATCATCTCGAATGTAATATTTTACAACATTCCTTGCGTGTCGGCGCCTACTTCTCCGTGGGAACATTATATACGTCTATAACGTTATATATCGTAACCTAAGGCAACCTAACATCCCGGATGTAATATTTTACAACATTCCTTGCGTGTCGGCCCCTACTTCCTGGCGGGAATATTATGTACGTATATAACGTTATATGTCCTAACCTAAGCAAACCTAACATCTCGGATGTAATATTTCACAACATTCGTGGCGTGTTGGCCACTACTTCTCGGTGGGAACATTATGTGCGTCTATAACGTTATATGTCCTAACCGAAGACAACCTAACACCTCGGATGTAATATTTTACAACATTCGTGGCGTGTCGGCCCCTACTTCTTGGTGGGGACATTATGTACGACTATAACGTTATACGTCCTAACCTAAGGCCACCTAACATCTCGGACGCAATATTTTACAGCATTCCTTGCGTGTCGGCCCCTACTTCTCGGTGGGAACATTACGTACGTCTATACCGTTATATATCCTAACCTAAGGCAACCTAACATCTCGGATGTAATATTTTACAACATTCCTTGCGTGTCGGCCCCTACTTCTCGGTGGGAACATTATGTACGGCTATAACGTTATATGTCCTAACCTAAGGCAACCTAACACCTCGGATGTCATATCTAACAACATTCCATTCGTGTCCGCCCCTACTTCTCGGTGGGAACATTATGTACTTCTATAACGTTATATATCCTATCCTAAGGCAACCTAACATCTCGGATGTAATATTTTACAGCATTCCTTGCGTGTCGGCACCAACTTTTCGGTGGTAACATTATATACGTCTATAACGTTATATGTCCTATCCTAGGGCAACCTAACATCTCGGATGTACTATTTTACAACATTCGTGGCGTGTCGGCTCCTACTTCTCGGTGGGAACATTATGTACGTCTATAACGTTATATGCCCTAACCTAAGGCAACCTAACAACTCGGATGTAATGCATAATAATTATGACGTTATATGTCCTAACCTAAGGCATCCTAACTTATCGGACGTAATATTTTACAACATTCCTTGCGTGTCGGCGCCTACTTCTCCGTGGGAACATTATATACGTCTATAACGTTATATATCCTAACCTAAGGCAACCTAACACCTCGTATGTAATATTTTACAACATTCGTGGCATGTCAGCCCCTACTTCTTGGTGGGAACATTATGTACGACTATAACGTTATACGTCCTAACCTAAGACAAGCTAACATCTCGGATGTAATATTTTACAACATTTGTGGCGTGTCGGCCCCTACTTCTCGGTGCGAACATTATGTACGTCTATAACGTTATATATCGTAACCTAAGGCAACCTAACATCCCGGATGTAATATTTTACAACATTCCTTGCGTGTCGGCCCCTACTTCTCGGTGGGAACATTATGTACGGCTATAATATTATATGTCCTAACCTAAGGCCACCTAACATCTCGGACGCAATATTTAACAACATTTGTGGCGTGTCGGCCTCTACTTCTCGGTGGGAACATTATGTACGTCTATAACGTTATGTGTCCTAACCTAAGGCAACCTAACAACTCGTATGTAATATTTTACAACATTCGTGGCGTGTCGGCCCCTACTTCTCGGTGGGAACATTATGTACTTCTATAACGTTATATGTCATATCCTAGTTCAACATAACATCTCGGATGTAATATTTTACAACATTCGTGGCGTGTCGGCGCCTACTTCCCGGTGGGAACATTATATACGTCTATAACGATATATGTCCTATCCTAGGGCAACCTAACATCTCGGATGTAATATTTTACAACATTCCTTGCGTGTCGGCGCATACTGCTCCGTGAGAATAGTATATACGTCTAGAACTTTATATATCCTAACATAAGGCAACCTAACATATCGGATGTAATATTTTACAACATTCCTTGCTTGTCGGCGCCTACTTCTCGGTGGGAACATTATGTACGGCTATAACATTATATGTTATAACCTAAGGCCACCTAACATCTCGGACGCAATATATTACAACATTCCATTCGTGTCGGCACCTACTTCTCGGTGGGAAATTATGTACGTATACAACGTTACATGTCCTAACCTAATGCAACCTGATATCTCGGACACAATATTTAACAACATTCGTTACGTGTCGACCCCTACTCCTCGGTGGGAACATTATGTACGTCTATAACGTTATATGTCCTAACCTAAGGCAATCTAACATCTCGGATGTAATATTTTACAACATTCCTTGCGTGTCGGCCCCTACTTCTTGGTGGGAACATTATGTACGACTATACCGTTATACATCCTAACCTAAGGCAACCTAACAACTCGAATGTAGTATTTCACAACATTCGTGGCGTGTCGGCCTCTACTTCTCGGTGGGAACATTATGTACGTCTATACCGTTATGTGTCCTAACCTAAGGCAACCTAACTCCTCGTATGTAATATTTTACAACATTCGTGGCGTGTCGGCCCCTGCTTCTCGGTGGGAACATTATGTACTTCTATAACGTTATACGTCCTAACCTAAGGCAACCTAACATCTCGGATGTAATATTTTACAACATTCCTTGCGTGTCGGCCCCTACTTCCTGGCGGGAACATTATGTACGTATATAACGTTATATGTCCTAACCTAAGCAAACCTAACATCTCGGATGTAATATTTTACAACATTCCTTGCTTGTCGGCGCCTACTTCTCGGTGGGAACATTATGTACGGCTATAACATTATATGTTCTAACCTAAGGCCACCTAACATCTCGGACGCAATATATTACAACATTCCATTCGTGTCGGCACCTACTTCTCGGTGGGAAATTATGTACGTATACAACGTTACATGTCCTAACCTAATGCAACCTGATATCTCGGACACAATATTTAACAACATTCGTTACGTGTCGACCCCTACTCCTCGGTGGGAACATTATGTACGTCTATAACGTTATATGTCCTAACCTAAGGCAATCTAACATCTCGGATGTAATATTTTACAACATTCCTTGCGTGTCGGCCCCTACTTCTTGGTGGGAACATTATGTACGACTATACCGTTATACATCCTAACCTAAGGCAACCTAACAACTCGAATGTAGTATTTCACAACATTCGTGGCGTGTCGGCCTCTACTTCTCGGTGGGAACATTATGTACGTCTATAACGTTATGTGTCCTAACCTAAGGCAACCTAACTCCTCGTATGTAATATTTTACAACATTCGTGGCGTGTCGGCCCCTGCTTCTCGGTGGGAACATTATGTACTTCTATAACGTTATACGTCCTAACCTAAGGCAACCTAACATCTCGGATGTAATATTTTACAACATTCCTTGCGTGTCGGCCCCTACTTCCTGGCGGGAACATTATGTACGTATATAACGTTATATGTCCTAACCTAAGCAAACCTAACATCTCGGATGTAATATCTCACAACATTCGTGGCGTGTCGGCCTCTAGTTCTCGGTGGGAACATTATGTACGTCTATAACGTTATGTGTCCTAACCTAAGGCAACCAAACACCTCGTATGTAATGTTTTACAACATTCGTGGCATGTAGGCCTCTACTTCTCCTTGGGAACATTATGTACTTCTATAACGTTATATATGCTATCCTAAGACAACCTAACATCTCGGATGTAATATTTTACAGCATTCCTTGCGTGTCGGCACCTACTTTTCAGTGGTAACATTATATACGTCTATAACGTTATATGTCCTATCCTAGGGCAACCTAACATCTCGGATGTAATATTTTACAACATTCCTTGCGTGTCGGCCTCTACTTCCCGGTGGGAACATTATGTACGTCTATAACGTTATGTGTCCTAACCTAAGGCAACCTAACATCTCGGATGGAATATTTTACAACATTTGTGGCGTGTCGGCCCCTACTTCTCGGTGGGAACATTATGTACGGATATAACGTTCTATGTCCTAACCGAAGACAACCTAACACCTCGGATGTAATATTTTACAGAATTCCTTGCGTGTCGGCACCTACTTTTCGGTGGTAACATTATATACGTCTATAACGTTATATGTCCTATCCTAGGGCAACCTAACGTTTCGGATGTAATATTTTACAACATTCGTGGCGTGTAGGCCTCTACTTCTCGGTGGGAACATTATGTGCAGCTATAACATAATATGTCCTAACCTAAGGCACCCTAACGTCCCGGATGTAATATTTTACAACATTCCTTGCGTGGCGACGCATACTGCTCCGTGGGAATATTATATACGTCTATAACTTTATATATCCTAACCTAAGGCAACCTAACATCTCGGATGTAATATTTTACAACATTCCATTCGTGCTGGCACCTACTTCACGGTGGGAACATTATGTATGTATATAACGTTATATGTCCTAACCTAAGGCAACCTAACACCTCGTATGTAATATTTTACAACATTCGTGGCGTGTCGGCCCCTACTTCTTGGTGGGAACATTATGTACGACTATAACGTTATACGTCCTAACCTAAGGCCACCTAACATCTCGGACGCAATATTTTACAGCATTCCTTGCGTGTCGGCCCCTACTTCTCGGTGGGAACATTACGTACGTCTATACAGTTATATATCCTAACCTAAGGCAACCTAACATCTCGGATGTAATGCATAATAATTATGACGTTATATTTCCTAACCTAAGGCATCCTAACTTATCGGACGTAATATTTTACAACATTCCTTGCGTGTCGGCGCCTACTTCTCCGTGGGAACATTATATACGTCTATAACGTTATATATCCTAACCTAAGGCAACCTAACACCTCGTATGTAATATTTTACAACATTCGTGGCGTGTAGGCCTCTACTTCTCGGTGGGAACATTATGTACGGCTATAACATTATATGTCCTAACCTAAGGCCACCTAACATCTCGGACGCAATATTTAACAACATTCGTGGCGTGTCGGCCTCTACTTCTCGGTGGGAACATTATGTATGTCTATAACGTTATGTGTCCTAACCTAAGGCAACCTAACAACTCGTATGTAATATTTTACAACATTCGTCTCGTGTCGGCCCCTACTTCTCGGTGGGAACATTATGTACTTCTATAACGTTATATGTCCTATCCTAGGGCAACATAACATCTCGGATGTAATATTTTACAACATTCGTGGCGTGTCGGCGCCTACTTCCCGGTGGGAACATTATGTACGTATATAACGTTATATGTCCTATCCTAAGGTAACCTAACATCCCGGGTGTAATATTTTACAGCATTCCTTGCGTGCCGGCTCCTAATTTTCGGTGGTAACATTATGTACGTATATAACGTTATATGTCCTAACCTAAGCCAACCTAACATCACGGATGTAATATTTCACAACATTCGTGGCGTGTCGGCCTCTACTTTTCGGCGGTAACATTATATACGTCTATAACGTTATATGTCCTATCCTAGGGCAACCTAACATCTCGGATGTAATATTTTACAACATTCCTTGCGTGTCGGCCCCTACTTCTCGGTGGGAACATTATGTACGTATATAACGTTATATGTCCTAACCTAAGCCGACCTAACATCACGGATGTAATATTTCACAACATTCGTGGCGTGTCGGCCTCTACTTTTCGGCGGTAACATTATATACGTCTATAACGTTATATGTCCTATCCTAGGGCAACCTAACATCTCGGATGTAATATTTTACAACATTCCTTGCGTGTCGGCCCCTACTTCTCGGTGGGAACATTATGTACGGCTATAACGTTATGTGTCCTAACCTAAGGCAACCTAACACCTCGTATGTAATATTTTACAACATTCGTGGCGTGTGGGCCTCTACTTCTCGGTGGGAACATTATGTACGTCTATAACGTTATATGTCCTAACGTAAGGCAACCTAACACCTCGGATGTAATATTTAACAACATTCGTGGCGTTTTGGCCACTACTTCTCGGTGGGAACATTATGTGCGTCTATAACGTTATATGTCCTAACGTAAGGCAACCTAACATCTCGGATGTAATATTTTACAACATTCCTTGCGTGTCGGCGCCTACTCCTCGGTGGGAACATTATGCACGTCTATAACGTTATATGTCCTAACCTAAGGCAACCTAACATCTCGGATGTAATATTTTACAACATTCCATGCGTGTCGGCACCTACTTCTCGGTGGGAACATTATGTACGTATATAACGTTATATGTCCTAACCTAATGCAAGCTGATATCTCGGACACAATATTTAACAACATTCGTTACGTGTCGACCCCTACTCCTCGGTGGGAACATTATGTACCTCTATATCGTTATATATCCTAACCTAAGGCAACCTAACATCTCGGATGTAATATGTTACAACATTCCCTGCGTGTCGGCCCCTACTTCTTGGTGGGAACATTATGTACGTATATAACGTTATATGTCCTAACCTAAGCCAACCTAACATCACGGATGTAATATTTCACAACATTCGTGGCGTGTCGGCCTCTACTTTTCGGTGGTAACATTATATACGTCTATAACGTTATACGTCCTAACCTAAGGCAACCTAACATCTCGAATGTAATATTTCACAACATTCGTGGCGTGTCGGCCTCTACTTCTCGGTGGGAACATTATATACGTCTATAACGTTATATATCCTATCCTAGGGCAACCTAACATCTCGGACGTTATATTCTACAACATTCGTGGCGTGTCGGCCCCTACTACTTGGCGGTAACATTATATACGTCTATAACGTTATATGTCCTATCCTAGGGCAACCTAACATCTCGGATGTAATATTTTACAACATTCCTTGCGTGTCGGCCCCTACTTCTCGGTGGGAACATTATGTACGGCTATAACGTTATGTGTCCTAACCTAAGGCAACCTAACAACTCGTATGTAATATTTTACAACATTCGTAGCGTATCGACCCCTACTTCTCGGTGGGAACATTATGTACTTCTATAACGTTATATGTCCTACCCTAGGGCAACCTAACATCTCGGATGTAATATTTTACAACATTCGTGGCGTGTCGGCGCCTACTTCTCGGTGGGAACATTCTGTACGGCTATAAGGTTATATGTCCTAACCTAAGGCAACCTAACACCTCGGATGTAATATTTAACAACATTCGTCCCGTGTCGGCCACTTCTTCTCGGTGGGAACATTATGTGCAGCTATAACGTAATATGTCCTAACCTAAGGCAACCTAACATCTCGGATGTAATATTTTACAACATTCCTTGCGTGTCGGCGCCTACTTCTCGGTGGGAACATTATGTACGGCTATAACATTATATGTCCTAACCTAAGGCCACCTAACATCTCGGACGCAATATTTAACAACATTCGTGGCGTGTCGGCCTCTACTTCTCGGTGGGAACATTATGTACGTCTATAACGTTATGTGTCCTAACCTAAGGCAACCTAACAACTCGTATGTAATATTTTACAACATTCTTGGCGTATCGGCCCCTACTTCTCGGTGGGAACATTATGTACTTCTATAACGTTATATGTCCTACCCTAGGGCAACCTAACATCTCGGATGTGATATTTTACAACATTCGTGGCGTGTCGGCCCCTACTTCTCGGTGGGAACATTATGTACTTCTATAACGTTATATATCGTATCCTAAGGCAACCTAACCTCTCGGATGTAATATTTTACAACATTCCTTGCGTGTCGGCACCTACTTTTCGGTGGTAACCTTATATACGTCTACAACGTTATATGTCCTATCCTAGGGCAACCTAACATCTCGGATGTAATATTTTACAACATTCGTGGCGTGTCGGCGCCTACTTCTCGGTGGGAACATTATATACTTCTATAACGTTATATGTCCTAACCGAAGGCAACATAACATCTCGGACGTGATATTTTACAACATTCGTGGCGTGTCGGCCTCTATTTCTCGGTGGGAACATTATGTGCAGCTATAACGTAATATGTCCTAACCTAAGGCAACCTAACATCTCGGAAGCAATATTTTACAACATTCGTGGCGTGTCGGCACCTACTTCTCGGTGCGAACATTATGTACGTCTATAACGTTATATGCCCTAACCTAAGGCAACCTGATATCTCGGATATAATATTTAACAACATTCGTTACGTGTCGAACCCTACTCCTCGGTGGGAATATTATGTACGTCTATAACGTTATATGTCCTAACCTAAGGCAACCTAACATCTCGAATGTAATATTTCACAACATTCGTGGCGTGTCGGCCTCTACTTCTCGGTGGGAACATTATATACGTCTATAACGTTATATATCCTATCCTAGGGCAACCTAACATCTCGGACGTTATATTCTACAACATTCGTGGCGTGTCGGCCCCTACTTATCGGTGGGAACATTATGTACTTCTATAACGTTATATGTCCTATCCTAAGGTAACCTAACATCCCGGGTGTAATATTTTACAGCATTCCTTGCGTGCCGGCTCCTACTTTTCGGTGGTAACATTATGTACGTATATTACGTTATATGTCCTATCCTAAGGTAACCTAACATCCCGGATGTAATATTTTACAGCATTCCTTGCGTGCCGGCTCCTACTTTTCGGCGGTAACATCATATACGTCTATAACGTTATATGTCCTATCCTAGGGCAACCTAACATCTCGGATGTAATATTTTACAACAGTCCTTGCGTGTCGGCCCCTACTTCTCGGTGGGAACATTATGTACGGCTATAACGTTATGTGTCCTAACCTAAGGCAACCCAACAACTCGTATGTAATATTTTACAACATTCGTGGCGTGTGTGCCTCTACTTCTCGGTGGGAACATTATGTACGTCTATAACGTTATGTGTCCTAACCTAAGGCAACCTAACAACTCGTATGTAATATTTTACAACATTCGTGGCGTGTCGGCCCCTACTTCTCGGTGGGACCATTATGTACTTCTATAACGTTATATGTCCTATCCTAGGGCAACATAACATCTCGGATGTAATATTTTACAACATTCGTGGCGTGTCGGCGCCTACTTCTCGGTGGGAACATTATATACTTCTATAACGTTATATGTCCTACCCGAAGGCAACATAACATCTCGGACGTGATATTTTACAACATTCGTGGCGTGTCGGCCTCTACTTCTCGGTGGGAACATTATGTGCAGCTATAACGTAATATGTCCTAACCTAAGGCAACCTAACATCTCGGAAGCAATATTTTACAACATTCGTGGCGTGTCGGCACCTCCTTCTCAGTGCGAACATTATGTACGTCTATAACGTTATATGCCCTAACCTAAGGCAACCTGATATCTCGGATATAATATTTAACAACATTCGTTACGTGTCGAACCCTACTCCTCGGTGGGAATATTATGTACGTCTATAACGTTATATGTCCTAACCTAAGGCAATCTAACATCTCGGAGGTAATATTTTACAACATTCCTTGCGTGTCGGCCCCTACTTCTTGGTGGGAACATTATGTACTTCTATAACGTTATATATCTTATCCTGAGGCAACCTAACCCCTCGGATGTAATATTTTACAGCATTCCTTGCGTGTCGGCACCTACTTTTCGGTGGTAACCTTATATACGTCTATAACGTTATATGTCCTATCCTAGGGCAACCTGATATCTCGGACACAATATTTAACAACAATCGTTACGTGTCGACCCCTACTCCTCGGTGGGAGCATTATGTACCTCTATAACGTTATATATCCTAACCTAAGGCAACCTAACATCTCGGATGTAATATTTTACAACATTCCCTGCGTGTTCGGCCCCTACTTCTTGGTGGGAACATTATGTACGTATATAACGTTATATGTCCTAACCTAAGCCAACCTAACACCTCGTATGTAATATTTTAGAACATTCGTGGCGTGTGGGCCTCTACTTCTCGGTGGGAACATTATGTACGTCTATAACGTTATATGTCCTAACCTAAGGCAACCTAACACCTCGTATGTAATATTTTACAACATTCGTGGCGTGTCGGCCCCTACTTCTCGGTGGGAACATTATGTACGGCTATAACGTTATATGTCCGAACCTAAGGCAACCTAACACATCGGATGTAATATTTAACAACATTCGTGGCGTGTCGGCCACTACTTCTCGGTGGGAACATTATGTGCAGCTATAACGTAATATGTCCTAACCTAAGGCAACCTAACATCTCGGATGTAATATTTTACAACATTCCTTGCGTGTCGGCCCCTACTTCTTGGTGGGAACATTATTTACGTATATAACGTTACATGCCCTAACCTAAGCAAACCTAACATCTCGGATGTAATATTTTACAACATTCCTTGCGTGTCGGCCCCTACTTCTTGGTGGGAACATTATGTACGCATATAACGTTACATGCCCTAACCTAAGCAAACCTAACATCGCGGATGTAATATTTCACAACATTCGTGGCGAGTCGGCCTCTACTTCTCGTTGGGAACATTATGTACGTCTATATCATTATGTGCCCTAACCTAAGGCAACCTAACACCTCGTATGTACTATTTTACAGCATTCCTTGCGTGTTGGCACCTACTTTTCGGTGGTAACATTATATACGTCTATAACGTTATATGTCCTAACCTAAGGCAACCTAACATCTCGGATGTAATATTTTACAACATTCCTTGCGTGTCGGCCCCTACTTCTTGGTCGGAACATTATGTGCAGCTATAACGTAATATGTCCTAACCTAAGGCAACCTAACATCACGTATGTAATATTTTACAACATTCGTGGCGTGTCGGCCCCTGCTTCTCGGTGGGAAAATTATGTACTTCTATAACGTTACATACCCTAACGTAAGACAACCTAACATCTCGGATTTAATATTTTCCAACATTCCTTGCGTGTCGGCACCTACTTCTCGGTGGGAACATTATGTGCGCCTATAACGTTATATGTCCTAACGTAAGGCAACCTAACATCTCGGATGTAATATTTTACAACATTCCTTGCGTGTCGGCGCCTACTTCTCGTTGGGAACATTATGTACGGCTATAACATTATATGTCCTAACCTAAGGCCACCTAACATGTCGGACGCAATATTTTACAACATTCCATGCGTGTCGGCACCTACTTCTCGGTGGGAACAGTATGTACGTATATAACGTTATATGTCCTAACCTAATGCAACCTGATATCTCGGACACAATATTTAACAACAATCGTTACGTGTCGACCCCTACTCCTCGGTGGGAACATTATGTACCTCTATAACGTTATATATCCTAACCTAAGGCAACCTAACATCTCGGATGTAATATTTTACAACATGCCCTGCGTGTTCGGCCCCTACTTCTTGGTGGGAACATTATGTACGTATATAACGTTATATGTCCTAACCTAAGCCAACCTAACACATCGTATGTAATATTTTACAACATTCGTGGCGTGTGGGCCTCTACTTCTCGGTGGGAACATTATGTACGTCTATAACGTTATGTGTCCTAACCTAAGGCAACCTAACTCCTCGTATGTAATATTTTACAACATTCGTGGCGTGTCGGCCCCTGCTTCTCGGTGGGAACATTATGTACTTCTATAACGTTATACGTCCTAACCTAAGGCAACCTAACATCTCGGATGTAATATTTTACAACATTCCTTGCGTGTCGGCCCCTACTTCCTGGCGGGAACATTATGTACGTATATAACGTTATATGTCCTAACCTAAGCAAACCTAACATCTCGGATGTAATATTTCACAACATTCGTGGCGTGTCGGCCTCTAGTTCTCGGTGGGAACATTATGTACGTCTATAACGTTATGTGTCCTAACCTAAGGCAACCAAACACCTCGTATGTAATGTTTTACAACATTCGTGGCATGTAGGCCTCTACTTCTCGTTGGGAACATTATGTACTTCTATAACGTTATATATCCTATCCTAAGACAACCTAACATCTCGGATGTAATATTTTACAGCATTCCTTGCGTGTCGGCACCTACTTTTCAGTGGTAACATTATATACGTCTATAACGTTATATGTCCTATCCTAGGGCAACCTAACATCTCGGATGTAATATTTTACAACATTCCTTGCGTGTCGGCCTCTACTTCCCGGTGGGAACATTATGTACGTCTATAACGTTATGTGTCCTAACCTAAGGCAACCTAACATCTCGGATGGAATATTTTACAACATTTGTGGCGTGTCGGCCCCTACTTCTCGGTGGGAACATTATGTACGGATATAACGTTCTATGTCCTAACCGAAGACAACCTAACACCTCGGATGTAATATTTTACAGAATTCCTTGCGTGTCGGCACCTACTTTTCGGTGGTAACATTATATACGTCTATAACGTTATATGTCCTATCCTAGGGCAACCTAACGTTTCGGATGTAATATTTTACAACATTCGTGGCGTGTAGTCCTCTACTTCTCGGTGGGAACATTATGTGCAGCTATAACATAATATGTCCTAACCTAAGGCACCCTAACGTCCCGGATGTAATATTTTACAACATTCCTTGCGTGTCGACGCATACTGCTCCGTGGGAATATTATATACGTCTATAACTTTATATATCCTAACCTAAGGCAACCTAACATTTCGGATGTAATATTTTACAACATTCCATTCGTGCTGGCACCTACTTCACGGTGGGAACATTATGTACGTATATAACGTTATATGTCCTAACCTAAGGCAACCTAACACCTCGTATGTAATATTTTACAACATTCGTGGCGTGTTGGCCCCTACTTCTTGGTGGGAACATTATGTACGACTATAACGTTATACGTCCTAACCTAAGGCCACCTAACATCTCGGACGCAATATTTTACAGCATTCCTTGCGTGTCGGCCCCTACTTCTCGGTGGGAACATTACGTACGGCTATAACGTTATGTGTCCTAACCTAAGGCAACCTAACAACTCGTATGTAATATTTTACAACATTCGTCTCGTGTCGGCCCCTACTTCTCGGTGGGAACATTATGTACTTCTATAACGTTATATGTCCTATCCTAGGGCAACATAACATCTCGGATGTAATATTTTACAACATTCGTGGCGTGTCGGCGCCTACTTCCCGGTGGGAACATTATGTACGTATATAACGTTATATGTCCTATCCTAAGGTAACCTAACATCCCGGGTGTAATATTTTACAGCATTCCTTGCGTGCCGGCTCCTAATTTTCGGTGGTAACATTATGTACGTATATAACGTTATATGTCCTAACCTAAGCCAACCTAACATCACGGATGTAATATTTCACAACATTCGTGGCGTGTCGGCCTCTACTTTTCGGCGGTAACATTATATACGTCTATAACGTTATATGTCCTATCCTAGGGCAAACTAACATCTCGGATGTAATATTTTACAACATTCCTTGCGTGCCGGCCCCTACTTCTCGGTGGGAACATTATGTACGTATATAACGTTATATGTCCTAACCTAAGCCGACCTAACATCACGGATGTAATATTTCACAACATTCGTGGCGTGTCGGCCTCTACTTTTCGGCGGTAACATTATATACGTCTATAACGTTATATGTCCTATCCTAGGGCAACCTAACATCTCGGATGTAATATTTTACAACATTCCTTGCGTGTCGGACCCTACTTCTCGGTGGGAACATTATGTACGGCTATAACGTTATGTGTCCTAACCTAAGGCAACCTAACACCTCGTATGTAATATTTTACAACATTCGTGGCGTGTGGGCCTCTACTTCTCGGTGGGAACATTATGTACGTCTATAACGTTATATGTCCTAACGTAAGGCAACCTAACACCTCGGATGTAATATTTAACAACATTCGTGGCGTTTTGGCCACTACTTCTCGGTGGGAACATTATGTGCGTCTATAACGTTATATGTCCTAACGTAAGGCAACCTAACATCTCGGATGTAATATTTTACAACATTCCTTGCGTGTCGGCGCCTACTCCTCGGTGGGAACATTATGCACGTCTATAACGTTATATGTCCTAACCTAAGGCAACCTAACATCTCGGATGTAATATTTTACAACATTCCATGCGTGTCGGCACCTACTTCTCGGTGGGAACATTATGTACGTATATAACGTTATATGTCCTAACCTAATGCAAGCTGATATCTCGGACACAATATTTAACAACATTCGTTACGTGTCGACCCCTACTCCTCGGTGGGAACATTATGTACCTCTATATCGTTATATATCCTAACCTAAGGCAACCTAACATCTCGGATGTAATATGTTACAACATTCCCTGCGTGTCGGCCCCTACTTCTTGGTGGGAACATTATGTACGTATATAACGTTATATGTCCTAACCTAAGCCAACCTAACATCACGGATGTAATATTTCACAACATTCGTGGCGTGTCGGCCTCTACTTTTCGGTGGTAACATTATATACGTCTATAACGTTATACGTCCTAACCTAAGGCAACCTAACATCTCGAATGTAATATTTCACAACATTCGTGGCGTGTCGGCCTCTACTTCTCGGTGGGAACATTATATACGTCTATAACGTTATATATCCTATCCTAGGGCAACCTAACATCTCGGACGTTATATTCTACAACATTCGTGGCGTGTCGGCCCCTACTACTTGGCGGTAACATTATATACGTCTATAACGTTATATGTCCTATCCTAGGGCAACCTAACATCTCGGATGTAATATTTTACAACATTCCTTGCGTGTCGGCCCCTACTTCTCGGTGGGAACATTATGTACGGCTATAACGTTATGTGTCCTAACCTAAGGCAACCTAACAACTCGTATGTAATATTTTACAACATTCGTAGCGTATCGACCCCTACTTCTCGGTGGGAACATTATGTACTTCTATAACGTTATATGTCCTACCCTAGGGCAACCTAACATCTCGGATGTAATATTTTACAACATTCGTGGCGTGTCGGCGCCTACTTCTCGGTGGGAACATTCTGTACGGTTATAAGGTTATATGTCCTAACCTAAGGCAACCTAACACCTCGGATGTAATATTTAACAACATTCGTCCCGTGTCGGCCACTTCTTCTCGGTGGGAACATTATGTGCAGCTATAACGTAATATGTCCTAACCTAAGGCAACCTAACATCTCGGATGTAATATTTTACAACATTCCTTGCGTGTCGGCGCCTACTTCTCGGTGGGAACATTATGTACGGCTATAACATTATATGTCCTAACCTAAGGCCACCTAACATCTCGGACGCAATATTTAACAACATTCGTGGCGTGTCGGCCTCTACTTCTCGGTGGGAACATTATGTACGTCTATAACGTTATGTGTCCTAACCTAAGGCAACCTAACAACTCGTATGTAATATTTTACAACATTCTTGGCGTATCGGCCCCTACTTCTCGGTGGGAACATTATGTACTTCTATAACGTTATATGTCCTACCCTAGGGCAACCTAACATCTCGGATGTGATATTTTACAACATTCGTGGCGTGTCGGCCCCTACTTCTCGGTGGGAACATTATGTACTTCTATAACGTTATATATCGTATCCTAAGGCAACCTAACCTCTCGGATGTAATATTTTACAACATTCCTTGCGTGTCGGCACCTACTTTTCGGTGGTAACCTTATATACGTCTACAACGTTATATGTCCTATCCTAGGGCAACCTAACATCTCGGATGTAATATTTTACAACATTCGTGGCGTGTCGGCGCCTACTTCTCGGTGGGAACATTATATACTTCTATAACGTTATATGTCCTAACCGAAGGCAACATAACATCTCGGACGTGATATTTTACAACATTCGTGGCGTGTCGGCCTCTATTTCTCGGTGGGAACATTATGTGCAGCTATAACGTAATATGTCCTAACCTAAGGCAACCTAACATCTCGGAAGCAATATTTTACAACATTCGTGGCGTGTCGGCACCTACTTCTCGGTGCGAACATTATGTACGTCTATAACGTTATATGCCCTAACCTAAGGCAACCTGATATCTCGGATATAATATTTAACAACATTCGTTACGTGTCGAACCCTACTCCTCGGTGGGAATATTATGTACGTCTATAACGTTATATGTCCTAACCTAAGGCAACCTAACATCTCGAATGTAATATTTCACAACATTCGTGGCGTGTCGGCCTCTACTTCTCGGTGGGAACATTATATACGTCTATAACGTTATATATCCTATCCTAGGGCAACCTAACATCTCGGACGTTATATTCTACAACATTCGTGGCGTGTCGGCCCCTACTTATCGGTGGGAACATTATGTACTTCTATAACGTTATATGTCCTATCCTAAGGTAACCTAACATCCCGGGTGTAATATTTTACAGCATTCCTTGCGTGCCGGCTCCTACTTTTCGGTGGTAACATTATGTACGTATATTACGTTATATGTCCTATCCTAAGGTAACCTAACATCCCGGATGTAATATTTTACAGCATTCCTTGCGTGCCGGCTCCTACTTTTCGGCGGTAACATCATATACGTCTATAACGTTATATGTCCTATCCTAGGGCAACCTAACATCTCGGATGTAATATTTTACAACAGTCCTTGCGTGTCGGCCCCTACTTCTCGGTGGGAACATTATGTACGGCTATAACGTTATGTGTCCTAACCTAAGGCAACCCAACAACTCGTATGTAATATTTTACAACATTCGTGGCGTGTGTGCCTCTACTTCTCGGTGGGAACATTATGTACGTCTATAACGTTATGTGTCCTAACCTAAGGCAACCTAACAACTCGTATGTAATATTTTACAACATTCGTGGCGTGTCGGCCCCTACTTCTCGGTGGGACCATTATGTACTTCTATAACGTTATATGTCCTATCCTAGGGCAACATAACATCTCGGATGTAATATTTTACAACATTCGTGGCGTGTCGGCGCCTACTTCTCGGTGGGAACATTATATACTTCTATAACGTTATATGTCCTACCCGAAGGCAACATAACATCTCGGACGTGATATTTTACAACATTCGTGGCGTGTCGGCCTCTACTTCTCGGTGGGAACATTATGTGCAGCTATAACGTAATATGTCCTAACCTAAGGCAACCTAACATCTCGGAAGCAATATTTTACAACATTCGTGGCGTGTCGGCACCTCCTTCTCAGTGCGAACATTATGTACGTCTATAACGTTATATGCCCTAACCTAAGGCAACCTGATATCTCGGATATAATATTTAACAACATTCGTTACGTGTCGAACCCTACTCCTCGGTGGGAATATTATGTACGTCTATAACGTTATATGTCCTAACCTAAGGCAATCTAACATCTCGGAGGTAATATTTTACAACATTCCTTGCGTGTCGGCCCCTACTTCTTGGTGGGAACATTATGTACTTCTATAACGTTATATATCTTATCCTGAGGCAACCTAACCTCTCGGATGTAATATTTTACAGCATTCCTTGCGTGTCGGCACCTACTTTTTGGTGGTAACCTTATATACGTCTATAACGTTATATGTCCTATCCTAGGGCAACCTGATATCTCGGACACAATATTTAACAACAATCGTTACGTGTCGACCCCTACTCCTCGGTGGGAGCATTATGTACCTCTATAACGTTATATATCCTAACCTAAGGCAACCTAACATCTCGGATGTAATATTTTAAAACATTCCCTGCGTGTTCGGCCCCTACTTCTTGGTGGGAACATTATGTACGTATATAACGTTATATGTCCTAACCTAAGCCAACCTAACACCTCGTATGTAATATTTTAGAACATTCGTGGCGTGTGGGCCTCTACTTCTCGGTGGGAACATTATGTACGTCTATAACGTTATATGTCCTAACCTAAGGCAACCTAACACCTCGTATGTAATATTTTACAACATTCGTGGCGTGTCGGCCCCTACTTCTCGGTGGGAACATTATGTACGGCTATAACGTTATATGTCCGAACCTAAGGCAACCTAACACATCGGATGTAATATTTAACAACATTCGTGGCGTGTCGGCCACTACTTCTCGGTGGGAACATTATGTGCAGCTATAACGTAATATGTCCTAACCTAAGGCAACCTAACATCTCGGATGTAATATTTTACAACATTCCTTGCGTGTCGGCCCCTACTTCTTGGTGGGAACATTATTTACGTATATAACGTTACATGCCCTAACCTAAGCAAACCTAACATCTCGGATGTAATATTTTACAACATTCCTTGCGTGTCGGCCCCTACTTCTTGGTGGGAACATTATGTACGCATATAACGTTACATGCCCTAACCTAAGCAAACCTAACATCGCGGATGTAATATTTCACAACATTCGTGGCGAGTCGGCCTCTACTTCTCGTTGGGAACATTATGTACGTCTATATCATTATGTGCCCTAACCTAAGGCAACGTAACACCTCGTATGTACTATTTTACAGCATTCCTTGCGTGTTGGCACCTACTTTTCGGTGGTAACATTATATACGTCTATAACGTTATATGTCCTAACCTAAGGCAACCTAACATCTCGGATGTAATATTTTACAACATTCCTTGCGTGTCGGCCCCTACTTCTTGGTCGGAACATTATGTGCAGCTATAACGTAATATGTCCTAACCTAAGGCAACCTAACATCACGTATGTAATATTTTACAACATTCGTGGCGTGTCGGCCCCTGCTTCTCGGTGGGAACATTATGTACTTCTATAACGTTACATACCCTAACGTAAGACAACCTAACATCTCGGATTTAATATTTTCCAACATTCCTTGCGTGTCGGCACCTACTTCTCGGTGGGAACATTATGTGCGCCTATAACGTTATATGTCCTAACGTAAGGCAACCTAACATCTCGGATGTAATATTTTACAACATTCCTTGCGTGTCGGCGCCTACTTCTCGTTGGGAACATTATGTACGGCTATAACATTATATGTCCTAACCTAAGGCCACCTAACATGTCGGACGCAATATTTTACAACATTCCATGCGTGTCGGCACCTACTTCTCGGTGGGAACAGTATGTACGTATATAACGTTATATGTCCTAACCTAATGCAACCTGATATCTCGGACACAATATTTAACAACAATCGTTACGTGTCGACCCCTACTCCTCGGTGGGAACATTATGTACCTCTATAACGTTATATATCCTAACCTAAGGCAACCTAACATCTCGGATGTAATATTTTACAACATGCCCTGCGTGTTCGGCCCCTACTTCTTGGTGGGAACATTATGTACGTATATAACGTTATATGTCCTAACCTAAGCCAACCTAACACATCGTATGTAATATTTTACAACATTCGTGGCGTGTGGGCCTCTACTTCTCGGTGGGAACATTATGTACGTCTATAACGTTATGTGTCCTAACCTAAGGCAACCTAACTCCTCGTATGTAATATTTTACAACATTCGTGGCGTGTCGGCCCCTGCTTCTCGGTGGGAACATTATGTACTTCTATAACGTTATACGTCCTAACCTAAGGCAACCTAACATCTCGGATGTAATATTTTACAACATTCCTTGCGTGTCGGCCCCTACTTCCTGGCGGGAACATTATGTACGTATATAACGTTATATGTCCTAACCTAAGCAAACCTAACATCTCGGATGTAATATTTCACAACATTCGTGGCGTGTCGGCCTCTAGTTCTCGGTGGGAACATTATGTACGTCTATAACGTTATGTGTCCTAACCTAAGGCAACCAAACACCTCGTATGTAATGTTTTACAACATTCGTGGCATGTAGGCCTCTACTTCTCGTTGGGAACATTATGTACTTCTATAACGTTATATATCCTATCCTAAGACAACCTAACATCTCGGATGTAATATTTTACAGCATTCCTTGCGTGTCGGCACCTACTTTTCAGTGGTAACATTATATACGTCTATAACGTTATATGTCCTATCCTAGGGCAACCTAACATCTCGGATGTAATATTTTACAACATTCCTTGCGTGTCGGCCTCTACTTCCCGGTGGGAACATTATGTACGTCTATAACGTTATGTGTCCTAACCTAAGGCAACCTAACATCTCGGATGGAATATTTTACAACATTTGTGGCGTGTCGGCCCCTACTTCTCGGTGGGAACATTATGTACGGATATAACGTTCTATGTCCTAACCGAAGACAACCTAACACCTCGGATGTAATATTTTACAGAATTCCTTGCGTGTCGGCACCTACTTTTCGGTGGTAACATTATATACGTCTATAACGTTATATGTCCTATCCTAGGGCAACCTAACGTTTCGGATGTAATATTTTACAACATTCGTGGCGTGTAGTCCTCTACTTCTCGGTGGGAACATTATGTGCAGCTATAACATAATATGTCCTAACCTAAGGCACCCTAACGTCCCGGATGTAATATTTTACAACATTCCTTGCGTGTCGACGCATACTGCTCCGTGGGAATATTATATACGTCTATAACTTTATATATCCTAACCTAAGGCAACCTAACATTTCGGATGTAATATTTTACAACATTCCATTCGTGCTGGCACCTACTTCACGGTGGGAACATTATGTACGTATATAACGTTATATGTCCTAACCTAAGGCAACCTAACACCTCGTATGTAATATTTTACAACATTCGTGGCGTGTTGGCCCCTACTTCTTGGTGGGAACATTATGTACGACTATAACGTTATACGTCCTAACCTAAGGCCACCTAACATCTCGGACGCAATATTTTACAGCATTCCTTGCGTGTCGGCCCCTACTTCTCGGTGGGAACATTACGTACGTCTATACCGTTATATATCCTAACCTAAGGCAACCTAACATCTCGGATGTAATATTTTACAACATTCCTTGCGTGTCGGCCCCTACTTCTCGGTGGGAACATTATGTACGGCTATAACGTTATATGTCCTAACCTAAGGCAACCTAACACCTCGGATGTCATATCTAACAACATTCCATTCGTGTCCGCCCCTACTTCTCGGTGGGAACATTATGTACTTCTATAACGTTATATATCCTATCCTAAGGCAACCTAACATCTCGGATGTAATATTTTACAGCATTCCTTGCGTGTCGGCACCAACTTTTCGGTGGTAACATTATATACGTCTATAACGTTATATGTCCTATCCTAGGGCAACCTAACATCTCGGATGTACTATTTTACAACATTCGTGGCGTGTCGGCTCCTACTTCTCGGTGGGAACATTATGTACGTCTATAACGTTATATGCCCTAACCTAAGGCAACCTAACAACTCGGATGTAATGCATAATAATTATGACGTTATATGTCCTAACCTAAGGCATCCTAACTTATCGGACGTAATATTTTACAACATTCCTTGCGTGTCGGCGCCTACTTCTCCGTGGGAACATTATATACGTCTATAACGTTATATATCCTAACCTAAGGCAACCTAACACCTCGTATGTAATATTTTACAACATTCGTGGCATGTCAGCCCCTACTTCTTGGTGGGAACATTATGTACGACTATAACGTTATACGTCCTAACCTAAGGCAAGCTAACATCTCGGATGTAATATTTTACAACATTTGTGGCGTGTCGGCCCCTACTTCTCGGTGCGAACATTATGTACGTCTATAACGTTATATATCGTAACCTAAGGCAACCTAACATCCCGGATGTAATATTTTACAACATTCCTTGCGTGTCGACCCCTACTTCTCGGTGGGAACATTATGTACGGCTATAACATTATATGTCCTAACCTAAGGCCACCTAACATCTCGGAAGCAATATTTAACAACATTCGTGGCGTGTCGGCCTCTACTTCTCGGCGGGAACATTATGTACGTCTATAACGTTATGTGTCCTAACCTAAGGCAACCTAACAACTCGTATGTAATATTTTACAACATTCGTGGCGTGTCGGCCCCTACTTCTCGGTGGGAACATTATGTACTTCTATAACGTTATATGTCCTATCCTAGGGCAACATAACATCTCGGATGTAATATTTTACAACATTCGTGGCGTGTCGGCGCCTACTTCCCGGTGGGAACATTATATACGTCTATAACGATATATGTCCTATCCTAGGGCAACCTAACATCTCGGATGTAATATTTTACAACATTCCTTGCGTGTCGGCGCATACTGCTCCGTGAGAATAGTATATACGTCTAGAACTTTATATATCATAACATAAGGCAACCTAACATATCGGATGTAATATTTTACAACATTCCTTGCTTGTCGGCGCCTACTTCTCGGTGGGAACATTATGTACGGCTATATCGTTATATGTCCTAACCTAAGGCAACCTAACACCTCGGATGTCATATCTAACAACATTCCATTCGTGTCCGCCCCTACTTCTCGGTGGGAACATTATGTACTTCTATAACGTTATATATCCTATCCTAAGGCAACCTAACATCTCGGATGTAATATTTTACAGCATTCCTTGCGTGTCGGCACCAACTTTTCGGTGGTAACATTATATACGTCTATAACGTTATATGTCCTATCCTAGGGCAACCTAACATCTCGGATGTACTATTTTACAACATTCGTGGCGTGTCGGCTCCTACTTCTCGGTGGGAACATTATGTACGTCTGTAACGTTATATATCGTAACCTAAGGCAAGCTAACATCTCGGATGTAATATTTTACAACATTCCTTGCGGGCGGCCTCTACTTCTCGATGGGAACATTATGTACGTCCATAACGTTATGTGTCCTAACCTAAGGCAACCTAACATCTCGGATGGAATATTTTACAACATTTGTGGCGTGTCGGCCCCTACTTCTCGGTGGGAACATTATGTACGGATATAACGTTCTATGTCCTAACCGAAGACAACCTAACACCTCGGATGTAATATTTTACAGAATTCCTTGTGTGTCGGCACCTACTTCTCGGTGGGAACATTATGTACTTCTATAACGTTATATATCCTATCCTAAGGCAACCTAACATCTCGGATGTAATATTTTACAGCATTCCTTGCGTGTCGGCACCAACTTTTCGGTGGTAACATTATATACGTCTATAACGTTATATGTCCTATCCTAGGGCAACCTATCAACTCGGATGTAATGCATAATAATTATGACGTTATATGTCCTAACCTAAGGCATCCTAACTTATCGGACGTAATATTTTACAACATTCCTTGCGTGTCGGCGCCTACTTCTCCGTGGGAACATTATATACGTCTATAACGTTATATATCCTAACCTAAGGCAACCTATCACCTCGTATGTAATATTTTACAACATTCGTGGCATGTCAGCCCCTACTTCTTGGTGGGAACATTATGTACGACTATAACGTTATACGTCCTAACCTAAGGCAAGCTAACATCTCGGATGTAATATTTTACAACATTTGTGGCTTGTCGGCCCCTACTTCTCGGTGGGAACATTATGTACGGATATAACGTTCTATGTCCTAACCGAAGACAACCGAATATCTCGGATGTAATATTTTACAGCATTCCTTGCGTGTCGGCACCAACTTTTCGGTGGTAACATTATATACGTCTATAACGTTATATGTTCTATCCTAGGGCAACCTAACATCTCGAATGTAATATTTTACAGCATTCCTTGCGTGTCGGCACCAACTTTTCAGTGGTAACATTATATACGTCTATAACGTTATATGTCCTATCCTAGGGCAACCTAACATTTCGGATGTAATATTTTACAACATTCCTTGCGTGTCGGCCCCTACTTCTCGGTGCGAACATTATGTACGTCTATAACGTTATATATCGTAACCTAAGGCAACCTAACATCCCGGATGTAATATTTTACAACATTCCTTGCGTGTCGGCCCCTACTTCTTGGTGGGAACATTATGTACGTATATAACGTTATACGTCCTAACCTAAGGCAACCTAACTCCTCGTATGTAATATTTTACAACATTCGTGGCGTGTCGGCCCCTGCTTCTCGGTGGGAACATTATGTACTTCTATAACGTTATACGTCCTAACCTAAGGCAACCTTACATCTCGGATGTAATATTTTACAACATTCCTTGCGTGTCGGCCCCTACTTCCTGGCGGGAACATTATGTACGTATATAACGTTATATGTCCTAACCTAAGCAAACCTAACATCTCGGATGTAATATTTCACAACATTCGTGGCGTGTCGGCCTCTAGTTCTCGGTGGGAACATTATGTACGTCTATAACGTTATGTGTCCTAACCTAAGGCAACCAAACACCTCGTATGTAATGTTTTACAACATTCGTGGCATGTAGGCCTCTACTTCTCGTTGGGAACATTATGTACTTCTATAACGTTATATATCCTATCCTAAGACAACCTAACATCTCGGATGTGATATTTTACAGCATTCCTTGCGTGTCGGCACCTACTTTTCAGTGGTAACATTATATACGTCTATAACGTTATATGTCCTATCCTAGGGCAACCTAACATCTCGGATGTAATATTTTACAACATTCCTTGCGTGTCGGCCTCTACTTCCCGGTGGGAACATTATGTACGTCTATAACGTTATGTGTCCTAACCTAAGGCAACCTAACATCTCGGATGGAATATTTTACAACATTTGTGGCGTGTCGGCCCCTACATCTCGGTGGGAACATTATGTACTTCTATAACGTTATATGTCCTACCCTAGGGCAACCTAACATCTCGGATGTAATATTTTACAACATTCGTGGCGTGTCGGCGCCTACTTCTCGGTGGGAACATTATGTACGGTTATAAGGTTATATGTCCTAACCTAAGGCAACCTAACACCTCGGATGTAATATTTAACAACATTCGTCCCGTGTCGGCCACTTCTTCTCGGTGAGAACATTATGTGCAGCTATAACGTAATATGTCCTAACCTAAGGCAACCTAACATCTCGGATGTAATATTTTACAACATTCCTTGCGTGTCCGCGCCTACTTCTCGGTGGGAACATTATGTACGGCTATAACATTATATGTTCTAACCTAAGGCCACCTAACATCTCGGACGCAATATTTAACAACATTCGTGGCGTGTCGGCCTCTACTTCTCGGTGGGAACATTATGTACGTCTATAACGTTATGTGTCCTAACCTAAGGCAACCTAACAACTCGTATGTAATATTTTACAACATTCTTGGCGTATCGGCCCCTACTTCTCGGTGGGAACATTATGTACTTCTATAACGTTATATGTCCTACCCTAGGGCAACCTAACATCTCGGATGTAATATTTTACAACATTCGTGGCGTGTCGGCGCCGACTTCTCGGTGGGAACATTATATACTTCTATAACGTTATATGTCCTAACCGAAGGCAACATAACATCTCGGACGTGATACTTTACAACATTCGTGGCGTGTCGGCCTCTACTTCTCGGTGGAAACATTATGTGCAGCTATAACGTAATATGTCCTAACCTAAGGCAACCTAACATCCCGGATGTAATATTTTACAACATTCCTTGCGTGTCGGTCCCTACTTCTTAGTGCGAACATTATGTACGTATGTACCGTTATATGTCCTAACCTAAGCAAACCTATCATCTCGAATGTAATATTTCACAACATTCTTGGCGTGTCGGCATCTACTTCTCGGTGGGAACATTATGTACGTCTATAACGTTATGTGTCCTAACCTAAGCCAACCTAACACCTCGTATGTAATATTTTGCAACATTCGTGGTGTGTAGGCTTCTACTTCTCGGTGGGAAGATTATGTACGTCTATAACGTTATATGTCCTATCCTAGGGCAACCTAACATCTCGGATGTAATATTTTACAACATTCGTGGCGTGTCGGTGCCTACTTCTCGGTGGGAACATTATATACCTCTATAACGTTATATGTCCTAACCGAAGGCAACATAACATCTCGGACGTGGTATTTTACAACATTCGTGGCCTGTCGGCCTCTACTTCTCGGTGGGAACATTATGTGCAGCTATAACGTTATGTGTCCTAACCTAAGGCAACCTAACACCTCGTATGTAATATTTTGCAACATTCGTGGTGTGTAGGCTTCTACTTCTCGGTGGGAACATTATGTACGTCTATAACGTTATATGTCCTAACCTAAGGCAACTTAACACCTCGTATGTAATATTTTACAACATTCGTGGCGTGTCGGCCCCTACTTCTCGGTGGGAAGATTATGTACGTCTATAACGTTATATGTCCTATCCTAGGGCAACCTAACATCTCGGATGTAATATTTTACAACATTCGTGGCGTGTCGGTGCCTATTTCTCGGTGGGAACATTATATACTTCTATAACGTTATATGTCCTAACCGAAGGCAACATAACATCTCGGACGTGGTATTTTACAACATTCGTGGCGTGTCGGCCTCTACTTCTCGGTGGGAACATTATGTGCAGCTATAACGTTATGTGTCCTAACCTAAGGCAACCTAACACCTCGTATGTAATATTTTGCAACATTCGTGGTGTGTAGGCTTCTACTTCTCGGTGGGAACAGTATGTACGTCTATAACGTTATATGTCCTAACCTAAGGCAACTTAACACCTCGTATGTAATATTTTACAACATTCGTGGCGTGTCGGCCCCTACTTCTCGGTGGGAACTTTATGTACTTCTATAACGTTATATATCGTATCCTAAGGCAAACTAACCTCTCGGATGTAATATTTTACAACATTCCTTGCGTGTCGGCACCTACTTATCGGTGGTAACCTTATATACGTCTACAACGTTATATGTCCTATCCTAGGGCAACCTAACATCTCGGATGTAATATTTTACAACATTCCTTGAGTGTCGGCGCATACTGCTCGGTGAGAATATTATATATGTCTAGAACTTTATATATCCTAACATAAGGCAACCTAACAAATCGGATGTAATATTTTACAACATTCCTTGCGTGTCGGCGCCTACTTCTCGGTGGGAACATTATGTGCAGCTATAACGTAATATGTCCTAACCTAAGGCAACCTAACATCTCGGAAGCAATATTTTACAACATTCGTCGCGTGTCGGCACCTACTTCTCGGTGCGAACATTATGTACGTCTATAACGTTATATGCCCTAACCTAAGGCAACCTGATATCTCGGATATAATATTTAACAACATTCGTTACGTGTCGACCCCTACTCCTCGGTGGGAATATTATGTACGTCTATAACGTTATATGTCCTAACCTAAGGCAATCTAACATCTCGGAGGTAATATTTTCCAACATTCCTTGCGTGTCGGCCCCTACTTCTTGGTTGGAACATTATGTACGACTATAACGTTATACGTCCTAACCTAAGGCAACCTAACATCTCGAATGTAATATTTCACAACATTCGTGGCCTGTCGACACCTACTTCTCGGTGGGAACATTATGTACGTCTATAACGTTATATGCCCTAACCTAAGGCAACCTAATAACTCGGATGTAATACATAATAATTATGATGTTATATGTCCTAACCTAAAGCAAACTTACTTATCGGACATAATATTTTACAACATTCCTAGCGTGTCGGCGCCTACTTCTCCGTGGGAACATTATATACGTCTATAACGTTATATATCCTATCCTAAGACAACCTAACACCTCGTATGTAATATTTTACAACATTCGTGGCGTGTCGGCCCCTACTTCTTGGTAGGAACATTATGTACGACTATAACGTTATACGTCCTAACCTAAGGCAACCTAACATCTCGGATGTAATATTTTACAACATTCCTTGCGAGTCGGCACCTACTTCTCGGTGGGAACATTATGTACGTCTATAACGTTATGTGTCCTAACCTAAGCCAACCTAACACCTCGTATGTAATATTTTGCAACATTCGTGGTGTGTAGGCTTCTACTTCTCGGTGGGAAGATTATGTACGTCTATAACGTTATATGTCCTATCCTAGGGCAACCTAACATCTCGGATGTAATATTTTACAACATTCGTGGCGTGTCGGTGCCTACTTCTCGGTGGGAACATTATATACTTCTATAACGTTATATGTCCTAACCGAAGGCAACATAACATCTCGGACGTGGTATTTTACAACATTCGTGGCGTGTCGGCCTCTACTTCTCGGTGGGAACATTATGTGCAGCTATAACGTTATGTGTCCTAACCTAAGGCAACCTAACACCTCGTATGTAATATTTTGCAACATTCGTGGTGTGTAGGCTTCTACTTCTCGGTTGGAACATTATGTACGACTATAACGTTATACGTCCTAACCTAAGGCAACCTAACATCTCGAATGTAATATTTCACAACATTCGTGGCCTGTCGACACCTACTTCTCGGTGGGAACATTATGTACGTCTATAACGTTATATGCCCTAACCTAAGGCAACCTAATAACTCGGATGTAATACATAATAATTATGATGTTATATGTCCTAACCTAAAGCAAACTTACTTATCGGACATAATATTTTACAACATTCCTAGCGTGTCGGCGCCTACTTCTCCGTGGGAACATTATATACGTCTATAACGTTATATATCCTATCCTAAGACAACCTAACACCTCGTATGTAATATTTTACAACATTCGTGGCGTGTCGGCCCCTACTTCTTGGTAGGAACATTATGTACGACTATAACGTTATACGTCCTAACCTAAGGCAACCTAACATCTCGGATGTAATATTTTACAACATTCCTTGCGTGTCGGCACCTACTTCTCGGTGGGAACATTATGTACGTCTATAACGTTATATGTCCTATCCTAAGGTAACCTAACATCCCGGGTGTAATATTTTACAGCATTCCTTGCGTGCCGGCTCCTACTTTTCGGTGGTAACATTATGTACGTATATTACGTTATATGTCCTATCCTAAGGTAACCTAACATCCCGGATGTAATATTTTACAGCATTCCTTGCGTGCCGGCTCCTACTTTTCGGCGGTAACATCATATACGTCTATAACGTTATATGTCCTATCCTAGGGCAACCTAACATCTCGGATGTAATATTTTACAACAGTCCTTGCGTGTCGGCCCCTACTTCTCGGTGGGAACATTATGTACGGCTATAACGTTATGTGTCCTAACCTAAGGCAACCCAACAACTCGTATGTAATATTTTACAACATTCGTGGCGTGTGTGCCTCTACTTCTCGGTGGGAACATTATGTACGTCTATAACGTTATGTGTCCTAACCTAAGGCAACCTAACAACTCGTATGTAATATTTTACAACATTCGTGGCGTGTCGGCCCCTACTTCTCGGTGGGACCATTATGTACTTCTATAACGTTATATGTCCTATCCTAGGGCAACATAACATCTCGGATGTAATATTTTACAACATTCGTGGCGTGTCGGCGCCTACTTCTCGGTGGGAACATTATATACTTCTATAACGTTATATGTCCTACCCGAAGGCAACATAACATCTCGGACGTGATATTTTACAACATTCGTGGCGTGTCGGCCTCTACTTCTCGGTGGGAACATTATGTGCAGCTATAACGTAATATGTCCTAACCTAAGGCAACCTAACATCTCGGAAGCAATATTTTACAACATTCGTGGCGTGTCGGCACCTCCTTCTCAGTGCGAACATTATGTACGTCTATAACGTTATATGCCCTAACCTAAGGCAACCTGATATCTCGGATATAATATTTAACAACATTCGTTACGTGTCGAACCCTACTCCTCGGTGGGAATATTATGTACGTCTATAACGTTATATGTCCTAACCTAAGGCAATCTAACATCTCGGAGGTAATATTTTACAACATTCCTTGCGTGTCGGCCCCTACTTCTTGGTGGGAACATTATGTACTTCTATAACGTTATATATCTTATCCTGAGGCAACCTAACCTCTCGGATGTAATATTTTACAGCATTCCTTGCGTGTCGGCACCTACTTTTTGGTGGTAACCTTATATACGTCTATAACGTTATATGTCCTATCCTAGGGCAACCTGATATCTCGGACACAATATTTAACAACAATCGTTACGTGTCGACCCCTACTCCTCGGTGGGAGCATTATGTACCTCTATAACGTTATATATCCTAACCTAAGGCAACCTAACATCTCGGATGTAATATTTTAAAACATTCCCTGCGTGTTCGGCCCCTACTTCTTGGTGGGAACATTATGTACGTATATAACGTTATATGTCCTAACCTAAGCCAACCTAACACCTCGTATGTAATATTTTAGAACATTCGTGGCGTGTGGGCCTCTACTTCTCGGTGGGAACATTATGTACGTCTATAACGTTATATGTCCTAACCTAAGGCAACCTAACACCTCGTATGTAATATTTTACAACATTCGTGGCGTGTCGGCCCCTACTTCTCGGTGGGAACATTATGTACGGCTATAACGTTATATGTCCGAACCTAAGGCAACCTAACACATCGGATGTAATATTTAACAACATTCGTGGCGTGTCGGCCACTACTTCTCGGTGGGAACATTATGTGCAGCTATAACGTAATATGTCCTAACCTAAGGCAACCTAACATCTCGGATGTAATATTTTACAACATTCCTTGCGTGTCGGCCCCTACTTCTTGGTGGGAACATTATTTACGTATATAACGTTACATGCCCTAACCTAAGCAAACCTAACATCTCGGATGTAATATTTTACAACATTCCTTGCGTGTCGGCCCCTACTTCTTGGTGGGAACATTATGTACGCATATAACGTTACATGCCCTAACCTAAGCAAACCTAACATCGCGGATGTAATATTTCACAACATTCGTGGCGAGTCGGCCTCTACTTCTCGTTGGGAACATTATGTACGTCTATATCATTATGTGCCCTAACCTAAGGCAACCTAACACCTCGTATGTACTATTTTACAGCATTCCTTGCGTGTTGGCACCTACTTTTCGGTGGTAACATTATATACGTCTATAACGTTATATGTCCTAACCTAAGGCAACCTAACATCTCGGATGTAATATTTTACAACATTCCTTGCGTGTCGGCCCCTACTTCTTGGTCGGAACATTATGTGCAGCTATAACGTAATATGTCCTAACCTAAGGCAACCTAACATCACGTATGTAATATTTTACAACATTCGTGGCGTGTCGGCCCCTGCTTCTCGGTGGGAACATTATGTACTTCTATAACGTTACATACCCTAACGTAAGACAACCTAACATCTCGGATTTAATATTTTCCAACATTCCTTGCGTGTCGGCACCTACTTCTCGGTGGGAACATTATGTGCGCCTATAACGTTATATGTCCTAACGTAAGGCAACCTAACATCTCGGATGTAATATTTTACAACATTCCTTGCGTGTCGGCGCCTACTTCTCGTTGGGAACATTATGTACGGCTATAACATTATATGTCCTAACCTAAGGCCACCTAACATGTCGGACGCAATATTTTACAACATTCCATGCGTGTCGGCACCTACTTCTCGGTGGGAACAGTATGTACGTATATAACGTTATATGTCCTAACCTAATGCAACCTGATATCTCGGACACAATATTTAACAACAATCGTTACGTGTCGACCCCTACTCCTCGGTGGGAACATTATGTACCTCTATAACGTTATATATCCTAACCTAAGGCAACCTAACATCTCGGATGTAATATTTTACAACATGCCCTGCGTGTTCGGCCCCTACTTCTTGGTGGGAACATTATGTACGTATATAACGTTATATGTCCTAACCTAAGCCAACCTAACACATCGTATGTAATATTTTACAACATTCGTGGCGTGTGGGCCTCTACTTCTCGGTTCGAACATTATGTACGTCTATAACGTTATGTGTCCTAACCTAAGGCAACCTAACTCCTCGTATGTAATATTTTACAACATTCGTGGCGTGTCGGCCCCTGCTTCTCGGTGGGAACATTATGTACTTCTATAACGTTATACGTCCTAACCTAAGGCAACCTAACATCTCGGATGTAATATTTTACAACATTCCTTGCGTGTCGGCCCCTACTTCCTGGCGGGAACATTATGTACGTATATAACGTTATATGTCCTAACCTAAGCAAACCTAACATCTCGGATGTAATATTTCACAACATTCGTGGCGTGTCGGCCTCTAGTTCTCGGTGGGAACATTATGTACGTCTATAACGTTATGTGTCCTAACCTAAGGCAACCAAACACCTCGTATGTAATGTTTTACAACATTCGTGGCATGTAGGCCTCTACTTCTCGTTGGGAACATTATGTACTTCTATAACGTTATATATCCTATCCTAAGACAACCTAACATCTCGGATGTAATATTTTACAGCATTCCTTGCGTGTCGGCACCTACTTTTCAGTGGTAACATTATATACGTCTATAACGTTATATGTCCTATCCTAGGGCAACCTAACATCTCGGATGTAATATTTTACAACATTCCTTGCGTGTCGGCCTCTACTTCCCGGTGGGAACATTATGTACGTCTATAACGTTATGTGTCCTAACCTAAGGCAACCTAACATCTCGGATGGAATATTTTACAACATTTGTGGCGTGTCGGCCCCTACTTCTCGGTGGGAACATTATGTACGGATATAACGTTCTATGTCCTAACCGAAGACAACCTAACACCTCGGATGTAATATTTTACAGAATTCCTTGCGTGTCGGCACCTACTTTTCGGTGGTAACATTATATACGTCTATAACGTTATATGTCCTATCCTAGGGCAACCTAACGTTTCGGATGTAATATTTTACAACATTCGTGGCGTGTAGTCCTCTACTTCTCGGTGGGAACATTATGTGCAGCTATAACATAATATGTCCTAACCTAAGGCACCCTAACGTCCCGGATGTAATATTTTACAACATTCCTTGCGTGTCGACGCATACTGCTCCGTGGGAATATTATATACGTCTATAACTTTATATATCCTAACCTAAGGCAACCTAACATTTCGGATGTAATATTTTACAACATTCCATTCGTGCTGGCACCTACTTCACGGTGGGAACATTATGTACGTATATAACGTTATATGTCCTAACCTAAGGCAACCTAACACCTCGTATGTAATATTTTACAACATTCGTGGCGTGTTGGCCCCTACTTCTTGGTGGGAACATTATGTACGACTATAACGTTATACGTCCTAACCTAAGGCCACCTAACATCTCGGACGCAATATTTTACAGCATTCCTTGCGTGTCGGCCCCTACTTCTCGGTGGGAACATTACGTACGTCTATACCGTTATATATCCTAACCTAAGGCAACCTAACATCTCGGATGTAATATTTTACAACATTCCTTGCGTGTCGGCCCCTACTTCTCGGTGGGAACATTATGTACGGCTATAACGTTATATGTCCTAACCTAAGGCAACCTAACACCTCGGATGTCATATCTAACAACATTCCATTCGTGTCCGCCCCTACTTCTCGGTGGGAACATTATGTACTTCTATAACGTTATATATCCTATCCTAAGGCAACCTAACATCTCGGATGTAATATTTTACAGCATTCCTTGCGTGTCGGCACCAACTTTTCGGTGGTAACATTATATACGTCTATAACGTTATATGTCCTATCCTAGGGCAACCTAACATCTCGGATGTACTATTTTACAACATTCGTGGCGTGTCGGCTCCTACTTCTCGGTGGGAACATTATGTACGTCTATAACGTTATATGCCCTAACCTAAGGCAACCTAACAACTCGGATGTAATGCATAATAATTATGACGTTATATGTCCTAACCTAAGGCATCCTAACTTATCGGACGTAATATTTTACAACATTCCTTGCGTGTCGGCGCCTACTTCTCCGTGGGAACATTATATACGTCTATAACGTTATATATCCTAACCTAAGGCAACCTAACACCTCGTATGTAATATTTTACAACATTCGTGGCATGTCAGCCCCTACTTCTTGGTGGGAACATTATGTACGACTATAACGTTATACGTCCTAACCTAAGGCAAGCTAACATCTCGGATGTAATATTTTACAACATTTGTGGCGTGTCGGCCCCTACTTCTCGGTGCGAACATTATGTACGTCTATAACGTTATATATCGTAACCTAAGGCAACCTAACATCCCGGATGTAATATTTTACAACATTCCTTGCGTGTCGACCCCTACTTCTCGGTGGGAACATTATGTACGGCTATAACATTATATGTCCTAACCTAAGGCCACCTAACATCTCGGAAGCAATATTTAACAACATTCGTGGCGTGTCGGCCTCTACTTCTCGGCGGGAACATTATGTACGTCTATAACGTTATGTGTCCTAACCTAAGGCAACCTAACAACTCGTATGTAATATTTTACAACATTCGTGGCGTGTCGGCCCCTACTTCTCGGTGGGAACATTATGTACTTCTATAACGTTATATGTCCTATCCTAGGGCAACATAACATCTCGGATGTAATATTTTACAACATTCCTTGCGTGTCGGCGCATACTGCTCCGTGAGAATAGTATATACGTCTAGAACTTTATATATCATAACATAAGGCAACCTAACATATCGGATGTAATATTTTACAACATTCCTTGCTTGTCGGCGCCTACTTCTCGGTGGGAACATTATGTACGGCTATATCGTTATATGTCCTAACCTAAGGCAACCTAACACCTCGGATGTCATATCTAACAACATTCCATTCGTGTCCGCCCCTACTTCTCGGTGGGAACATTATGTACTTCTATAACGTTATATATCCTATCCTAAGGCAACCTAACATCTCGGATGTAATATTTTACAGCATTCCTTGCGTGTCGGCACCAACTTTTCGGTGGTAACATTATATACGTCTATAACGTTATATGTCCTATCCTAGGGCAACCTAACATCTCGGATGTACTATTTTACAACATTCGTGGCGTGTCGGCTCCTACTTCTCGGTGGGAACATTATGTACGTCTGTAACGTTATATATCGTAACCTAAGGCAAGCTAACATCTCGGATGTAATATTTTACAACATTCCTTGCGGGCGGCCTCTACTTCTCGATGGGAACATTATGTACGTCCATAACGTTATGTGTCCTAACCTAAGGCAACCTAACATCTCGGATGGAATATTTTACAACATTTGTGGCGTGTCGGCCCCTACTTCTCGGTGGGAACATTATGTACGGATATAACGTTCTATGTCCTAACCGAAGACAACCTAACACCTCGGATGTAATATTTTACAGAATTCCTTGTGTGTCGGCACCTACTTCTCGGTGGGAACATTATGTACTTCTATAACGTTATATATCCTATCCTAAGGCAACCTAACATCTCGGATGTAATATTTTACAGCATTCCTTGCGTGTCGGCACCAACTTTTCGGTGGTAACATTATATACGTCTATAACGTTATATGTCCTATCCTAGGGCAACCTATCAACTCGGATGTAATGCATAATAATTATGACGTTATATGTCCTAACCTAAGGCATCCTAACTTATCGGACGTAATATTTTACAACATTCCTTGCGTGTCGGCGCCTACTTCTCCGTGGGAACATTATATACGTCTATAACGTTATATATCCTAACCTAAGGCAACCTATCACCTCGTATGTAATATTTTACAACATTCGTGGCATGTCAGCCCCTACTTCTTGGTGGGAACATTATGTACGACTATAACGTTATACGTCCTAACCTAAGGCAAGCTAACATCTCGGATGTAATATTTTACAACATTTGTGGCTTGTCGGCCCCTACTTCTCGGTGGGAACATTATGTACGGATATAACGTTCTATGTCCTAACCGAAGACAACCGAATATCTCGGATGTAATATTTTACAGCATTCCTTGCGTGTCGGCACCAACTTTTCGGTGGTAACATTATATACGTCTATAACGTTATATGTTCTATCCTAGGGCAACCTAACATCTCGAATGTAATATTTTACAGCATTCCTTGCGTGTCGGCACCAACTTTTCAGTGGTAACATTATATACGTCTATAACGTTATATGTCCTATCCTAGGGCAACCTAACATTTCGGATGTAATATTTTACAACATTCCTTGCGTGTCGGCCCCTACTTCTCGGTGCGAACATTATGTACGTCTATAACGTTATATATCGTAACCTAAGGCAACCTAACATCCCGGATGTAATATTTTACAACATTCCTTGCGTGTCGGCCCCTACTTCTTGGTGGGAACATTATGTACGTATATAACGTTATACGTCCTAACCTAAGGCAACCTAACTCCTCGTATGTAATATTTTACAACATTCGTGGCGTGTCGGCCCCTGCTTCTCGGTGGGAACATTATGTACTTCTATAACGTTATACGTCCTAACCTAAGGCAACCTTACATCTCGGATGTAATATTTTACAACATTCCTTGCGTGTCGGCCCCTACTTCCTGGCGGGAACATTATGTACGTATATAACGTTATATGTCCTAACCTAAGCAAACCTAACATCTCGGATGTAATATTTCACAACATTCGTGGCGTGTCGGCCTCTAGTTCTCGGTGGGAACATTATGTACGTCTATAACGTTATGTGTCCTAACCTAAGGCAACCAAACACCTCGTATGTAATGTTTTACAACATTCGTGGCATGTAGGCCTCTACTTCTCGTTGGGAACATTATGTACTTCTATAACGTTATATATCCTATCCTAAGACAACCTAACATCTCGGATGTGATATTTTACAGCATTCCTTGCGTGTCGGCACCTACTTTTCAGTGGTAACATTATATACGTCTATAACGTTATATGTCCTATCCTAGGGCAACCTAACATCTCGGATGTAATATTTTACAACATTCCTTGCGTGTCGGCCTCTACTTCCCGGTGGGAACATTATGTACGTCTATAACGTTATGTGTCCTAACCTAAGGCAACCTAACATCTCGGATGGAATATTTTACAACATTTGTGGCGTGTCGGCCCCTACATCTCGGTGGGAACATTATGTACTTCTATAACGTTATATGTCCTACCCTAGGGCAACCTAACATCTCGGATGTAATATTTTACAACATTCGTGGCGTGTCGGCGCCTACTTCTCGGTGGGAACATTATGTACGGTTATAAGGTTATATGTCCTAACCTAAGGCAACCTAACACCTCGGATGTAATATTTAACAACATTCGTCCCGTGTCGGCCACTTCTTCTCGGTGAGAACATTATGTGCAGCTATAACGTAATATGTCCTAACCTAAGGCAACCTAACATCTCGGATGTAATATTTTACAACATTCCTTGCGTGTCCGCGCCTACTTCTCGGTGGGAACATTATGTACGGCTATAACATTATATGTTCTAACCTAAGGCCACCTAACATCTCGGACGCAATATTTAACAACATTCGTGGCGTGTCGGCCTCTACTTCTCGGTGGGAACATTATGTACGTCTATAACGTTATGTGTCCTAACCTAAGGCAACCTAACAACTCGTATGTAATATTTTACAACATTCGTGGCGTGTCGGCCCCTACTTCTCGGTGGGAACATTATGTACTTCTATAACGTTATATGTCCTATCCTAGGGCAACATAACATCTCGGATGTAATATTTTACAACATTCGTGGCGTGTCGGCGCCTACTTCCCGGTGGGAACATTATATACGTCTATAACGATATATGTCCTATCCTAGGGCAACCTAACATCTCGGATGTAATATTTTACAACATTCCTTGCGTGTCGGCGCATACTGCTCCGTGAGAATAGTATATACGTCTAGAACTTTATATATCATAACATAAGGCAACCTAACATATCGGATGTAATATTTTACAACATTCCTTGCTTGTCGGCGCCTACTTCTCGGTGGGAACATTATGTACGGCTATATCGTTATATGTCCTAACCTAAGGCAACCTAACACCTCGGATGTCATATCTAACAACATTCCATTCGTGTCCGCCCCTACTTCTCGGTGGGAACATTATGTACTTCTATAACGTTATATATCCTATCCTAAGGCAACCTAACATCTCGGATGTAATATTTTACAGCATTCCTTGCGTGTCGGCACCAACTTTTCGGTGGTAACATTATATACGTCTATAACGTTATATGTCCTATCCTAGGGCAACCTAACATCTCGGATGTACTATTTTACAACATTCGTGGCGTGTCGGCTCCTACTTCTCGGTGGGAACATTATGTACGTCTGTAACGTTATATATCGTAACCTAAGGCAAGCTAACATCTCGGATGTAATATTTTACAACATTCCTTGCGGGCGGCCTCTACTTCTCGATGGGAACATTATGTACGTCCATAACGTTATGTGTCCTAACCTAAGGCAACCTAACATCTCGGATGGAATATTTTACAACATTTGTGGCGTGTCGGCCCCTACTTCTCGGTGGGAACATTATGTACGGATATAACGTTCTATGTCCTAACCGAAGACAACCTAACACCTCGGATGTAATATTTTACAGAATTCCTTGTGTGTCGGCACCTACTTCTCGGTGGGAACATTATGTACTTCTATAACGTTATATATCCTATCCTAAGGCAACCTAACATCTCGGATGTAATATTTTACAGCATTCCTTGCGTGTCGGCACCAACTTTTCGGTGGTAACATTATATACGTCTATAACGTTATATGTCCTATCCTAGGGCAACCTATCAACTCGGATGTAATGCATAATAATTATGACGTTATATGTCCTAACCTAAGGCATCCTAACTTATCGGACGTAATATTTTACAACATTCCTTGCGTGTCGGCGCCTACTTCTCCGTGGGAACATTATATACGTCTATAACGTTATATATCCTAACCTAAGGCAACCTATCACCTCGTATGTAATATTTTACAACATTCGTGGCATGTCAGCCCCTACTTCTTGGTGGGAACATTATGTACGACTATAACGTTATACGTCCTAACCTAAGGCAAGCTAACATCTCGGATGTAATATTTTACAACATTTGTGGCTTGTCGGCCCCTACTTCTCGGTGGGAACATTATGTACGGATATAACGTTCTATGTCCTAACCGAAGACAACCGAATATCTCGGATGTAATATTTTACAGCATTCCTTGCGTGTCGGCACCAACTTTTCGGTGGTAACATTATATACGTCTATAACGTTATATGTTCTATCCTAGGGCAACCTAACATCTCGAATGTAATATTTTACAGCATTCCTTGCGTGTCGGCACCAACTTTTCAGTGGTAACATTATATACGTCTATAACGTTATATGTCCTATCCTAGGGCAACCTAACATTTCGGATGTAATATTTTACAACATTCCTTGCGTGTCGGCCCCTACTTCTCGGTGCGAACATTATGTACGTCTATAACGTTATATATCGTAACCTAAGGCAACCTAACATCCCGGATGTAATATTTTACAACATTCCTTGCGTGTCGGCCCCTACTTCTTGGTGGGAACATTATGTACGTATATAACGTTATACGTCCTAACCTAAGGCAACCTAACTCCTCGTATGTAATATTTTACAACATTCGTGGCGTGTCGGCCCCTGCTTCTCGGTGGGAACATTATGTACTTCTATAACGTTATACGTCCTAACCTAAGGCAACCTTACATCTCGGATGTAATATTTTACAACATTCCTTGCGTGTCGGCCCCTACTTCCTGGCGGGAACATTATGTACGTATATAACGTTATCTGTCCTAACCTAAGCAAACCTAACATCTCGGATGTAATATTTCACAACATTCGTGGCGTGTCGGCCTCTAGTTCTCGGTGGGAACATTATGTACGTCTATAACGTTATGTGTCCTAACCTAAGGCAACCAAACACCTCGTATGTAATGTTTTACAACATTCGTGGCATGTAGGCCTCTACTTCTCGTTGGGAACATTATGTACTTCTATAACGTTATATATCCTATCCTAAGACAACCTAACATCTCGGATGTGATATTTTACAGCATTCCTTGCGTGTCGGCACCTACTTTTCAGTGGTAACATTATATACGTCTATAACGTTATATGTCCTATCCTAGGGCAACCTAACATCTCGGATGTAATATTTTACAACATTCCTTGCGTGTCGGCCTCTACTTCCCGGTGGGAACATTATGTACGTCTATAACGTTATGTGTCCTAACCTAAGGCAACCTAACATCTCGGATGGAATATTTTACAACATTTGTGGCGTGTCGGCCCCTACATCTCGGTGGGAACATTATGTACTTCTATAACGTTATATGTCCTACCCTAGGGCAACCTAACATCTCGGATGTAATATTTTACAACATTCGTGGCGTGTCGGCGCCTACTTCTCGGTGGGAACATTATGTACGGTTATAAGGTTATATGTCCTAACCTAAGGCAACCTAACACCTCGGATGTAATATTTAACAACATTCGTCCCGTGTCGGCCACTTCTTCTCGGTGAGAACATTATGTGCAGCTATAACGTAATATGTCCTAACCTAAGGCAACCTAACATCTCGGATGTAATATTTTACAACATTCCTTGCGTGTCCGCGCCTACTTCTCGGTGGGAACATTATGTACGGCTATAACATTATATGTTCTAACCTAAGGCCACCTAACATCTCGGACGCAATATTTAACAACATTCGTGGCGTGTCGGCCTCTACTTCTCGGTGGGAACATTATGTACGTCTATAACGTTATGTGTCCTAACCTAAGGCAACCTAACAACTCGTATGTAATATTTTACAACATTCTTGGCGTATCGGCCCCTACTTCTCGGTGGGAACATTATGTACTTCTATAACGTTATATGTCCTACCCTAGGGCAACCTAACATCTCGGATGTAATATTTTACAACATTCGTGGCGTGTCGGCGCCGACTTCTCGGTGGGAACATTATATACTTCTATAACGTTATATGTCCTAACCGAAGGCAACATAACATCTCGGACGTGATACTTTACAACATTCGTGGCGTGTCGGCCTCTACTTCTCGGTGGAAACATTATGTGCAGCTATAACGTAATATGTCCTAACCTAAGGCAACCTAACATCCCGGATGTAATATTTTACAACATTCCTTGCGTGTCGGTCCCTACTTCTTAGTGCGAACATTATGTACGTATGTACCGTTATATGTCCTAACCTAAGCAAACCTATCATCTCGAATGTAATATTTCACAACATTCTTGGCGTGTCGGCCTCTACTTCTCGGTGGGAACATTATGTACGTCTATAACGTTATGTGTCCTAACCTAAGCCAACCTAACACGTCGTATGTAATATTTTGCAACATTCGTGGTGTGTAGGCTTCTACTTCTCGGTGGGAAGATTATGTACGTCTATAACGTTATATGTCCTATCCTAGGGCAACCTAACATCTCGGATGTAATATTTTACAACATTCGTGGCGTGTCGGTGCCTACTTCTCGGTGGGAACATTATATACCTCTATAACGTTATATGTCCTAACCGAAGGCAACATAACATCTCGGACGTGGTATTTTACAACATTCGTGGCCTGTCGGCCTCTACTTCTCGGTGGGAACATTATGTGCAGCTATAACGTTATGTGTCCTAACCTAAGGCAACCTAACACCTCGTATGTAATATTTTGCAACATTCGTGGTGTGTAGGCTTCTACTTCTCGGTGGGAACATTATGTACGTCTATAACGTTATATGTCCTAACCTAAGGCAACTTAACACCTCGTATGTAATATTTTACAACATTCGTGGCGTGTCGGCCCCTACTTCTCGGTGGGAAGATTATGTACGTCTATAACGTTATATGTCCTATCCTAGGGCAACCTAACATCTCGGATGTAATATTTTACAACATTCGTGGCGTGTCGGTGCCTATTTCTCGGTGGGAACATTATATACTTCTATAACGTTATATGTCCTAACCGAAGGCAACATAACATCTCGGACGTGGTATTTTACAACATTCGTGGCGTGTCGGCCTCTACTTCTCGGTGGGAACATTATGTGCAGCTATAACGTTATGTGTCCTAACCTAAGGCAACCTAACACCTCGTATGTAATATTTTGCAACATTCGTGGTGTGTAGGCTTCTACTTCTCGGTGGGAACAGTATGTACGTCTATAACGTTATATGTCCTAACCTAAGGCAACTTAACACCTCGTATGTAATATTTTACAACATTCGTGGCGTGTCGGCCCCTACTTCTCGGTGGGAACTTTATGTACTTCTATAACGTTATATATCGTATCCTAAGGCAAACTAACCTCTCGGATGTAATATTTTACAACATTCCTTGCGTGTCGGCACCTACTTATCGGTGGTAACCTTATATACGTCTACAACGTTATATGTCCTATCCTAGGGCAACCTAACATCTCGGATGTAATATTTTACAACATTCCTTGAGTGTCGGCGCATACTGCTCGGTGAGAATATTATATATGTCTAGAACTTTATATATCCTAACATAAGGCAACCTAACAAATCGGATGTAATATTTTACAACATTCCTTGCGTGTCGGCGCCTACTTCTCGGTGGGAACATTATGTGCAGCTATAACGTAATATGTCCTAACCTAAGGCAACCTAACATCTCGGAAGCAATATTTTACAACATTCGTCGCGTGTCGGCACCTACTTCTCGGTGCGAACATTATGTACGTCTATAACGTTATATGCCCTAACCTAAGGCAACCTGATATCTCGGATATAATATTTAACAACATTCGTTACGTGTCGACCCCTACTCCTCGGTGGGAATATTATGTACGTCTATAACGTTATATGTCCTAACCTAAGGCAATCTAACATCTCGGAGGTAATATTTTACAACATTCCTTGCGTGTCGGCCCCTACTTCTTGGTTGGAACATTATGTACGACTATAACGTTATACGTCCTAACCTAAGGCAACCTAACATCTCGAATGTAATATTTCACAACATTCGTGGCCTGTCGACACCTACTTCTCGGTGGGAACATTATGTACGTCTATAACGTTATATGCCCTAACCTAAGGCAACCTAATAACTCGGATGTAATACATAATAATTATGATGTTATATGTCCTAACCTAAAGCAAACTTACTTATCGGACATAATATTTTACAACATTCCTAGCGTGTCGGCGCCTACTTCTCCGTGGGAACATTATATACGTCTATAACGTTATATATCCTATCCTAAGACAACCTAACACCTCGTATGTAATATTTTACAACATTCGTGGCGTGTCGGCCCCTACTTCTTGGTAGGAACATTATGTACGACTATAACGTTATACGTCCTAACCTAAGGCAACCTAACATCTCGGATGTAATATTTTACAACATTCCTTGCGAGTCGGCACCTACTTCTCGGTGGGAACATTATGTACGTCTATAACGTTATGTGTCCTAACCTAAGCCAACCTAACACCTCGTATGTAATATTTTGCAACATTCGTGGTGTGTAGGCTTCTACTTCTCGGTGGGAAGATTATGTACGTCTATAACGTTATATGTCCTATCCTAGGGCAACCTAACATCTCGGATGTAATATTTTACAACATTCGTGGCGTGTCGGTGCCTACTTCTCGGTGGGAACATTATATACTTCTATAACGTTATATGTCCTAACCGAAGGCAACATAACATCTCGGACGTGGTATTTTACAACATTCGTGGCGTGTCGGCCTCTACTTCTCGGTGGGAACATTATGTGCAGCTATAACGTTATGTGTCCTAACCTAAGGCAACCTAACACCTCGTATGTAATATTTTGCAACATTCGTGGTGTGTAGGCTTCTACTTCTCGGTTGGAACATTATGTACGACTATAACGTTATACGTCCTAACCTAAGGCAACCTAACATCTCGAATGTAATATTTCACAACATTCGTGGCCTGTCGACACCTACTTCTCGGTGGGAACATTATGTACGTCTATAACGTTATATGCCCTAACCTAAGGCAACCTAATAACTCGGATGTAATACATAATAATTATGATGTTATATGTCCTAACCTAAAGCAAACTTACTTATCGGACATAATATTTTACAACATTCCTAGCGTGTCGGCGCCTACTTCTCCGTGGGAACATTATATACGTCTATAACGTTATATATCCTATCCTAAGACAACCTAACACCTCGTATGTAATATTTTACAACATTCGTGGCGTGTCGGCCCCTACTTCTTGGTAGGAACATTATGTACGACTATAACGTTATACGTCCTAACCTAAGGCAACCTAACATCTCGGATGTAATATTTTACAACATTCCTTGCGTGTCGGCACCTACTTCTCGGTGGGAACATTATGTACGTCTATAACGTTATGTGTCCTAACCTAAGCCAACCTAACACCTCGTATGTAATATTTTGCAACATTCGTGGTGTGTAGGCTTCTACTTCTCGGTGGGAAGATTATGTACGTCTATAACGTTATATGTCCTATCCTAGGGCAACCTAACATCTCGGATGTAATATTTTACAACATTCGTGGCGTGTCGGTGCCTACTTCTCGGTGGGAACATTATATACTTCTATAACGTTATATGTCCTAACCGAAGGCAACATAACATCTCGGACGTGGTATTTTACAACATTCGTGGCGTGTCGGCCTCTACTTCTCGGTGGGAACATTATGTGCAGCTATAACGTTATGTGTCCTAACCTAAGGCAACCTAACACCTCGTATGTAATATTTTGCAACATTCGTGGTGTGTAGGCTTCTACTTCTCGGTGGGAACATTATGTACGTCTATAACGTTATATGTCCTAACCTAAGGCAACTTAACACCTCGTATGTAATATTTTACAACATTCGTGGCGTGTCGGCCCCTACTTCTCGGTGGGAACTTTATGTACTTCTATAACGTTATATATCGTATCCTAAGGCAAACTAACCTCTCGGATGTAATATTTTACAACATTCCTTGCGTGTCGGCACCTACTTATCGGTGGTAACCTTATATACGTCTACAACGTTATATGTCCTATCCTAGGGCAACCTAACATCTCGGATGTAATATTTTACAACATTCCTTGAGTGTCGGCGCATACTGCTCGGTGAGAATATTATATATGTCTAGAACTTTATATATCCTAACATAAGGCAACCTAACAAATCGGATGTAATATTTTACAACATTCCTTGCGTGTCGGCGCCTACTTCTCGGTGGGAACATTATGTGCAGCTATAACGTAATATGTCCTAACCTAAGGCAACCTAACATCTCGGAAGCAATATTTTACAACATTCGTCGCGTGTCGGCACCTACTTCTCGGTGCGAACATTATGTACGTCTATAACGTTATATGCCCTAACCTAAGGCAACCTGATATCTCGGATATAATATTTAACAACATTCGTTACGTGTCGAACCCTACTCCTCGGTGGGAATATTATGTACGTGTATAACGTTATATGTCCTAACCTAAGGCAATCTAACATCTCGGAGGTAATATTTTACAACATTCCTTGCGTGTCGGCCCCTACTTCTTGGTTGGAACATTATGTACGACTATAACGTTATACGTCCTAACCTAAGGCAACCTAACATCTCGAATGTAATATTTCACAACATTCGTGGCCTGTCGGCACCTACTTCTCGGTGGGAACATTATGTACGTCTATAACGTTATGTGTCCTAACCTAAAGCAACCTAACACCTCGTATGTAATATTTTACAACATTCGTGGCGTGTCGGCCCCTACTTCTCGGTGGGAACATTATGTACTTCTATAACGTTATATATCCTATCCTAAGGCAACCTAACATCCCGGATGTAATATTTTACAGCATTCCTTGCGTGCCTGCTCCTACTTTTCGGTGGTAACATTATATACGTCTATAACGTTATACGTCCTAACCTAAGGCAACCTAACATCTCGAATGTAATATTTCACAACATTCGTGGCGTGTCGGCCTCTACTTCTCGGTGGGAACATTATATACGTCTATAACGTTATATATCCTATCCTAGGGCAACCTAACATCTCGGACGTTATATTCTACAACATTCGTGGCGTGTCGGCCCCTACTACTTGGTGGGAACATTATGTACGTATATAACGTTATATGTCCTATCCTAAGGTAACCTAACATCCCGGGTGTAATATTTTACAGCATTCCTTGCGTGCCGGCTCCTACTTTTCGGTGGTAACATTATGTACGTATATTACGTTATATGTCCTATCCTAAGGTAAGCTAACATCCCGGATGTAATATTTTACAGCATTCCTTGCGTGCCTGCTCCTACTTTTCGGCGGTAACATTATATACGTCTATAACGTTATATGTCCTATCCTAGGGCAACCTAACATCTCGGATGTAATATTTTACAACAGTCCTTGCGTGTCGGCCCCTACTTCTCGGTGGGAACATTATGTACGGCTATAACGTTATGTGTCCTAACCTAAGGCAACCCAACAACTCGTATGTAATATTTTACAACATTCGTGGCGTGTCGGCGCCTACTTCTCGGTGGGAACATTATATACTTCTATAACGTTATATGTCCTAACCGAAGGCAACATAACATCTCGGACGTGATATTTTACAACATTCGTGGCGTGTCGGCCTCTACTTCTCGGTGGGAACATTATGTGCAGCTATAACGTAATATGTCCTAACCTAAGGCAACCTAACACCTCGGAAGCAATATTTTACAACATTCGTGGCGTGTCGGCACCTACTTCTCGGTGCGAACATTATGTACGTCTATAACGTTATATGTCCTAACCTAAGGCAATCTAACATCTCGGAGGTAATATTTTACAACATTCCTTGCGTGTCGGCCCCTACTTCTTGGTGGGAACATTATGTACTTCTATAACGTTATATATCTTATCCTGAGGCAACCTAACCTCTCGGATGTAATATTTTACAGCATTCCTTGCGTGTCGGCACCTACTTTTCGGTGGTAACCTTATATACGTCTATAACGTTATATGTCCTATCCTAGGGCAACCTAACATCTCGGATGTAATATTTTACAACGTTCCTTGCGTGTCGGCCCCTACTTCTCGGTGGGAACATTATGTACGGTTATAACGTTATATGTCCTAACCTAAGGCAACCTAACACCTCGGATGTAATATTTAACAACATTCGTCCCGTGTCGGCCACTTCTTCTCGGTGGGAACATTATGTGCAGCTATAACGTAATATGTCCTAACCTAAGGCAACCTAACATCTCGGATGTAATATTTTACAACATTCCTTGCGTGTCCGCGCAAACTGCTCCGTGAGTATATTATATACGTCTAGAACTTTATATATCCTAACATAAGGCAACCTAACATCTCGGATGTAATATTTTACAACATTCCTTGCGTGTCGGCGCCTACTTCTCGGTGGCAACATTATGTACGGCTATAACATTATATGTCCTAACCTAAGGCCACCTAACATCTCGGACGCAATATTTAACAACATTCGTGGCGTGTCGGCCCCTACTTATCGATGGGAACATTATGTACTTCTATAACGTTATATGTCCTATCCTAGGGCAACCTAACATCTCGGATGTAATATTTTACAACATTCGTGGCGTGTCGGCGCCTACTTCTCGGTGGGAACATTATATACTTCTATAACGTTATATGTCCTAACCGAAGGCAACATAACATCTCGGACGTGATATTTTACAACATTCGTGGCGTGTCGGCCTCTACTTCTCGGTGGGAACATTATGTGCAGCTATAACGTAATATGTCCTAACCTAAGGCAACCTAACATCTCGGAAGCAATATTTTACAACATTCGTGGCGTGTCGGCACCTACTTCTCGGTGCGAACATTATGTACGTCTATAACGTTATATGCCCTAACCTAAGGCAACCTGATATCTCGGATATAATATTTAAAAACATTCGTTACGTGTCGAACCCTACTCCTCGGTGGGAATATTATGTACGTCCATAACGTTATATGTCCTAACCTAAGGCAATCTAACATCTCGGAGGTAATATTTTACAACATTCCTTGCGTGTCGGCCCCTACTTCTTGGTGGGAACATTATGTACTTCTATAACGTTATATATCTTATCCTGAGGCAACCTAACCTCTCGGATGTAATATTTTACAGCATTCCTTGCGTGTCGGCACCTACTTTTCGGTGGTAACCTTATATACGTCTATAACGTTATATGTCCTATCCTAGGGCAACCTAACATCTCGAATGTAATATTTTACAACGTTCCTTGCGTGTCGGCCCCTACTTCTCGGTGGGAACATTATGTACGGTTATAACGTTATATGTCCTAACCTAAGGCAACCTAACACCTCGGATGTAATATTTAACAACATTCGTCCCGTGTCGGCCACTTCTTCTCGGTGGGAACATTATGTGCAGCTATAACGTAATATGTCCTAACCTAAGGCAACCTAACATCTCGGATGTAATATTTTACAACATTCCTTGCGTGTCGGCGCAAACTGCTCCGTGAGTATATTATATACGTCTAGAACTTTATATATCCTAACATAAGGCAACCTAACATCTCGGATGTAATATTTTACAACATTCCTTGCGTGTCGGCGCCTACTTCTCGGTGGCAACATTATGTACGGCTATAACATTATATGTCCTAACCTAAGGCCACCTAACATCTCGGACGCAATATTTAACAACATTCGTGGCGTGTCGGCCCCTACTTATCGGTGGGAACATTATGTACTTCTATAACGTTATATGTCCTATCCTAGGGCAACCTAACATCTCGGATGTAATATTTTACAACATTCGTGGCGTGTCGGCGCCTACTTCTCGGTGGGAACATTATATACTTCTATAACGTTATATGTCCTAACCGAAGGCAACATAACATCTCGGACGTGATATTTTACAACATTCGTGGCGTGTCGGCCTCTACTTCTCGGTGGGAACATTATGTGCAGCTATAACGTAATATGTCCTAACCTAAGGCAACCTAACATCTCGGAAGCAATATTTTACAACATTCGTGGCGTGTCGGCACCTACTTCTCGGTGCGAACATTATGTACGTCTATAACGTTATATGCCCTAACCTAAGGCAACCTGATATCTCGGATATAATATTTAACAACATTCGTTACGTGTCGAACCCTACTCCTCGGTGGGAATATTATGTACGTCCATAACGTTATATGTCATAACCTAAGGCAATCTAACATCTCGGAGGTAATATTTTACAACATTCGTGGCCTGTCGGCACCTACTTCTCGGTGGGAACATTATGTACGTCTATAACGTTATATGCCCTAACCTAAGGCAACCTAATAACTCGGATGTAATACATAATAATCATGATGTTATACGTCCTAACCTAAAGCAAACTTACTTATCGGACATAATATTTTACAACATTCCTAGCGTGTCGGCACCTACTTCTCCGTGGGAACATTATATACGTCTATAACGTTATATATCCTATCCTAAGGCAACCTAACACCTCGTATGTAATATTTTACAACATTCGTGGCGTGTCGGCCCCTACTTCTTGGTAGGTACATTATGTACGACTATAACGTTATACGTCCTAACCTAAGGCAACCTAACATCTCGGATGTAATATTTTACAACATTCCTTGCGTGTCGGCGCATACTGCTCCGTGAGAATGTTATATACGTCTAGAACTTTATATATCCTAACATAAGGCAACCTAACATCTCGGACGCAATATTTTACAACATTCCATTCGTGTCGGCACCTACTTCTCGGTGGCAACATTATATACGTATTTAACGTTATATGTCCTAACATAATGCAACCTGATATCTCGGATATAATATTTAACAACATTCGTTACGTGTCGAACCCTACTCCTCGGTGGGAATATTATGTACGTCTATAACGTTATATGTCCTAACCTAAGGCAATCTAACATCTCGGAGGTAATATTTTACAACATTTCTTGCGTGTCGGCCCCTACTTCTTGGTGGGAACATTATGTACGACTATAACGTTATACGTCCTAACCTAAGGCAACCTAACATCTCGAATGTTATATTTCACATCATTCGTGGCGTGTCGGCCTCTACTACTCGGTGGGAACATTATGTACGTCTATAACGTTATATGTCCTAACCTAAGGCAACCTAACACCTCGTATGTAATATTTTACAACATTCGTGGCGTGTCGGCCCCTACTTCTCGGTGGGAACATTATGTACGGCTATAACGTTATATGTCCTAACCTAAGGCAACCTAACACATCGGATGTAATATTTAACAACATTCGTGGCGTGTCGGCCACTACTTCTCGGTGGGAACATTACGTGCAGCTATAACGTAATATGTCCTAACCTAAGGCAACCTAACATCTCGGATGTTATATTTTACAACATTCCTTGCGTGTCGGCGCATACTGCTCGGTGGGAACATTATGTACGTCTATAACGTTATATATCCTAACCTAAGGCAACCTAACATCTCGGATGTAACATTTTACAACATTCCTTGCTTGTCGGCCCCTACTTCTTGGTGGGAACATTATGTACGTATATAACGTTACATGCCCTAACCTAAGCAAACCTAACATCTCGGATGTAATATTTCACAACATTCGTGGCGATTCGGCCTCTACTTCCCGGTGGGAACATTATGTACGTCTATATCATTATGTGCCCTAACCTAAGGCAACCTAACACCTCGTATGTAATATTTTACAGCATTCCTTGCGTGTTGGCACCTACTTCTTGGTGGGAACATTATGTACGTATATAACGTTATATGCTCTAACCTAAGCAAACCTAACATCTCGGATGTAATATTTCACATCATTCGTGGCGTGTAGGCCTCTACTTCTCGGTGGGAACATTATGTGCGTCTATAACGTTATATGTCCTAACCTAAGGCAACCTAACACCTCGGATGTAATATTTAACAACATTCGTGGCGTGCCGGCCCCTACTTCTTGGTGGGAACATTATGTACGTATATAACGTTATATGTCCTACCCTAAGGTAACGTAGCATCCCGGATGTAATATTTAACAGCATTCCTTGCGTGCCGGCTCCTACTTTTCGGTGGTAACATTATATACGTCTATAACATTATATGTCCTATCCTAGGGCAACCTAACATCTCGGATGTAATATTTTACAACATTTCTTGCGTGTCGGCCCCTACTTCTCGGGGGTACATTATGTACGGCTATAACGTTATGTGTCCTAACCTAAGTTAACCTAACACCTCGTATGTAATATTTTACAACTTTCGGTGCGTGTGGGCCTCTACTTCTCGGTGGGAACATTATGTACGCCTACAACGTTATATGTCCTAACCTAAGGCAACCTAACGCCTCGTATGTAATATTTTACAACATTCGTGGCGTGTCGGCCCCTACTTCTCGGTGGGAACATTATGTACGGCTATAACGTTATATGTCCTAACCTAAGGCAACCTAACACCTCGGATGTAATATTTAACAACATTCGTGGCGTGTCGGCCACTACTTCTCGGTGGGAACATTATGTGCAGCTATAACGTAATATGTCCTAACCTAAAGCAACCTAACATCTCGGATGTTATATTTTACAACATTCCTTGCGTGTCGGCGCATACTGCTCGGTGGGAACATTATGTACGTCTATATCATTATGTGTCCTAACCTAAGGCAACCTAACACCTCGTATGTAATATTTTACAGCATTCCTTGCGTGTTGGCACCTACTTTTCGGTGGTAACATTATATACGTCTATAACGTTATATGTCCTATCCTAGGGCAACCTAACATCTCGGATGTAATATTTTACAACATTCCTTGCGTGTCGGCCCCTACTTCTCGGTGGGAACATTATGTACGGCTGTAACGTTATATGTCCTAACCTAAGGCAACCTAACATCTCGGACACAATATTTAACAACATTCGTTAAGAGTCGACCCCTACTCCTCGGTGGGAACATTATGTACGTCTATAACGTTATATATCCCAACCTAAGGCAACCTAACATCTCGGATGTAATATTTTACAACATTCCTTGCGTGTCGGCCCCTACTTCTTGGTGGGAACATTATGTACGTATATAACGTTATATGTCCTAATCTAAGCAAACCTAACATCTTGGATGTAATATTTCACAACATTCGTGGCGTGTCGGCCTCTACTTCTCGATGGGAACATTATGTACGTCTATAACGTTATGTGCCCTAACCTAAGGCAACCTAACACCTCGTATGTAATATTTTACAACATTCGTGGCGTGTAGGCCTCTACTTCTCGGTGGGAACATTATGCACGTCTATAACGTTATATGTCCTAACCTAAGGCAACCTAACACCTCGTATGTAATATTTTACAACATTCGTGGCGTGTCGGCCCCTACTTCTCGGTGCGAACATTATGTACTTCTATAACGTTACATATCCTAACGTAAGGCAACCTAACATCTCGGATTTAATATTTCCCAACATTCCTTGCGTGTCGGCACCTACTTCTCGGTGGGAACATTATGTGCGTCTATAACGTTATATGTCCTAACGTAAGGCAACCTAACATCTCGGATGTAATATTTTCCAACATTCCTTGCGTGTCGGCAACTACTTCTCGGTGGGAACATTATGTACGGCTAAAACATTGTATGTCCTAACCTAAGGCCACCTAACATCTCGGACGCAATATTTTACAACATTCCATTCGTGTCGGCACCTACTTCTCAGTGGTAACATTATGTACGCATATAACGTTATATGTCCTAACCTAATGCAACCTGATATCTCGGACACAATATTTAACAACATTCGTTACGTGTCGACTTCTAATCCTCGGTGGGAACATTATGTACGTCTATAACGTTATATGTCCTAACCTAAGGCAATGTAACATCTCGGATGTAATATTTTACAACATTCGTAGCGTGTTGGTGCCCACTTCTCGGTGGGTGCATTATATACATCTATAATGCAATATATCCTAACCTAAGGAAGCCTAACATCTCGGATATAACATTTCACAACATTCGTGGCGTGTCGGCCCCTGCTTCTCGGTTGGAACATTATGTACGGCTATAACGTTTTATGTCCTAACCGAAGGCAACCTAACATCTCGGACGCAATATTTTACAACATTCCATGCGTGTCGGCACCTAATTCTCGGTGGGAACATTATGTACGTCTATAACGTTATATGTCCTATCCTACCGCAACCTAACATCTCGGATGTAATATTTTACAACATTCCTTGCGTGTCGGCACCTACTTTTCGGTGGGAACATTATGTACGGCTATAACGTTATATGTCCTGACCTAAGGCAAACTAACACCTCGGATGTAATATTTAACAACATTCGTGACGTGTCGACCACTACTTCTCGGTGGGAACATTATGTGCAGCTATAACGTAATATGTCCTAACCTAAGGCAACCTAACATCTCGGATGTAATATTTAACAACATTCCTTGCGTGTCGGCGCATACTGCTCCGTGAGAATATTATATACGTCTAGAACTTTATGTATCCTAACATAAGGCAACCTAACGTCTCGGATGTAATATTTCACAACATTCCTTGCGTATCGGCGCCTACTTCTCGGTGGGAACATTATGTACGGCTAAAACATTATATGTCCTAACCTAAGGCCACCTAACATCTCGGACGCAATATTTTACAACATTCCATTCGTGTCGGCCCCTACTTCTTGGTGGGAACATTATGTACGTATATAACGTTATATGTCCTAACCTAAGGCAACCTAACACCTCGTATGTAATATTTTACAACATTCGTGGCGTGTCGGCCCCTACTTCTAGGTGGGAACATTATGTACGGCTATAACGTTATATGTCCTAACCTAAGGCAACCTAACACATCGGATGTAATATTTAACAACATTCGTGGCGTGTCGGCCACTACTTCTCGGTGGGAACATTATGTGCAGCTATAACGTAATATGTCCTAACCTAAGGCAACCTAACATCTCGGATGTTATATTTTACAACATTCCTTGCGTGTCGGCGCATACTGCTCGGTGGGAACATTATGTACGTCTATAACGTTATATATCCTAACCTAAGGCAACCCAACAACTCGTATGTAATATTTTACAACATTCGTGGCGTGTGGGCCTCTACTTCTCGGTGGGAACATTATGTACGTCTATAACGTTATATGTCCTAACGTAAGGCAACCTAACACCTTGGATGTAATATTTAACAACATTCGTGGCGTGTCGGCCACTACTTCTCGGTGGGAACATTATGTGCAGCTATAACGTAATATGTCCTAACCTAAGGCAACCTAACATCTCGGATGTAATATTTTACAACATTCCTTGCGTGTCGGCCCCTACTTCTTGGTGGGAACATTATGTACGTATATAACGTTATATGTCCTAACCTAAGCAAACCTAACATCTCGGATGTAATATTTCACAACATTCCTTGCGTGTCGGCACCTACTTCTTGGTGGGAACATTATGTGCAGCTATAACGTAATATGTCCTAACCTAAGGCAACCTAACATCTCGTATGTAATATTTTACAACATTCGTGGCGTGTCGGCCCCTACTTCTCGGTGGGAACATTATGTACTTCTATAACGTTACATATCCTAACGTAAGACAACCTAACATCTCGGATTTAATATTTTCCAACATTCCTTGCTTGTCGGCACCTACTTCTCGGTGGGAACATTATGTGCGCCTATAACGTTATATGTCCTAACGTAAGGCAACCTAACATCTCGGATGTAATATTTCACTACATTCCTTGCGTGTCGGCGCCTACTTCTCGTTGGGAACATTATGTACGGCTATAACATTATATGTCCTAACCTAAGGCCACCTAACATGTCGGATGCAATATTTTACAACATTCCATGCGTGTCGGCACCTACTTCTCGGTGGGAACAGTATGTACGTATATAACGTTATATGTCCTAACCTAATGCAACCTGATATCTCGGACACAATATTTAACAACAATCGTTACGTGTCGACCCCTACTCCTCGGTGGGAACATTATGTACCTCTATAACGTTATATATCCTAACCTAAGGCAACCTAACATCTCGGATGTAATATTTTACAACATTCCCTGCGTGTTCGGCCCCTACTTCTTGGTGGGAACATTATGTACGTATATAACGTTATATGTCCTAACCTAAGCCAACCTAACACCTCGTATGTAATATTTTACAACATTCGTGGCGTGTGGGCCTCTACTTCTCGGTGGGAACATTATGTACGTCTATAACGTTATATGTCCTAACCCAAGGCAACCTAACACCTCGTATGTAATATTTTACAACATTCGTGGCGTGTCGGCCCCTACTTCTCGGTGGGAACATTATGTACGGCTATAACGTTATATGTCCTAACCTAAGGCAACCTAACACATCGGATGTAATATTTAACAACATTCGTGGCGTGTCGGCCACTACTTCTCGGTGGGAACATTATGTGCGTCTATAACGTTATTTGTCCTAACGTAAGGCAACCTAACATCTCAGATGTAAAATTTTCCAGCATTCCTTGCGTGTCGGCGCCTACTTCTCGGTGGGAACATTATGTACGGCTATAACATTATATGCCCTAACCTAAGGCCACCTAACATCTCGGACGCAATATTTTACAACATTCCATGCGTGTCGGCACCTACTTCTCGGTGGGAACATTATGTACGTATATAACGTTATATGTCCTAACCTAATGCAACCTGATATCTCGGACACAGTATTTAACAACATTCGTTACGTGTCGACCCCTACTCCTCGGTGGGAACATTATGTACCTCTATAACGTTATATATCCTAACCTAAGGCAACCTAACATCTCGGATGTAATATTTTACAACATTCGTGGCGTGTAGGCCTCTACTTCTCGGTGGGAACATTATGTGCGTCTATAACGTTATATGTCCTAACCTAAGGCAACCTAACTCCTCGGATGTAATATTTAACAACATTCGTGGCGTGCCGGCCCCTACTTCTTGGTGGGAACATTATGTACGTATATAACGTTATATGTCCTATCCTAAGGTAACGTAGCATCCCGGATGTAATATTTAACAGCATTCCTTGCGTGCCGGCTCCTACTTTTCGGTGGTAACATTATATACGTCTATAACGTTATATGTCCTATCCTAGGGCAACCTAACATCTCGGATGTAATATTTTACAACATTTCTTGCGTGTCGGCCCCTAATTCTCGGGGGTACATTATGTACGGCTATAACGTTATGTGTCCTAACCTAAGTTAACCTAACACCTCGTATGTAATATTTTACAACTTTCGTGGCGTGTGGGCCTCTACTTCTCGGTGGGAACATTATGTACGTCTACAACGTTATATGTCCTAACCTAAGGCAACCTAACGCCTCGTATGTAATATTTTACAACATTCGTGGCGTGTCGGCCCCTACTTCTCGGTGGGAACATTATGTACGGCTATAACGTTATATGTCCTAACCTAAGGCAACCTAACACCTCGGATGTAATATTTAACAACATTCGTGGCGTGTCGGCCACTACTTCTCGGTGGGATCATTATGTGCAGCTATAACGTAATATGTCCTAACCTAAAGCAACCTAACATCTCGGATGTTATATTTTACAACATTCCTTGCGTGTCGGCGCATACTGCTCGGTGGGAACATTATGTACGTCTATATCATTATGTGTCCTAACCTAAGGCAACCTAACACCTCGTATGTAATATTTTACAGCATTCCTTGCGTGTTGGCACCTACTTTTCGGTGGTAACATTATATACGTCTATAACGTTATATGTCCTATCCTAGGGCAACCTAACATCTCGGATGTAATATTTTACAACATTCCTTGCGTGTCGGCCCCTACTTCTCGGTGGGAACATTATGTACGGCTGTAACGTTATATGTCCTAACCTAAGGCAACCTAACATCTCGGACACAATATTTAACAACATTCGTTAAGAGTCGACCCCTACTCCTCGGTGGGAACATTATGTACGTCTATAACGTTATATATCCCAACCTAAGGCAACCTAACATCTCGGATGTAATATTTTACAACATTCCTTGCGTGTCGGCCCCTACTTCTTTGTGGGAACATTATGTACGTATATAACGTTATATGTCCTAACCTAAGCAAACCTAACATCTTGGATGTAATATTTCACAACATTCGTGGCGTGTCGGCCTCTACTTCTCGATGGGAACATTATGTACGTCTATAACGTTATGTGCCCTAACCTAAGGCAACCTAACACCTCGTATGTAATATTTTACAACATTCGTGGCGTGTAGGCCTCTACTTCTCGGTGGGAACATTATGCACGTCTATAACGTTATATGTCCTAACCTAAGGCAACCTAACACCTCGTATGTAATATTTTACAACATTCGTGGCGTGTCGGCCCCTACTTCTCGGTGCGAACATTATGTACTTCTATAACGTTCCATATCCTAACGTAAGGCAACCTAACATCTCGGATTTAATATTTTCCAACATTCCTTGCGTGTCGGCACCTACTTCTCGGTGCGAACATTATGTACTTCTATAACGTTCCATATCCTAACGTAAGGCAACCTAACATCTCGGATTTAATATTTTCCAACATTCCTTGCGTGTCGGCACCTACTTCTCGGTGGGAACATTATGTGCGCCTATAACGTTATATGTCCTAACGTAAGGCAACCTAACATCTCGGATGTAATATTTTCCAACATTCCTTGCGTGTCGGCAACTACTTCTCGGTGGGAACATTATGTACGGCTAAAACATTATATGTCCTAACCTAAGGCCACCTAACATCTCGGACGCAATATTTTACAACATTCCATTCGTGTCGGCACCTACTTCTCAGTGGTAACATTATGTACGCATATAACGTTATATGTCCTAACCTAATGCAACCTGATATCTCGGACACAATATTTAACAACATTCGTTACGTGTCGACTCCTAATCCTCGGTGGGAACATTATGTACGTCTATAACGTTATATGTCCTAACCTAAGGCAATGTAACATCTCGGATGTAATATTTTACAACGTTCGTAGCGTGTCGGCCCCCACTTCTCGGTGGGTGCATTATATACGTCTATAATGCTGTATATCCTAACCTAAGGAAACCTAACACCTCGTATGTAATATTTTACAACATTCGTGGCATGTCGGCCCCTACTTCTCGGTGGGAACATTATGTACGGCTATAACGTTATATGTCCTAACCTAAGGCAACCTAACACCTCGGATGTAATATTTGACAACATTCGTGGCGTGTCGGCCACTACTTCTCGGTGGGAACATTATGTGCAGCTATAACGTAATATGTCCTAACCTAAGGCAACCTAACATCTCGGATGTTATATTTTACAACATTCCTTGCGTGTCGGCGCATACTGCTCGGTGGGAACATTATGTACGTCTATAATGTTATATATCCTAACCTAAGGCAACCTAACATCTCGTATGTAATATTTTACAACATTCCTTGCGTGTCGGCCCCTACTTCTTGGTGGGAACATTATGTACGGCTGTAACGTTATATGTCCTAACCTAAGGCAACCTAACATCTCGGACACAATATTTAACAACATTCGTTACGTGTCGACCCCTACTCCTCGGTGGGAACATTATGTACGTCTATAACGTTTTATGTCCTAACCGAAGGCAACCTAACATCTCGGACGCAATATTTTACAACATTCCATGCGTGTCGGCACCTAATTCTCGGTGGGAACATTATGTACGTCTATAACGTTTGATGTCCTTTCCTACCGCAACCTAACATCTCGAATGTAATATTTTACAACATTCCCTGCGTGTCGGCACCTACTTTTCGGTGGGAACATTATGTACGGCTATAACGTTATATGTCCTAACCTAAGGCAAACTAACACCTCGGATGTAATATTTAACAACATTCGTGGCGTGTCAACCACTACTTCTCGGTGGGAACATTATGTGCAGCTATAACGTAATATGTGCTAACCTAAGGCAACCTAACATCTCGGATGTAATATTTTACAACATTCCTTGCGTGTCGGCGCATACTGCTCCGTGAGAATATTATACACGTCTAGAACTTTATGTATCCTAACATAAGGCAACCTAACGTCTCGGATGTAATATTTCACAACATTCCTTGCGTGTCGGCGCCTACTTCTCGGTGGGAACATTATGTACGGCTAAAACATTATATGTCCTAACCTAAGGCCACCTAACATCTCGGACGCAATATTTTACAACATTCCATTCGTGTCGGCCCCTACTTCTTGGTGGGAACATTATGTACGTATATAACGTTATATGTCCTAACCTAAGCAAACCTAACATCTCGGATGTAATATTTCACATCATTCGTTGCGTGTCGGCCTCTACTTCTCGGTGGGAACATTATGTACTTCTATAACGTTACATATCCTAACGTAAGGCAACCTAACATCTCGGATTTAATATTTTCCAACATTCCTTGCGTGTCGGCACCTACTTCTCGGTGGGAACATTATGTGCGTCTATAACGTTATATGTCCTAACGTAAGGCAACCTAACATCTCGGATGTAATATTTTCCAACATTCCTTACGTGTCGGCACCTACTCCTCGGTGGGAACATTATGTACGGCTAACACATTATATGTCCTAACCTAAGGCCACCTAACATCTCGGACGCAATATTTTACAACATTCCATTCATGTCGGCACCTACTTCTCGGTGGGAACATTATGTACGCATATAACGTTATATGTCCTAACCTAATGCAACCTGATAACTCGGACACAATATTTAACAACATTCGTTACGTGTCGACCCCTACTCCTTGGTGGGAACATTATGTGCGTTTATAACGTTATATGTCCTAACCTAATGCAACCTGATATCTCGGACACAATATTTAACAACATTCGTTACGTGTCGACCCCTACTCATCCGTGGGAACATTATGTACGTCTATAACGTTATATATCCTAACCTAAGGCAACCTAACACCTCGTATGTAATATTTTACAACATTCGTGGCGTGTAGGCCTCTACTTCTCGGTGGCAACATTATGTACGTATATAACGTTATATGTCCTAACCTAAGCAAACCTAACATCTCGGATGTAATATTTCACAACATTCGTGGCGTGTCGGCCTCTACTTCTCGGTGGCAACATTATGTACGTCTATAACGATATGTGCCCTAACCTAAGGCAACCTAACACCTCGTATGTAATATTTTACAACATTCGTGGCGTATAGGCCTCTACTTCTCGGTGGGAACATTATGGACGTCTATAACGTTATATGTCCTAACCTAAGGCAACCTAACACCTCGTATGTAATATTTTACAACATTCGTGGCGTGTCGGCACCTACTTTTCGGTGGTAACATTATATACGTCTATAACGTTATATGTCCTATCCTAGGGCAACCTAACATCTCGGATGTAATGTTTTACAATATTCGTGGCGTGTCGGCACCTACTTTTCGGTGGTAACATTATATACGGCTATAACGTTATATGTTCTATCCTAGGGCAACCTAACATCTCGGATGTAATATTTTACAACATTCCTTTCGTGTCGGCCCCTACTTCTCGGTGGGAACATTATATACGGCTCATAACGTTATATGTCCTAACCTAAGGCAACCTAACACCTCGGATGTAATATTTAACAACATTCGTGGCGTGTCGGCCACTACATCTCGGTGGGAACATTATGTGCAGCTACAACGTAATATGTCCTATCCTAAGGCAGCCTAACATCTCGGATGTAATATTTAACAACACTCGTGGCGTGTCGGCCACTACATCTCGGTGGGAACATTATGTGCAGCTACAACGTAATATGTCCTAACCTAAGCAAACCTAACATCTCGGATGTAATATTTCACAACATTCGTGGCGTGTAGGCCTCTACTTCTCGGTGGGAACATTATGTACGTCTATAACGTTATATATCCTAACGTAAGGCAACCTAACATCTCGGATGTAATATTTTCCAACATTCCTTGCGTGTCGGCACCTACTTCTCGGTGGGAACATTATATACGTCTATAACGTTATATATCCTATCCTAGGGCAACCTAACATCTCGGTCGTTATATTCTACAACATTCCTTGCGTGTCGGCCCCTACTTCTCGGTGGGAACATTATGTGCAGCTATATCGTTATATATCCTAACCAAAGGCAACCTAACATCTCGGATGTAATATTTCACAACATTCCTTGCGTGTCGGCCCCTACTTCTTTGTGGGAACATTATGTACTTCTATAACGTTATATGTCCTAACCTAAGCAAACCTAACATCTCGGATGTAATATTTCACAACATTCGTGGCGTGTAGGCCTCTACTTCTTGGTGGGAACATTGTGTACGTATATAACGTTATATGTCCTACCCTAAGCAAACCTAACATCTCGGATGTAATATTTTACAACATTCCTTGCTTGTCGGCCCCTACTTCTTGGTGGGAACATTATGTACGTGTATAACGTTATATGTCCTAACATAAGCAAACCTAACATCTCGGATGTAATGTTTCACAACATTCGTGGCGTGTCAGCCTCTACTTCTCGGTGGGAACATTATGTACGTCTATAACGTTATGTGCCCTAACCTAAGGCAACCTAACACCTCGTATGTAATATTTTACAACATTCCTTGCGTGTCGGCCCCCATTTCTTGGTGGGAACATTATGTACGTATATAACGTTATATGTCCTATCCTATGGCAACCTAACACCTCGTATGTAATATTTTACAACATTCGTGGCGTGTGGGCCTCTACTTCTCGGTGGGTACATTATGTACGTCTATAACGCTATATGTCCTAACCTAAGGCAACCTAACACCTCGTATGTAATATTTTACAACATTCCTTGCGTGTCGGGGCCTACTTATCCGTGGGAACATTATATACTTCTATAACGTTATATATCCTAACCGAAGGCAGCATAACATCTCGGATGTAATATTTTACAGCATTCCTTGCGCGTCGGCACCTACTTTTCGGTGGTAACATTATACACGTCTATAACGTTATATATCCCATCCTAGTGCAACCTAACATCTCGGACGTTATATTCTACAACATTCGTGGCGTGTCGGCCCCTACTTCTTAGTGGGAACATTATGTACGTATATGACGTTATATGTCCTATCCTAAGGGAACCTAACATCTCGGATGTAATATTTTACAGCATTCCTTGCGCGTCGGCACCTACTTTTCGGTGGTAACATAATATACGTCTATAACGTTATATGTCCTAACCTAAGGCAACCTAACATCTCGGATGTAATATTTTACAACATTCCTTGCGTGTTGGCCCCTACTTCTTTGTGGGAACATTATGTACGTATGTAACGTTATATGTCCTAACCTAAGCAAACCTAACATCTCGGATGTAATATTTCACAACATTCGTGGCGTGTCGGCATCTACTTCTCGGTGGCAACACTATGTACGTATATAACGTTATATGTCCTATCCTAAGGGAACCTAACATCTCGGATGTAATATTTTACAGCATTCCTTGCGCGTCGGCACCTACCTTTCGGTGGTAACATTATATACGTCTATAACGATATGTGCCCTAACCTAAGGCAACCTAACACCTCGTATGTAATATTTTACAGCATTCCTTGCGCGTCGGCACCTACTTTTCGGTGGTAACATTATATACGTCTATAACGTTATATGTCCTAATCTAAGGCAACCTAACATCTCGGATGTAATATTTTACAACATTCCTTGCGTGTTGGCCCCTACTTCTTTGTGGGAACATTATGTACGTATGTAACGTTATATGTCCTAACCTAAGCAAACCTAACATCTCGGATGTAATATTTCACAACATTCGTGGCGTGTCGGCCTCTACTTCTCGGTGGCAACATTATGTACGTCTATAACGATATGTGCCCTAACCTAAGGCAACCTAACACCTCGTATGTAATATTTTACAACATTCGTGGCGTATAGGCCTCCACTTCTCGGTGGGAACATTATGGACGTCTATAACGTTATATGTCCTAACCTAAGGCAACCTAACACCTCGTATGTAATATTTTACAACATTCGTGGCGTGTCGGCACCTACTTTTCGGTGGTAACATTATATACGTCTATAACGTTATATGTCCTATCCTAGGGCAACCTAACATCTCGGATGTAATGTTTTACAATATTCGTGGCGTGTCGGCACCTACTTTTCGGTGGTAACATTATATACGGCTATAACGTTATATGTTCTATCCTAGGGCAACCTAACATCTCGGATGTAATATTTTACAACATTCCTTTCGTGTCGGCCCCTACTTCTCGGTGGGAACATTATATACGGCTCATAACGTTATATGTCCTAACCTAAGGCAACCTAACACCTCGGATGTAATATTTAACAACATTCGTGGCGTGTCGGCCACTACATCTCGGTGGGAACATTATGTGCAGCTACAACGTAATATGTCCTATCCTAAGGCAGCCTAACATCTCGGATGTAATATTTAACAACACTCGTGGCGTGTCGGCCACTACATCTCGGTGGGAACATTATGTGCAGCTACAACGTAATATGTCCTAACCTAAGCAAACCTAACATCTCGGATGTAATATTTCACAACATTCGTGGCGTGTAGGCCTCTACTTCTCGGTGGGAACATTATGTACGTCTATAACGTTATATATCCTAACGTAAGGCAACCTAACATCTCGGATGTAATATTTTCCAACATTCCTTGCGTGTCGGCACCTACTTCTCGGTGGGAACATTATATACGTCTATAACGTTATATATCCTATCCTAGGGCAACCTAACATCTCGGTCGTTATATTCTACAACATTCCTTGCGTGTCGGCCCCTACTTCTCGGTGGGAACATTATGTGCAGCTATATCGTTATATATCCTAACCAAAGGCAACCTAACATCTCGGATGTAATATTTCACAACATTCCTTGCGTGTCGGCCCCTACTTCTTTGTGGGAACATTATGTACTTCTATAACGTTATATGTCCTATCCTAGGGCAACCTAACATCTCGGATGTAATATTTTACAACATTCCTTGCGTGTCGGCCCCTACTTCTTGGTGGGAACATTGTGTACGTATATAACGTTATATGTCCTACCCTAAGCAAACCTAACATCTCGGATGTAATATTTTACAACATTCCTTGCTTGTCGGCCCCTACTTCTTGGTGGGAACATTATGTACGTGTATAACGTTATATGTCCTAACATAAGCAAACCTAACATCTCGGATGTAATGTTTCACAACATTCGTGGCGTGTCAGCCTCTACTTCTCGGTGGGAACATTATGTACGTCTATAACGTTATGTGCCCTAACCTAAGGAAACCTAACACCTCGTATGTAATATTTTACAACATTCCTTGCGTGTCGGCCCCCATTTCTTGGTGGGAACATTATGTACGTATATAACGTTATATGTCCTATCCTATGGCAACCTAACACCTCGTATGTAATATTTTACAACATTCGTGGCGTGTGGGCCTCTACTTCTCGGTGGGTACATTATGTACGTCTATAACGGTATATGTCCTAACCTAAGGCAACCTAACACCTCGTATGTAATATTTTACAACATTCCTTGCGTGTCGGGGCCTACTTATCCGTGGGAACATTATATACTTCTATAACGTTATATATCCTAACCGAAGGCAACATAACATCTCGGATGTAATATTTTACAGCATTCCTTGCGCGTCGGCACCTACTTTTCGGTGGTAACATTATACACGTCTATAACGTTATATATCCTATCCTAGTGCAACCTAACATCTCGGACGTTGTATTCTACAACATTCGTGGCGTGTCGGCCCCTACTTCTTAGTGGTAACATTATGTACGTATATGACGTTATATGTCCTATCCTAAGGGAACCTAACATCTCGGATGTAATATTTTACAGCATTCCTTGCGCGTCGGCACCTACTTTTCGGTGGTAACACAATATACGTCTATAAAGTTATATGTCCTAACCTAAGGCAACCTAACATCTCGGATGTAATATTTTACAACATTCCTTGCGTGTTGGCCCCTACTTCTTTGTGGGAACATTATGTACGTATGTAACGTTATATGTCCTAACCTAAGCAAACCTAACATCTCGGATGTAATATTTCACAACATTCGTGGCGTGTCGGCATCTACTTCTCGGTGGCAACACTATGTACGTATATAACGTTATATGTCCTATCCTAAGGGAACCTAACATCTCGGATGTAATATTTTACAGCATTCCTTGCGCGTCGGCACCTACTTTTCGGTGGTAACATTATATACGTCTATAACGTTATGTGTCCTAACCTAAGGCAGCCTAACATCTCGGATGTAATATTTTACAACATTCCTTGCGTGGTGGCCCCTACTTCTCGGTGGGAACATTATGCACGTCTATAACGTTATATGTCCTAACCTAAGGCAACCTAACACCTCGTATGTAATATTTTACAACATTCGTGGCGTGTCGGCACCTACTTTTCGGTGGTAACATTATATACGTCTATAACGTTATATGTCCTATCCTAGGGCAACCTAACATCTCGGATGTAATATTTTACAACATTCCTTGCGTGTCGGCCCCTACTTCTCGGTGGGAACATTATGCACGTCTATAACGTTATATGTCCTATCCTAAGGCAACCTAACACCTCGTATGTAATATTTTACAACATTCCTTGCGTGCCGGGGCCTACTTATCCGTGGGAACATTATATACTTCTATAACGTTATATATCCTAACCGAAGGCAACATAACATCTCGGATGTAATATTTTACAGCATTCCTTGCGCGTCGGCACGTACTTTTCGGTGGTAACATTATATACGTCTATAACGTTATATATCCTATCCTAGGGCAACCTAACATCTCGGACGTTATATTCTACAACATTCGTGGCGTGTCGGCCCCTACTTCTTGGTGGGAACATTATGTACGTATATAACGTTATATGTCCTATCCTAAGGGAACCTAACATCTCGGATGTAATATTTTACACCATTCCTTGCGCGTCGGCACCTACTTTTCGGTGGTAACATTATATACGTCTATAACGTTATATGTCCTAATCTAAGGCAACCTAACATCTCGGATGTAATATTTTACAACATTCCTTGCGTGTTGGCCCCTACTTCTTTGTGGGAACATTATGTACGTATGTAACGTTATATGTCCTAACCTAAGCAAACCTAACATCTCGGATGTAATATTTCACAACATTCGTGGCGTGTCGGCCTCTACTTCTCGGTGGCAACATTATGTACGTCTATAACGAAATGTGCCCTAACCTAAGGCAACCTAACACCTCGTATGTAATATTTTACAACATTCGTGGCGTATAGGCCTCTACTTCTCGGTGGGAACATTATGGACGTCTATAACGTTATATGTCCTAACCTAAGGCAACCTAACACCTCGTATGTAATATTTTACAACATTCGTGGCGTGTCGGCACCTACTTTTCGGTGGTAACATTATATACGTCTATAACGTTATATGTCCTATCCTAGGGCAACCTAACATCTCGGATGTAATGTTTTACAATATTCGTGGCGTGTCGGCACCTACTTTTCGGTGGTAACATTACATACGGCTATAACGTTATATGTTCTATCCTAGGGCAACCTAACATCTCGGATGTAATATTTTACAACATTCCTTTCGTGTCGGCCCCTACTTCTCGGTGGGAACATTATATACGGCTCATAACGTTATATGTCCTAACCTAAGGCAACCTAACACCTCGGATGTAATATTTAACAACATTCGTGGCGTGTCGGCCACTACATCTCGGTGGGAACATTATGTGCAGCTACAACGTAATATGTCCTATCCTAAGGCAGCCTAACATCTCGGATGTAATATTTAACAACACTCGTGGCGTGTCGGCCACTACATCTCGGTGGGAACATTATGTGCAGCTACAACGTAATATGTCCTAACCTAAGCAAACCTAACATCTCGGATGTAATATTTCACAACATTCGTGGCGTGTAGGCCTCTACTTCTCGGTGGGAACATTATGTACGTCTATAACGTTATATATCCTAACGTAAGGCAACCTAACATCTCGGATGTAATATTTTCCAACATTCCTTGCGTGTCGGCACCTACTTCTCGGTGGGAACATTATATACGTCTATAACGTTATATATCCTATCCTAGGGCAACCTAATATCTCGGTCGTTATATTCTACAACATTCCTTGCGTGTCGGCCCCTACTTCTCGGTGGGAACATTATGTGCAGCTATATCGTTATATATCCTAACCAAAGGCAACCTAACATCTCGGATGTAATATTCTACAACATTCCTTGCGTGTCGGCCCCTACTTCTCGGTGGGAACATTATGCACGTCTATAACGTTATATGTCCTATCGTAAGGCAACCTAACACCTCGTATGTAATATTTTACAATATTCGTGGCGTGTCGGCACCTACTCTTCGGTGGTAACATTATATACGGCTATAACGTTATATGTTCTATCCTAGGGCAACCTAACATCTCGGATGTAATATTTTACAACATTCCTTTCGTGTCGGCCCCTACTTCTCGGTGGGAACATTATATACGGCTCATAACGTTATATGTCCTAACCTAAGGCAACCTAACACCTCGGATGTAATATTTAATAACATTCGTGGCGTGTCGGCCACTACATCTCGGTGGGAACATTATGTGCAGCTACAACGTAATATGTCCTAACCTAAGGCAGCCTAACATCTCGGATGTAATATTTTACAACATTCCTTGCGTGTCGGCGCATACTGCTCCGTGGGAATATTATATACGTCTATAACCTTATATATACTAGCCTAAGGCAACCTAACATCTCGGATGTAATATTTTACAACATTACTTGCGTGTCGGCTCCTACTTATCCGTGGGAACATTATACACTTCTATAACGTTATATATCCTAACCGAAGGCAACATAACATCTCGGACGTTATATTCTACAACATTCGTGGCGTGTCGGCCCCTACTTCTTGGTGGGAACATTATGTACGTATATAACGTTATATGTCCTATCCTAAGGGAACCTAACATCTCGATGTAATATTTTACAACATTCCTTGCGTGTCGGCCCCTACTTCTTGGTGGGAACATTATGTACGTATATAACGTTACATGTCCTAACCTAAGCAAACCTAACATGTCGGATGTAATATTTCACAACATTCGTGGCGAGTCGGCCTCTACTTCTCGGTGGGAACATTATGAACGTCTATAACGTTATGTGCCCTAACCTAAGGCAACCTAACACCTCGTATGTAATATTTTACAACATTCCTTGCGTGTCGGGGCCTACTTATCCGTGGGAACATTATATACTTCTATAACGTTATATATCCTAACCGAAGACAAAATAACATCTCGGACGTGATATTTTACAGCATTCCTTGCGTGTCGGCACCTACTTCTCGGTGGTAACATTATGTGCGTCTCTAACGTTATATGCTCTATCCTAGGGCAACCTAACATCTCGGATGTAATATTTTACAACATTCCTTGCGTGTCGGCCCCTACTTCTTGGTGGGAACATTATACACTTCTATAACGTTATATATCCTAACCGAAGGCAACATAACATCTCGGACGTTATATTCTACAACATTCGTGGCGTGTCGGCCCCTACTTCTTGGTGGGAACATTATGTACGTATATAACGTTATATGTCCTATCCTAAGGGAACCTAACATCTCGATGTAATATTTTACAACATTCCTTGCGTGTCGGCCCCTACTTCTTGGTGGGAACATTATGTACGTATATAACGTTACATGTCCTAACCTAAGCAAACCTAACATGTCGGATGTAATATTTCACAACATTCGTGTCGAGTCGGCCTCTACTTCTCGGTGGGAACATTATGAACGTCTATAACGTTATGTGCCCTAACCTAAGGCAACCTTACACCTCGTATGTAATATTTTACAACATTCCTTGCGTGTCGGGGCCTACTTATCCGTGGGAACATTATATACTTCTATAACGTTATATATCCTAACCGAAGACAAAATAACATCTCGGACGTGATATTTTACAGCATTCCTTGCGTGTCGGCACCTACTTCTCGGTGGTAACATTATGTGCGTCTCTAACGTTATATGTTCTATCCTAGGGCAACCTAACATCTCGGATGTAATATGTTACAACATTCCTTGCGTGTCGGCCCCTACTTCTTGGTGGGAACATTATGTACGTATATAACGTTATATGTCCTAACCTAAGCAAACCTAACATCTCGCACGTAATATTTCACAACATTCGTGGCGTGTCGGCCTCTACTTCTCGGTGGGAACATTATGTACGTCTATAACGTTATGTGCCCTAACCTAAGGCAACCTAACACCTCGTATGTAATATTTTACAACATTCGTGGCGTGTAGGCCTCTACTTCTCGGTGGGAACATTATGTACGTCTATAACGTTATATATCCTATCCTACGGCCACCTAACATCTCGGATGTAATATTTTACAACATTCCTTGCGTGTCGGCCCCTACTTCTCGGTGGGAACATTATGTACGTCTATAACGTTATGTGCCCTAACCTAAGGCAACCTAACACATCGTGTGTAATATTTTACAACATTCCTTGCGTGTCGGCCCCTATTTCTTGGTGGGAACATTATGTACGTATATAACGTTATATGTCCTATCCTATGGCAACCTAACACCTCGTATGTATTATTTTACAACATTCGTGGCGTGTGGGCCTCTACTTCTCGGTGGGTACATTATGTACGTCTATAACGGTATATGTCCTAACCTAAGGCAACCTAACACCTCGTATGTAATATTTTACAACATTCCTTGCGTGTGGGGTCCTACTTATCCGTGGAAACATTATATACTTCTATAACGTTATATATCCTAACCGAAGGCAACATAACATCTCGGATGTAATATTTTACAGCATTCCTTGCGCGTCGGCACCTACTTTTCGGTGGTAACATTATATACGTCTATAACGTTATATGTCCTATCCTAGGGCAACCTAACATCTCGGACGTTATATTCTACAACATTCGTGGCGTGTCGGCCCCTACTTCTTGGTGGGAGCATTATGTACGTATATAACGTTATATGTCCTAACCTAAGCAGACCTAACATCTCGGATGTAATATTTCACAACATTCGTGGCGTGTCGGCCTCTACTTCTCGGTGGGAACATTATGTACGTCTATAACGATATGTGCCCTAACCTAAGGCAACCTAACACCTCGTATATAATATTTTATAACATTCGTGGCGTGTAGGCCTCTACTTCTCGGTGGGAACATTATGCACGTCTATAACGTTATATGTCCTAACCTAAGGCAACCTAACACCTCGTATGTAATATTTTACAACATTCGTGGCGTGTCGGCACCTACTTTTCGGTGGTAACATTATATACGTCTATAACGTTATATGTCCTATCCTAGGGCAACCTAACATCTCGGATGTAATATTTTACAACATTCCTTGCGTGTCGGCCCCTACTTCTCGGTGGGAACATTATGCACGTCTATAACGTTATATGTCCTATCCTAAGGGAACCTAACATCTCGGATGTAATATTTTACAGCATTCCTTGCGCGTCGGCACCTACTTTTCGGTGGTAACATTATATACGTCTATAACGTTATATGTTCTAACCTAAGGCAACCTAACATCTCGGATGTAATATTTTACAACATTCCTTGCGTGTTGGCCCCTACTTCTTTGTGGGAACATTATGTACGTATGTAACGTTATATGTCCTAACCTAAGCAAACCTAACATCTCGGATGTAATATTTCACAACATTCGTGGCGTGTCGGCCTCTACTTCTCGGTGGCAACATTATGTACGTATATAACGTTATATGTCCTAACCTAAGCAGACCTAACATCTCGGATGTAATATTTCACAACATTCGTGGCGTGTCGGCCTCTACTTCTCGGTGGGAACATTATGTACGTCTATAACGATATGTGCCCTAACCTAAGGCAACTTAACACCTCGTATATAATATTTTATAACATTCGTGGCGTGTAGGCCTCTACTTCTCGGTGGGAACATTATGCACGTCTATAACGTTATATGTCCTAACCTAAGGCAACCTAACACCTCGTATGTAATATTTTACAACATTCGTGGCGTGTCGGCACCTACTTTTCGGTGGTAACATTATATACGTCTATAACGTTATATGTCCTATCCTAGGGCAACCTAACATCTCGGATGTAATATTTTACAACATTCCTTGCGTGTCGGCCCCTACTTCTCGGTGGGAACATTATGCACGTCTATAACGTTATATGTCCTATCCTAAGGCAACCTAACACCTGGTATGTAATATTTTACAATATTCGTGGCGTGTCGGCACCTACTTTTCGGTGGTAACATTATATACGTCTATAACGTTATATGTCCTATCCTAGGGCAACCTAACATCTCGGATGTAATATTTTACAACATTCCTTGCGTGTCGGCCCCTACTTCTCGGTGGGAACATTATGCACGTCTATAACGTTATATGTCCTATCCTAAGGCAACCTAACACCTGGTATGTAATATTTTACAATATTCGTGGCGTGTCGGCACCTACTTTTCGGTGGTAACATTATATACGGCTCATAACGTTATATGTCCTAACCTAAGGCAACCTAACACCTCGGATGTAATATTTAACAACATTCGTGGCGTGTCGGCCACTACATCTCGGTGGGAACATTATGTGCAGCTACAACGTAATATGTCCTAACCTAAGGCAGCCTCACATCTCGGATGTAATATTTTACGACATTCCTTGCGTGTCGGCGCATACTGCTCCGTGGGAATATTATATACGTCTATAACCTTATATATACTAACCTAAGGCAACCTAACATCTCGGATGTAATATTTTACAACATTACTTGCGTGTCGGCTCCTACTTATCCATGGGAACATTATACACTTCTATAACGTTATATATCCTAACCTAAGGCAACATAACATCTCGGACGTTATATTCTACAACATTCGTGGCGTGTCGGCCCCTACTTCTTGGTGGGAACATTATGTACGTATATAACGTTATATGTCCTATCCTAAGGGAACCTAACATCTCGGATGTAATATTTTACAGCATTCCTTGCGCGTCGGCACCTACTTTTCGGTGGTAACAATATATACGTCTATAACGTTATATGTCCTAACCTAAGGCAACCTAACATCTCGGATGTAATATTTTACAACATTCCTTGCGTGTTGGCCCCTACTTCTTTGTGGGAACATTATGTACGTATGTAACGTTATATGTCCTAACCTAAGCAAACCTAACATCTCGGATGTAATATTTCACAACATTCGTGGCGTGTCGGCCTCTACTTCTCGGTGGCAACACTATGTACGTATATAACGTTATATATCCTAACCGAAGGCAACATAACATCTCGGATGTAATATTTTACAGCATTCCTTGCGCGTCGGCACCTACTTTTCGGTGGTAACATTATATACGTCTATAACGTTATATATCCTATCCTAGGGCAACCTAACATCTCGGACGTTATATTCTACAACATTCGTGGCGCGTCGGCCCCTACTTCTTGGTGGGAACATTATGTACGTATGTAACGTTATATGTCCTAACCTAAGCAAACCTAACATCTCGGATGTAATATTTCACAACATTCGTGGCGTGTCGGCCTCTACTTCTCGGTGGCAACATTATATACGTCTATAACGTTATATGTCCTATCCTAGGGCAACCTAACATCTCGGATGTAATATTTTACAACATTCCTTGCGTGTCGGCCCCTACTTCTCGGTGGGAACATTATGCACGTCTATAACGTTATATGTCCTATCCTAAGGCAACCTAACACCTGGTATGTAATATTTTACAATATTCGTGGCGTGTCGGCACCTACTTTTCGGTGGTAACATTATATACTGCTATAACGTTATATGTTCTATCCTAGGGCAACCTAACATCTCGGATGTAATATTTTACAACATTCCTTTCGTGTCGGCCCCTACTTCTCGGTGGGAACATTATATACGGCTCATAACGTTATATGTCCTAACCTAAGGCAACCTAACACCTCGGATGTAATATTTAACAACATTCGTGGCGTGTCGGCCACTACATCTCGGTGGGAACATTATGTGCAGCTACAACGTAATATGTCCTAACCTAAGGCAGCCTCACATCTCGGATGTAATATTTTACAACATTCCTTGCGTGTCGGGGCCTACTTATCCGTGGGAAGATTATATACTTCTATAACGTTATATATCCTAACCGAAGACAAAATAACATCTCGGACGTGATATTTTACAGCATTCCTTGCGTGTCGGCACCTACTTCTCGGTGGTAACATTATGTGCGTCTCTAACGTTATATGTTCTATCCTAGGGCAACCTAACATCTCGGATGTAATATTTTACAACATTCCTTGCGTGTCGGCCCCTACTTCTTGGTGGGAACATTATGTACGTATATAACGTTATATGTCCTATCCTAAGGGAACCTAACATCTCGGATGTAATATTTTACAGCATTCCTTGCGCGTCGGCACCTACTTTTCGGCGGTAACATAATATACGTCTATAACGTTATATGTTCTAACCTAAGGCAACCTAACATCTCGGATGTAATATTTTACAACATTCCTTGCGTGTTGGCCCCTACTTCTTTGTGGGAACATTATGTACGTATGTAACGTTATATGTCCTAACCTAAGCAAACCTAACATCTCGGATGTAATATTTCACAACATTCGTGGCGTGTCGGCCTCTACTTCTCGGGGGGAACATTATGTACGTCTATAACGATATGTGCCCTAACCTAAGGCAACCTAACACCTCGTATATAATATTTTACAACATTCGTGGCGTGTAGGCCTCTACTTCTCGGTGGGAACATTATGCACGTCTATAACGTTATATGTCCTAACCTAAGGCAACCTAACACCTCGTATGTAATATTTTACAACATTCGTGGCGTGTCGGCACCTACTTTTCGGTGGTAACATTATATACGTCTATAACGTTATATGTCCTATCCTAGGGCAACCTAACATCTCGGATGTAATATTTTACAACATTCCTTGCGTGTCGGCCCCTACTTCTCGGTGGGAACATTATGCACGTCTATAACGTTATATGTCCTATCCTAAGGCAACCTAACACCTGGTATGTAATATTTTACAATATTCGTGGCGTGTCGGCACCTACTTTTCGGTGGTAACATTATATACTGCTATAACGTTATATGTTCTATCCTAGGGCAACCTAACATCTCGGATGTAATATTTTACAACATTCCTTTCGTGTCGGCCCCTACTTCTCGGTGGGAACATTATATACGGCTCATAACGTTATATGTCCTAACCTAAGGCAACCTAACACCTCGGATGTAATATTTAACAACATTCGTGGCGTGTCGGCCACTACATCTCGGTGGGAACATTATGTGCAGCTACAACGTAATATGTCCTAACCTAAGGCAGCCTCACATCTCGGATGTAATATTTTACAACATTCCTTGCGCGTCGGCACCTACTTTTCGGTGGTAACAATATATACGTCTATAACGTTATATGTCCTAACCTAAGGCAACCTAACATCTCGGATGTAATATTTTACAACATTCCTTGCGTGTTGGCCCCTACTTCTTTGTGGGAACATTATGTACGTATGTAACGTTATATGTCCTAACCTAAGCAAACCTAACATCTCGGATGTAATATTTCACAACATTCGTGGCGTGTCGGCCTCTACTTCTCGGTGGCAACACTATGTACGTATATAACGTTATATGTCCTATCCTAAGGGAACCTAACATCTCGGATGTAATATTTTACAGCATTCCTTGCGCGTCGGCACCTACTTTTCGGTGGTAACATTATATACGTCTATAACGTTATATGTCCTAACCTAAGGCAACCTAACATCTCGGATGTAATATTTTACAACATTCCTTGCGTGTTGGCCCCTACTTCTTTGTGGGAACATTATGGACGTATGTAACGTTATATGTCCTAACCTAAGCAAACCTAACATCTCGGATGTAATATTTCACAACACTCGTCGCGTGTCGGCCTCTACTTCTCCGTGGCAACATTATGTACGTATATAACGTTATATGTCCTAACCTAAGCAGACCTAACATCTCGGATGTAATATTTCACAACATTCGTGGCGTGTCGGCCTCTACTTCTCGGTGGGAACATTATGTACGTCTATAACGATATGTGCCCTAACCTAAGGCAACCTAACACCTCGTATGTAATATTTTACAACATTCGTGGCGTGTAGGCCTCTACTTCTCGGTGGGAACATTATGCACGTCTATAACGTTATATGTCCTAACCTAAGGCAACCTAACACCTGGTATGTGATATTTTACAATATTCGTGGCGTGTCGGCACCTACTTTTCGGTGGTAACATTATATACGGCTATAACGTTATATGTTCTATCCTAGGGCAACCTAACATCTCGGATGTAATATTTTACAACATTCCTTTCGTGTCGGCCCCTACTTCTCGGTGGGAACATTATATACGGCTCATAACGTTATATGTCCTAACCTAAGGCAACCTAACACCTCGGATGTAATATTTAACAACATTCGTGGCGTGTCGGCCACTACATCTCGGTGGGAACATTATGTGCAGCTACAACGTAATATGTCCTAACCTAAGGCAGCCTCACATCTCGGATGTAATATTTTACAACATTCCTTGCGTGTCGGCGCATACTGCTCCGTGGGAATATTATATACGTCTATAACCTTATATATACTAACCTAAGGCAACCTAACATCTCGGATGTAATATTTTACAACATTACTTGCGTGTCGGCTCCTACTTATCCATGGGAACATTATACACTTCTATAACGTTATATATCCTAACCGAAGGCAACATAACATCTCGGACGTTATATTCTACAACATTCGTGGCGTGTCGGCCCCTACTTCTTGGTGGGAACATTATGTACGTATATAACGTTATATGTCCTATCCTAAGGGAACCTAACATCTCGGATGTAATATTTTACAGCATTCCTTGCGCGTCGGCACCTACTTTTCGGTGGTAACATTATATACGTCTATAACGTTATATGTCCTAACCTAAGGCAACCTAACATCTCGGATGTAATATTTTACAACATTCCTTGCGTGTTGGCCCCTACTTCTTTGTGGGGACATTATGTACGTATGTAACGTTATATGTCCTAACCTAAGCAAACCTAACATCTCGGATGTAATATTTCACAACATTCGTGGCGTGTCGGCCTCTACTTCTCGGTGGCAACACTATGTACGTATATAACGTTATATGTCCTAACCTAAGGCAACCTAACATCTCGGATGTAATATTTTACAACATTCCTTGCGTGTTGGCCCCTACTTCTTTGTGGGAACATTATGGACGTATGTAACGTTATATGTCCTAACCTAAGCAAACCTAACATCTCGGATGTAATATTTCACAACACTCGTCGCGTGTCGGCCTCTACTTCTCCGTGGCAACATTATGTACGTATATAACGTTATATGTCCTAACCTAAGCAGACCTAACATCTCTGATGTAATATTTCACAACATTCGTGGCGTGTCGGCCTCTACTTCTCGGTGGGAACATTATGTACGTCTATAACGATATGTGCCCTAACCTAAGGCAACCTAACACCTCGTATGTAATATTTTACAACATTCGTGGCGTGTGGGCCTCTACTTCTCGGTGGGTACATTATGTACGTCTATAACGGTATATGTCCTAACCTAAGGCAACCTAACACCTCGTATGTAATATTTTACAACATTCCTTGCGTGTCGGGTCCTACTTATCCGTGGGAACATTATATACTTCTATAACGTTATATATCCTAACCGAAGGCAACATAACATCTCGGATGTAATATTTTACAGCATTCCTTGCGCGTCGGCACCTACTTTTCGGTGGTAACATTATATACGTCTGTAACGTTATATATCCTATCCTAGGGCAACCTAACATCTCGGACGTTATATTCTACAACATTCGTGGCGCGTCGGCCCCTACTTCTTGGTGGGAACATTATGTACGTATATAACGTTATATGTCCTATCCTAAGGGAACCTAACATCTCGGATGTAATATTTTACAGCATTACTTGCGCGTCGGCACCTACTTTTCGGTGGTAACATTATATACGTCTATAACGTTATATGTCCTAACCTAAGGCAACCTAACATCTCGGATGTAATATTTTACAACATTCCTTGCGTGTTGGCCCCTACTTCTTTGTGGGAACATTATGTACGTATGTAACGTTATATGTCCTAACCTAAGCAAACCTAACTTCTCGGATGTAATATTTCACAACATTCGTGGCGTGTCGGCCTCTACTTCTCGGTGGCAACATTATGTACGTATATAACGTTATATGTCCTAACCTAAGCAGACCTAACATCTCGGATGTAATATTTCACAACATTCGTGGCGTGTCGGCCTCTACTTCTCCGTGGCAACATTATGTACGTATATAACGTTATATGTCCTAACCTAAGCAGACCTAACATCTCTGATGTAATATTTCACAACATTCGTGGCGTGTCGGCCTCTACTTCTCGGTGGGAACATTATGTACGTCTATAACGATATGTGCCCTAACCTAAGGCAACCTAACACCTCGTATGTAATATTTTACAACATTCGTGGCGTGTGGGCCTCTACTTCTCGGTGGGTACATTATGTACGTCTATAACGGTATATGTCCTAACCTAAGGCAACCTAACACCTCGTATGTAATATTTTACAACATTCCTTGCGTGTCGGGTCCTACTTATCCGTGGGAACATTATATACTTCTATAACGTTATATATCCTAACCGAAGGCAACATAACATCTCGGATGTAATATTTTACAGCATTCCTTGCGCGTCGGCACCTACTTTTCGGTGGTAACATTATATACGTCTGTAACGTTATATATCCTATCCTAGGGCAACCTAACATCTCGGACGTTATATTCTACAACATTCGTGGCGCGTCGGCCCCTACTTCTTGGTGGGAACATTATGTACGTATATAACGTTATATGTCCTATCCTAAGGGAACCTAACATCTCGGATGTAATATTTTACAGCATTACTTGCGCGTCGGCACCTACTTTTCGGTGGTAACATTATATACGTCTATAACGTTATATGTCCTAACCTAAGGCAACCTAACATCTCGGATGTAATATTTTACAACATTCCTTGCGTGTTGGCCCCTACTTCTTTGTGGGAACATTATGTACGTATGTAACGTTATATGTCCTAACCTAAGCAAACCTAACTTCTCGGATGTAATATTTCACAACATTCGTGGCGTGTCGGCCTCTACTTCTCGGTGGCAACATTATGTACGTATATAACGTTATATGTCCTAACCTAAGCAGACCTAACATCTCGGATGTAATATTTCACAACATTCGTGGCGTGTCGGCCTCTACTTCTCGGTGGGTACATTATGTACGTCTATAACGGTATATGTCCTAAGCTAAGGCAACCTAACACCTCGTATGTAATATTTTACAACATTCCTTCCGTGTCGGGGCCTACTTATCCGTGGGAACATTATATACTTCTAGAACGTTATATATCCTAACCTAAGGCAACCTAACATCTCGGATGTAATATTTTACAGCATTTCTTGCGCGTCGGCACCTACTTTTCGGTGGTAACATTATATACGCCTATAACGTTATATGTCCTATCCTAGGGCAACCTAACATCTCGGATGTAATATTTTACAACATTCCTTGCGTGTCGGCCCCTACTTCTCGGTGGGAACATTATGCATGTCTATAACGTTATATGTCCTATCCTAAGGCAACATAACATCTCGGATGTAATATTTTACAGCATTTCTTGCGCGTCGGCACCTACTTTTCGGTGGTAACATTATATACGGCTATAACGTTATATGTTCTATCCTAGGGCAACCTAACATCTCGGATGTAATATTTAACAACATTCGTGGCGTGTCGGCCACTACGTCTCGGTGGGAACATTATGTGCAGCTACAACGTAATATGTCCTAACCTAAGGTAGCCTGACATCTCGGATGTAATATTTTACAACATTCCTTGCGTGTCGGCGCATACTGCTCCGTGGGAATATTATATACGTCTATAACCTTATATATACTATCCTAAGGCAACCTAACATCTCGGATGTAATATTTTACAACATTACTTGCGTGTCGGCGCCTACTTATCCGTGGGAACATTATACACTTCTATAACTTTATATGTCCTAACCTAAGGCAACCTAACACCTGGTATGTGATATTTTACAATATTCGTGGCGTGTCGGCACCTACTTTTCGGTGGTAACATTATATACGGCTATAACGTTATATGTTCTATCCTAGGGCAACCTAACATCTCGGATGTAATATTTTACAACATTCCTTTCGTGTCGGCCCCTACTTCTCGGTGGGAACATTATATACGGCTCATAACGTTATATGTCCTAACCTAAGGCAACCTAACACCTCGGATGTAATATTTAACAACATTCGTGGCGTGTCGGCCACTACATCTCGGTGGGAACATTATGTGCAGCTACAACGTAATATGTCCTAACCTAAGGCAGCCTCACATCTCGGATGTAATATTTTACAACATTCCTTGCGTGTCGGCGCATACTGCTCCGTGGGAATATTATATACGTCTATAACCTTATATATACTAACCTAAGGCAACCTAACATCTCGGATGTAATATTTTACAACATTACTTGCGTGTCGGCTCCTACTTATCCATGGGAACATTATACACTTCTATAACGTTATATATCCTAACCGAAGGCAACATAACATCTCGGACGTTATATTCTACAACATTCGTGGCGTGTCGGCCCCTACTTCTTGGTGGGAACATTATGTACGTATATAACGTTATATGTCCTATCCTAAGGGAACCTAACATCTCGGATGTAATATTTTACAGCATTCCTTGCGCGTCGGCACCTACTTTTCGGTGGTAACATTATATACGTCTATAACGTTATATGTCCTAACCTAAGGCAACCTAACATCTCGGATGTAATATTTTACAACATTCCTTGCGTGTTGGCCCCTACTTCTTTGTGGGGACATTATGTACGTATGTAACGTTATATGTCCTAACCTAAGCAAACCTAACATCTCGGATGTAATATTTCACAACATTCGTGGCGTGTCGGCCTCTACTTCTCGGTGGCAACACTATGTACGTATATAACGTTATATGTCCTAACCTAAGGCAACCTAACATCTCGGATGTAATATTTTACAACATTCCTTGCGTGTTGGCCCCTACTTCTTTGTGGGAACATTATGGACGTATGTAACGTTATATGTCCTAACCTAAGCAAACCTAACATCTCGGATGTAATATTTCACAACACTCGTCGCGTGTCGGCCTCTACTTCTCCGTGGCAACATTATGTACGTATATAACGTTATATGTCCTAACCTAAGCAGACCTAACATCTCTGATGTAATATTTCACAACATTCGTGGCGTGTCGGCCTCTACTTCTCGGTGGGAACATTATGTACGTCTATAACGATATGTGCCCTAACCTAAGGCAACCTAACACCTCGTATGTAATATTTTACAACATTCGTGGCGTGTGGGCCTCTACTTCTCGGTGGGTACATTATGTACGTCTATAACGGTATATGTCCTAACCTAAGGCAACCTAACACCTCGTATGTAATATTTTACAACATTCCTTGCGTGTCGGGTCCTACTTATCCGTGGGAACATTATATACTTCTATAACGTTATATATCCTAACCGAAGGCAACATAACATCTCGGATGTAATATTTTACAGCATTCCTTGCGCGTCGGCACCTACTTTTCGGTGGTAACATTATATACGTCTGTAACGTTATATATCCTATCCTAGGGCAACCTAACATCTCGGACGTTATATTCTACAACATTCGTGGCGCGTCGGCCCCTACTTCTTGGTGGGAACATTATGTACGTATATAACGTTATATGTCCTATCCTAAGGGAACCTAACATCTCGGATGTAATATTTTACAGCATTACTTGCGCGTCGGCACCTACTTTTCGGTGGTAACATTATATACGTCTATAACGTTATATGTCCTAACCTAAGGCAACCTAACATCTCGGATGTAATATTTTACAACATTCCTTGCGTGTTGGCCCCTACTTCTTTGTGGGAACATTATGTACGTATGTAACGTTATATGTCCTAACCTAAGCAAACCTAACTTCTCGGATGTAATATTTCACAACATTCGTGGCGTGTCGGCCTCTACTTCTCGGTGGCAACATTATGTACGTATATAACGTTATATGTCCTAACCTAAGCAGACCTAACATCTCGGATGTAATATTTCACAACATTCGTGGCGTGTCGGCCTCTACTTCTCCGTGGCAACATTATGTACGTATATAACGTTATATGTCCTAACCTAAGCAGACCTAACATCTCTGATGTAATATTTCACAACATTCGTGGCGTGTCGGCCTCTACTTCTCGGTGGGAACATTATGTACGTCTATAACGATATGTGCCCTAACCTAAGGCAACCTAACACCTCGTATGTAATATTTTACAACATTCGTGGCGTGTGGGCCTCTACTTCTCGGTGGGTACATTATGTACGTCTATAACGGTATATGTCCTAACCTAAGGCAACCTAACACCTCGTATGTAATATTTTACAACATTCCTTGCGTGTCGGGTCCTACTTATCCGTGGGAACATTATATACTTCTATAACGTTATATATCCTAACCGAAGGCAACATAACATCTCGGATGTAATATTTTACAGCATTCCTTGCGCGTCGGCACCTACTTTTCGGTGGTAACATTATATACGTCTGTAACGTTATATATCCTATCCTAGGGCAACCTAACATCTCGGACGTTATATTCTACAACATTCGTGGCGCGTCGGCCCCTACTTCTTGGTGGGAACATTATGTACGTATATAACGTTATATGTCCTATCCTAAGGGAACCTAACATCTCGGATGTAATATTTTACAGCATTACTTGCGCGTCGGCACCTACTTTTCGGTGGTAACATTATATACGTCTATAACGTTATATGTCCTAACCTAAGGCAACCTAACATCTCGGATGTAATATTTTACAACATTCCTTGCGTGTTGGCCCCTACTTCTTTGTGGGAACATTATGTACGTATGTAACGTTATATGTCCTAACCTAAGCAAACCTAACTTCTCGGATGTAATATTTCACAACATTCGTGGCGTGTCGGCCTCTACTTCTCGGTGGCAACATTATGTACGTATATAACGTTATATGTCCTAACCTAAGCAGACCTAACATCTCGGATGTAATATTTCACAACATTCGTGGCGTGTCGGCCTCTACTTCTCGGTGGGTACATTATGTACGTCTATAACGGTATATGTCCTAAGCTAAGGCAACCTAACACCTCGTATGTAATATTTTACAACATTCCTTCCGTGTCGGGGCCTACTTATCCGTGGGAACATTATATACTTCTAGAACGTTATATATCCTAACCGAAGGCAACATAACATCTCGGATGTAATATTTTACAGCATTTCTTGCGCGTCGGCACCTACTTTTCGGTGGTAACATTATATACGCCTATAACGTTATATGTCCTATCCTAGGGCAACCTAACATCTCGGATGTAATATTTTACAACATTCCTTGCGTGTCGGCCCCTACTTCTCGGTGGGAACATTATGCATGTCTATAACGTTATATGTCCTATCCTAAGGCAACATAACATCTCGGATGTAATATTTTACAGCATTTCTTGCGCGTCGGCACCTACTTTTCGGTGGTAACATTATATACGGCTATAACGTTATATGTTCTATCCTAGGGCAACCTAACATCTCGGATGTAATATTTAACAACATTCGTGGCGTGTCGGCCACTACGTCTCGGTGGGAACATTATGTGCAGCTACAACGTAATATGTCCTAACCTAAGGTAGCCTGACATCTCGGATGTAATATTTTACAACATTCCTTGCGTGTCGGCGCATACTGCTCCGTGGGAATATTATATACGTCTATAACCTTATATATACTATCCTAAGGCAACCTAACATCTCGGATGTAATATTTTACAACATTACTTGCGTGTCGGCGCCTACTTATCCGTGGGAACATTATACACTTCTATAACTTTATATATCCTAACCGAAGGCAACATAACATCTCGGACGTGATATTTTACAACATTCGTGGCGTGTCGGCCTCTACTTCTCGGTGGGAACATTATGTGCAGCTATAACGTTATATATCCTAACCTAAGGCAACCTAACATCTCGGATGTAATATTTTACACCATTCTTTGCGTGCCGGCCCCTACTTCTTTGTGGGAACATTATGTACGTATGTAACGTTATATGTCCTAACCTAAGCAAACCTAACATCTCGGATGTAATATTTCTCAACATTCGTGGCGTGCCGGCCTCTACTTCTCGGTGAGAACATTATGTACGTATATAACGTTATATGTCCTAACCTAAGCAAACCTAACATCTCGGATGTAATATTTCACAACGTTCGTGGCGTGCCGGCCTCTACTTCACGGTGGGAACATTATGTACGTCTATAAGGTTATGTGCCCTAACCTAAGGCACCTAACACCTCGTATGTAATATTTTACAACATTCGTGGCGTGTAGGCCTCTACTTCTCGGTGGGAACATTATGTACGTCTATAACGTTATATATCCTAACGTAAGGCAACCTAACATCACGGATGTAATATTTTCCAACATTCCTTGCGTGTCGGAACCTACTTCTCGGTGGGAACATTATGTACGGCTGTAACGTTATATGTCCTAACCTAAGGCAACCTAACATCTTGGACACAATATTTAACAACATTCGTTACGTGTCGACCCTTACTCCTCGGTAGGAACATTATGTACGTCTATAACGTTATATATCCTAACCTAAGGCAACCTAACATCTCGGATGTAATATTTTACAACATTCCTTGCGTGTCGGCCCCTTCTTCTTGGTGGGAAAATTATGTACGTATATAACGTTATGTGCCCTAACCTAAGTCAACCTAACACCTCGTATGTAATATTTTACAACATTCGTGGCGTGTAGGCCTCTACTTCTCGGTGGGAACATTATGCACGTCTATAACGTTATATGTCCTAACCTAAGGCAACCTAACACCTCGTATGTAATATTTTACAACATTCGTGGCGTGTCGGCACCTACTTTTCTGTGGTAACATTATATACGTCTATAACGTTATATGTCCTATCCTAGGGCAACCTAACATCTCGGATGTAATATTTTACAACATTCCTTGCGTGTCGGCCCCTACTTCTCGGTGGGAACATTATATACTTCTATAACGTTATATATCCTAACCGAAGGCAACATAACATCTCGGACGTGATATTTTACAACATTCCTTGCGTGTCGACCCCTACTCCTCGGTGAGAACATTATATACTTCTATAACGTTATATATCCTAACGTATGGCAACCTAACATTTCGGATGTAATATTTTCCAACATTCCATGCGTGTCGGCACCTACTTCTCGGTGGTAACATTACATACGTCTATAACGTTATATATCCTATCCTAGGGCCACCTAACACCTCGTATGTAATATTTTACAATATTCGTGGCGTGTCGGCACCTACTTTTCGGTGGTAACATTATATACGGCTATAACGTTATATGTCCTATCCTAGGGCAACTTAACATCTCGGATGTAATATTTTACAACATTTCTTGCGTGTCGGCCCCTACTTCTCGGTGGGAACATTATGTACGGCTCATAACGTTATATGTCCTAACCTAAGGCAACCTAACACCTCGGATGTAATATTTAACATCATTCGTGGCGTGTCGGCCACTACATCTCGGTGGGAACATTATGTGCAGCTATAACGTAATATGTCCTAACCTAAGGCAGCCTAACATCTCGGATGTAATATTTTACAACATTCCTTGCGTGTCGGCGCATACTGCTCCGTGGGAATATTATATACGTCTATAACCTTATATATCCTAACCTAATGCAAACTAACATCTCGGATGTAATATTTTACAACATTACTTGCGTGTCGGCGCCTACTTATCCGTGGGAACATTATACACTTCTATAACTTTATATATCCTAACCGAAGGCAACATAACATCTCGGACGTGATATTTTACAACATTCGTGGCGTGTCGGCCTCTACTTCTCGGTGCGAACATTATGTGCTGCTACAACGTTATATATCCTAACCTAAGGCAACCTAACATCTCGGATGTAATATTTTACAACATTCCTTGCGTGTCGGCCCCTACTTCTCGGTGGGAACATTATGTACGGCTCATAACGTTATATGTCCTAACCTAAGGCAACCTAACACCTCGTATGTAATATTTTACAATATTCGTGGCGTGTCGGCACCTACTTTTCGGTGGTAACATTATATACGGCTATAACGTTATATGTTCTATCCTAGGGCAACCTAACACCTCGGATGTAATATTTTACAACATTCCTTTCGTGTCGGCCCCTACTTCTCGGTGGGAACATTATATACGGCTCATAACGTTATATGTCCTAACCTAAGGCAACCTAACACCTCGGATGTAATATTTAACAACATTCGTGGCGTGTCGGCCACTACATCTCGGTGGGAACATTATACACTTCTATAACGTTATATATCCTAACCGAAGTCAACATAACATCTCGGACGTGATATTTTACAACATTCGTGGCGTGTCGGCCTCTACTTCTCGGTGGGAATATTATGTGCAGCTATAACGTTATATATCCTAACCTAAGCCAACCTAACATCTCGGATGTAATATTTCACAACATTCGTGGCGTGTCGGACTCTACTTCTCGGTGGGAACATTATGTACGTCTATAACGATATGTGCCCTAACCTAAGGCAACCTAACACCTCGTATGTAATATTTTACAACATTCGTGGCGTGTAGGCCTCTACTTCTCGGTGGGAACATTATGCACGTCTATAACGTTATGTGCCCTAACCTAAGGCAAACTAACACCTCGTATGTAATATTTTACAACATTCGTGGCGTGTCGGCCTCTACCTCTCGGTGTGAACATTATGTACGTCTATAACGTTATGTGCCCTAACCTAAGGCAACCTAACACCTCGTATGTAATATTTTACAACATTCGTGGCGTGTAGGCCTCTACTTCTCGGTGGGAACATTATGCACGTCTATAACGTTATATGTCCTAACCTAAGGCAACCTAACACCTCGTATGTAATATTTTACAACATTCCTTGCGTGTCGGCCCCTACTTCTTTGTGGGAACATTATGTACGTATGTAACGTTATATGTCCTAACCTAAGCAAACCTAACATCTCGGATGTAATATTTCTCAACATTCGTGGCGTGCCGGCCTCTACTTCTCGGTGAGAACATTATGTACGTATATAACGTTATATGTCCTAACCTAAGCAAACCTAACATCTCGGATGTAATATTTCACAACGTTCGTGGCGTGCCGGCCTCTACTTCACGGTGGGAACATTATGTACGTCTATAAGGTTATGTGCCCTAACCTAAGGCACCTAACACCTCGTATGTAATATTTTACAACATTCGTGGCGTGTAGGCCTCTAGTTCTCGGTGGGAACATTATGTACGTCTATAACGTTATATATCCTAACGTAAGGCAACCTAACATCTCGGATGTAATATTTTACAACATTCCTTGCGTGTCGGCCCCTACTTCTCGGTGGTAACATTACATACGTCTATAACGTTATATATCCTATCCTAGGGCCACCTAACACCTCGTATGTAATATTTTACAATATTCGTGGCGTGTCGGCACCTACTTTTCGGTGGTAACATTATATACGGCTATAACGTTATATGTCCTATCCTAGGGCAACTTAACATCTCGGATGTAATATTTTACAACATTCCTTGCGTGTCAGCCCCTACTTCTCGGTGGGAATATTATATACGTCTATAACCTTATATATCCTAACCTAATGCAAACTAACATCTCGGATGTAATATTTTACAACATTACTTGCGTGTCGGCGCCTACTTATCCGTGGGAACATTATACACTTCTATAACTTTATATATCCTAACCGAAGGCAACATAACATCTCGGACGTGATATTTTACAACATTCGTGGCGTGTCGGCCTCTACTTCTCGGTGCGAAAATTATGTGCAGCTATAACGTTATATATCCTAACCTAAGGCAACCTAACATCTCGAATGTAATATTTTACAACATTCCTTGCATGTCGGCCCCTTCTTCTTGGTGGGAAAATTATGTACGCATATAACGTTATATGTCCTAACCTAAGCAAACCTATCATCTCGGATGTAATATTTCACAACATTCGTGGCCTGTCGGCCTCTACTTCTCGGTGTGAACATTATGTACGTCTATAACGTTATGTGCCCTAACCTAAGGCAACCTAACACCTCGTATGTAATATTTTACAACATTCGTGGCGTGTAGGCCTCTACTTCTCGGTGGGAACGTTATGCACGTCTATAACGTTATATGTCCTAACCTAAGCAAACCTATCATCTCGGATGTAATATTTCACAACATTCGTGGCGTGTCGGCCCCTACTTCTCGGTGGGAACATTATGTACGGCTCATAACGTTATATGTCCTAACCTAAGGCAACCTAACACCTCGGATGTAATATTTAACAACATTCGTGGCGTGTCGGCCACTACATCTCGGTGGGAACATTATGTGCAGCTATAACGTAATATGTCCTAACCTAAGGCACCCTAACATCTCGGATGTAATATTTTACAACATTCCTTGCGTGTCGGCGCATACTGCTCCGTGGGAATATTATATACGTCTATAACCTTATATATCCTAACCTAAGGCAAACTAACATCTCGGATGTAATATTTTACAACATTACTTGCGTGTCGGCGCCTACTTATCCGTGCGAACATTATACACTTCTATAACTTTATATATCCTAACCGAAGGCAACATAACATCTCGGACGTGATATTTTACAACATTCGTGGCGTGTCGGCCCCTACTTCTCGGTGCGAACATTATGTGCTGCTACAACGTTATATATCCTAACCTAAGGCAACCTAACATCTCGGATGTAATATTTTACAACATTCCTTGCGTGTCGGCCCCTACTTCTCGGTGGGAACATTATGGACGGCTCATAACGTTATATGTCCTAACCTAAGGCAACCTAACACCTCGTATGTAATATTTTACAATATTCGTGGCGTGTCGGCACCTACTTTTCGGTGGTAACATTATATACGGCTATAACGTTATATGTTCTATCCTAGGGCAACCTAACACCTCGGATGTAATATTTTACAACATTCCTTTCGTGTCGGCCCCTACTTCTCGGTGGGAACATTATATACGGCTCATAACGTTATATGTCCTAACCTAAGGCAACCTAACACCTCGGATGTAATATTTAACAACATTCGTGGCGTGTCGGCCACTACATCTCGGTGGGAACATTATACACTTCTATAACGTTATATATCCTAACCGAAGTCAACATAACATCTCGGACGTGATATTTTACAACATTCGTGGCGTGTCGGCCTCTACTTCTCGGTGGGAATATTATGTGCAGCTATAACGTTATATATCTTAACCTAAGCCAACCTAACATCTCGGATGTAATATTTCACAACATTCGTGGCGTGTCGGACTCTACTTCTCGGTGGGAACATTATGTACGTCTATAACGATATGTGCCCTAACCTAAGGCAACCTAACACCTCGTATGTAATATTTTACAACATTCGTGGCGTGTAGGCCTCTACTTCTCGGTGGGAACATTATGCACGTCTATAACGTTATGTGCCCTAACCTAAGGCAAACTAACACCTCGTATGTAATATTTTACAACATTCGTGGCGTGTCGGCCTCTACCTCTCGGTGTGAACATTATGTACGTCTATAACGTTATGTGCCCTAACCTAAGGCAACCTAACACCTCGTATGTAATATTTTACAACATTCGTGGCGTGTAGGCCTCTACTTCTCGGTGGGAACATTATGCACGTCTATAACGTTATATGTCCTAACCTAAGGCAACCTAACACCTCGTATGTAATATTTTACAACATTCCTGGCGTGTCGGCCCCTACTTCTTTGTGGGAACATTATGTACGTATGTAACGTTATATGTCCTAACCTAAGCAAACCTAACATCTCGGATGTAATATTTCTCAACATTCGTGGCGTGCCGGCCTCTACTTCTCGGTGAGAACATTATGTACGTATATAACGTTATATGTCCTAACCTAAGCAAACCTAACATCTCGGATGTAATATTTCACAACGTTCGTGGCGTGCCGGCCTCTACTTCACGGTGGGAACATTATGTACGTCTATAAGGTTATGTGCCCTAACCTAAGGCACCTAACACCTCGTATGTAATATTTTACAACATTCGTGGCGTGTAGGCCTCTACTTCTCGGTGGGAACATTATGTACGTCTATAACGTTATATATCCTAACGTAAGGCAACCTAACATCTCGGATGTAATATTTTACAACATTCCTTGCGTGTCGGCCCCTACTTCTCGGTGGTAACATTACATACGTCTATAACGTTATATATCCTATCCTAGGCCCACCTAACACCTCGTATGTAATATTTTACAATATTCGTGGCGTGTCGGCACCTACTTTTCGGTGGTAACATTATATACGGCTATAACGTAATATGTCCTAACCTAAGGCAGCCTAACATCTCGGATGTAATATTTTACAACATTCCTTGCGTGTCGGCGCATACTGCTCCGTGGGAATATTATATACGTCTATAACCTTATATATCCTAACCTAATGCAAACTAACATCTCGGATGTAATATTTTACAACATTACTTGCGTGTCGGCGCCTACTTATCCGTGGGAACATTATACACTTCTATAACTTTATATATCCTAACCGAAGGCAACATAACATCTCGGACGTGATATTTTACAACATTCGTGGCGTGTCGGCCTCTACTTCTCGGTGCGAAAATTATGTGCAGCTATAACGTTATATATCCTAACCTAAGGCAACCTAACATCTCGGATGTAATATTTTACAACATTCCTTGCATGTCGGCCCCTTCTTCTTGGTGGGAAAATTATGTACGCATATAACGTTATATGTCCTAACCTAAGCAAACCTATCATCTCGGATGTAATATTTCACAACATTCGTGGCCTGTCGGCCTCTACTTCTCGGTGTGAACATTATGTACGTCTATATCGTTATGTGCCCTAACCTAAGGCAACCTAACACCTCGTATGTAATATTTTACAACATTCGTGGCGTGTAGGCCTCTACTTCTCGGTGGGAACATTATGCACGTCTATAACGTTATATGTCCTAACCTAAGCAAACCTATCATCTCGGATGTAATATTTCACAACATTCGTGGCGTGTCGGCCTCTACTTCTCGGTGGGAACATTATGTACGTCTATAACGACATGTGCCCTAACCTAAGGCAACCTAACACCTCGTATGTAATATTTTACAACATTCGTGGCGTGTAGGCCTCTACTTCTCGGTGGGAACATTATGCACGTCTATAACGTTATATGTCCTAACCTAAGGCAACCTAACACCTCGTCTGTAATATTTTACAACATTCGTGGCGTGTCGGCACCGACTTTTCGGTGGTAACATTATATACGTCTATAACGTTATATGTCCTATCCTAGGGCAACCTAACATCTCGTATGTAATATTTTACAGCATTCCTTGCGTGTCGGCCCCTACTTCTCGGTGGGAACATTATGCACGTCTATCACGTTATATGTCCTATCCTAAGGCAACCTAACACCTCGGATGTAATATTTAACAACATTCGTGGCGTGTCGGACACTACTTCTCGGTGGGAACATTATGTGCAGCTATAACGTAATATGTCCTAACCTAAGGCAGCCTAACATCTCGGATGTAATATTTTACAACATCCCTTGCGTGTCGGCGCATACTGCTCCGTGGGAATATTATATACGTCTATAACCTTATATATCCTAACCTAAGGCAACCTAACACCTCGTATGTAATATTTTACAACATTCGTGGCGTGTAGGCCTCTACTTCTCGGTGGGAACATTATGCACGTCTATAACGTTATATGTCCTAACCTAAGGCAACCTAACACCTCGTCTGTAATATTTTACAACATTCGTGGCGTGTCGGCACCGACTTTTCGGTGGTAACATTATATACGTCTATAACGTTATATGTCCTATCCTAGGGCAACCTAACATCTCGGATGTAATATTTTACAGCATTCCTTGCGTGTCGGCCCCTACTTCTCGGTGGGAACATTATGCACGTCTATCACGTTATATGTCCTATCCTAAGGCAACCTAACACCTCGGATGTAATATTTAACAACATTCGTGGCGTGTCGGACACTACTTCTCGGTGGGAACATTATGTGCAGCTATAACGTAATATGTCCTAACCTAAGGCAGCCTAACATCTCGGATGTAATATTTTACAACATCCCTTGCGTGTCGGCGCATACTGCTCCGTGGGAATATTATATACGTCTATAACCTTATATATCCTAACCTAAGGCAAACTAACATCTCGGATGTAATATTTTACAACATTCCTTTCGTGTCGGCCCCTACTTCTCGGTGGGAACATTATATACGGCTCATAACGTTATATGTCCTAACCTAAGGCAACCTAACATCTCGGATGTAATATTTCACAACATTCGTGGCGTGTCGGACTCTACTTCTCGGTGGGAACATTATGTACGTCTATAACGATATGTGCCCTAACCTAAGGCAACCTAACACCTCGTATGTAATATTTTACAACATTCGTGGCGTGTAGGCCTCTACTTCTCGGTGGGAACATTATGCACGTCTATAACGTTATGTGCCCTAACCTAAGGCAAACTAACACCTCGTATGTAATATTTTACAACATTCGTGGCGTGTCGGCCTCTACTTCTCGGTGTGAACATTATGTACGTCTATAACGTTATGTGCCCTAACCTAAGGCAACCTAACACCTCGTATGTAATATTTTACAACATTCGTGGCGTGTAGGCCTCTACTTCTCGGTGGGAACATTATGCACGTCTATAACGTTATATGTCCTAACCTAAGGCAACCTAACACCTCGTATGTAATATTTTACAACATTCCTTGCGTGTCGGCCCCTACTTCTCGGTGGGAACGTTATGTACGGCTCGTAACGTTATATGTCCTAACCTAAGGCAACCTAACACCTCGGATGTAATATTTAACAACATTCGTGGCGTGTCGGCCACTACATCTCGGTGGGAACATTATGTGCAGCTATAACGTAATATGTCCTATCCTAAGGCAGCCTAACATCTCGGATGTAATATTTTACAACATTCCTTGCGTGTCGGCGCATACTGCTCCGTGGGAATATTATATACGTCTATAACCTTATATATCCTAACCTGAGGCAAACTAACACCTCGGATGTAATATTTTACAACATTACTTGCGTGTCGGCGCCTACTTATCCGTGGGAACATTATACACTTCTATAACTTTATATATCCTAACCGAAGGCAACATAACATCTCGGACGTGATATTTTACAACATTCGTGGCTTGTCGGCCTCTACTTCTCGGTGGGAACATTATGTGCAGCTATAACGTTATATATCCTAACCTAAGGCAACCTAACATCTCGGATGTAATATTTTACAACATTCCTTGCGTGTCGGCCCCTACTTCTTTGTGGGAACATTATGTACGTATGTAACGTTATATGTCCTAACCTAAGCAAACCTAACATCTCGGATGTAATATTTCTCAACATTCGTGGCGTGCCGGCCTCTACTTCTGGGTGAGAACATTATGTACGTATATAACGTTATATGTCCTAACCTAAGCAAACCTAACATCTCGGATGTAATATTTCACAACGTTCGTGGCGTGCCGGCCTCTACTTCACGGTGGGAACATTATGTACGTCTATAAGGTTATGTGCCCTAACCTAAGGCACCTAACACCTCGTATGTAATATTTTACAACATTCGTGGCGTGTAGGCCTCTACTTCTCGGTGGGAACATTATGTACGTCTATAACGTTATATATCCTAACGTAAGGCAACCTAACATCTCGGATGTAATATTTTCCAACATTCCTTGCGTGTCGGCACCTACTTCTCGGTGGGAACATTATGTACGGCTGTAACGTTATATGTCCTAACCTAAGGCAACCTAACATCTCGGACACAATATTTAACAACATTCGTTACGTGTCGACCCTTACTCCTCGGTAGGAACATTATGTACGTCTATAACGTTATATATCCAAACCTAAGGCAACCTAACATCTCGGATGTAATATTTTACAACATTCCTTGCGTGTCGGCCCCTTCTTCTTGGTGGGAAAATTATGTACGTATATAACGTTATGTGCCCTAACCTAAGGCAACCTAACACCTCGTATGTAATATTTTACAACATTCGTGGCGTGTAGGCCTCTACTTCTCGGTGGGAACATTATGCACGTTTATAACGTTATATGTCCTAACCTAAGGCAACCTAACACCTCGTATGTAATATTTGACAACATTCGTGGCGTGTCGGCACCTACTTTTCTGTGGTAACATTATATACGTCTATAACGTTATATGTCCTATCCTAGGGCAACCTAACATCTCGGATGTAATATTTTACAACATTCCTTGCGTGTCGGCCCCTACTTCTCGGTGGGAACATTATGTACGGGTATAACGTTATATGTCCTAACCTATGGCAACCTAACACCTCGGATGTAATATTTTACAACATTCCTTGCGTGTCGGCGCATACTGCTCCATGGGAATATTATATACGTCTATAACCTTATATATCCTAACCTAAGGCAACCTAACATCTCGGATGTAATATTTTACAACATTCCTTGCGCGTCGGCGCCTACTTATCCGTGGGAACATTATATACTTCTATAACGTTATATATCCTAACCGAAGGCAACATAACATCTCGGACGTGATATTTTACAACATTCCTTGCGTGTCGACCCCTACTCCTCGGTGGGAACATTATGTACGTCTATAACGTTATATATCCTAACGTATGGCAACCTAACATTTCGGATGTAATATTTTCCAACATTCCTTGCGTGTCGGCACCTACTTCTCGGTGGTAACATTACATACGTCTACAACGTTATATATCCTATCCCAGGGCCACCTAACACCTCGTATGTAATATTTTACAATATTCGTGGCGTGTCGGCACCTACTTTTCGGTGGTAACATTATATACGGCTATAACGTTATATGTCCTATCCTAGGGCAACCTAACATCTCGAATGTAATATTTATCAACATTCCTTGCGTGTCGGCGCATACTGCTCCGTGGGAATATTATATACGTCTATAACCTTATATATACTAACCTAAGGCAACCTAACATCTCGGATGTAATATTTTACAACATTACTTGCGTGTCGGCTCCTACTTATCCGTGGGAACATTATACAATTCTATAACGTTATATATCCTAACCGAAGGCAACATAACATCTCGGACGTGATATTTTACAACATTCGTGGCGTGTCGGCCTCTACTTCTCGGTGGGAACATTATGTACGTCTATAACGATATGTGCCCTAACCTAAGGCAACCTAACACCTCGTATGTAATATTTTACAACATTCGTGGCGTGTAGGCCTCTACTTCTCGGTGGGAACATTATGCACGTCTATAACGTTATATATCCTAACGTAAGGCAACCTAACATCTCGGATGTAATATTTTCCAACATTCCTTGCTTGTCGGCGCATACTGCTCGGTGGGAACATTATGTACGTCTATAATGTTATATATCCTAACGTAAGGCAACCTAACATCTCGGATGTAATATTTTACAACATTCCTTGCGTGTCGGCCCCTACTTCTCGGTGGGAACATTATGTACGTCTATAATGTTATGTGCCCTAACCTAAGGCAACCTAACACCTCGTATGTAATATTTTACAACATTCGTGGCGTGTAGGCCTCTACTTCTCGGTGGGAACATTATGCACGTCTATAACGTTATGTGCCCTAACCTAAGGCAAACTAACACCTCGTATGTAATATTTTACAACATTCGTGGCGTGTAGGCCTCTACTTCTCGGTGGGAACATTATGTACGTCTATAACGTTATATATCCTAACGTAAGGCAACCTAACATCTCGGATGTAATATTTTCCAACATTCCTTGCTTGTCGGCGCATACTGCTCGGCGGGAACATTATGTACGTCTATAATGTTATATATCCTAGCCTAAGGCAACCTAACATCTCGGATGTAATATTTTACAACATTCCTTGCGTGTCGGCCCCTACTTCTCGGTGGGAACATTATGTACGTCTATAATGTTATGTGCCCTAACCTAAGGCAACATAACATCTCGGACGTGATATTTTACAACATTCGTGGCGTGTCGGCCTCTACTTCTCGGTGGGAACATTATGTGCAGCTATAACGTTATATATCCTAACCTAAGGCAACCTAACATCTCGGATGTAATATTTTACAACATTCGTGGCGTGTCGGCCACTACATCTCGGTGGGAACATTATGTGCAGCTATAACGTAATATGTCCTAACCTAAGGCAGCCTAACATCTCGGATGTAATATTTTACAACATTCCTTGCGTGTCGGCGCATACTGCTCCGTGGGAATATTATATACGTCTATAACCTTATATATCCTAACCTAAGGCAACCTAACATCTCGAATGTAATATTTTACAACATTCCTTGCGTGTCGGCGCCTACTTATCCGTGGGAACATTATATACTTCTATAACGTTATATATCCTAACCGAAGGCAACATAACATCTCGGACGTGATATTTTACAACATTTCTTGCGTGTCGACCCCTACTCCTCGGTGGGAACATTATGTACGTCTATAACGTTATATATCCTATCCTAGGGCCACCTAACACCTCGTATGTAATATTTTACAATATTCGTGGCGTGTCGGCACCTACTTTTCGGTGGTAACATTATATACGGCTATAACGTTATATGTCCTATCCTAGGGCAACCTAACATCTCGGATGTAATATTTTACAACATTCCTTGCGTGTCGGCCCCTACTTCTCGGTGGGAACATTATGTACGGCTCATAACGTTATATGTCCTAACCTAAGGCAACCTAACACCTCGGATGTAATATTTAACAACATTCGTGGCGTGTCGGCCTCTACTTCTCGGTGCGAACATTATGTGCATCTATAACGTTATATATCCTAACCTAAGGCAACCTAACATCTCGGATGTAATATTTTCCAACATTCCTTGCGTGTCGTCCCCTTCTTCTTGGTGGGAAATTTATGTACGCATATAACGTTATATGTCCTAACCTAAGGCAACCTAACATCTCGGATGTAATATTTTCCAACATTCCTTGCGTGTCGTCCCCTTCTTCTTGGTGGGAAATTTATGTACGCATATAACGTTATATGTCCTAACCTAAGCAAACCTATCATCTCGGATGTAATATTTCACAACATTCGTGACGTGTCGGCCTCTACTTCTCGGTGGGAACATTATGTACGGCTATAACGTTATATGTCCTAACCTAAGGCAACCTAACACCTCGGATGTAATATTTAACAACATTCGTGGCGTGTCGGCCACTACTTCTCGGTGGGAACATTATGTGCAGCTATAACGTAATATGTCCTAACCTAAGGCAGCCTAACATCTCGAATGTAATATTTTACAACATTCCTTGCGTGTCGGAGCCTACTTATCCGTGGGAACATTATATACTTCTATAACGTTATATATCCTAACCGAAGGCAACATAACATCTCGGACGTGATATTTTACAACATTCGTGGCGTGTCGGCCTCTACTTCTCGGTGGGAACATTATGTGCAGCTATAACGCTATATATTCTAACCTAAGGCAACCTAACATCTCGGATGTAATATTTTACAACATTCCTTGCGTGTCGGCCCCTACTTCTTTGTGGGAACATTATGTACGTATGTAACGTTATATGTCCTAACCTAAGCATACCTAACATCTCGGATGTAATATTTATCAACATTCGTGGCGTGTCGGCCTCTACTTCTCGGTGGGAACATTATGTACGTATATAACGTTATATGTCCTAACCTAAGCAAACCTAACATCTCGGATGTAATATTTCACAACGTTCGTTGCGTGCCGGCCTCTACTTCACGGTGGGAACATTATGTACGTCTATCAGGTTATGTGCCCTAACCTAAGGCACCTAACACCTCGTATGTAATATTTTACAACATTCGTGGCGTGTAGGCCTCTACTTCTCGGTGGGAACATTATGCACGTCTATAACGTTATATGTCCTAACCTAAGGCAACCTAACACCTCGTATGTAATATTATACAACATTCGTGGCGTGTCGGCACCTACTTTTCGGTGGTAACATTATATACGGCTATAACGTTATATGTCCTATCCTAGGGCAACCTAACATCTCGGATGTAATATTTTACAACATTCCTTGCGTGTCGGCCCCTACTTCTCGGTGGGAACATTATGTGCAGCTATAACGTAATATGTACTAACCTAAGGCAGCCTGACATCTCGGATGTAATATTTTACAAAATTCCTTGCGTGTCGGCGCATACTGCTCCGTGGGAATATTATATACGTCTATAACCTTATATATCCTAACCTAAGGCAACCTAACATCTCGGATGTAATATTTTAAAACATTCCTTGCGTGTCGGCCCCTACTTCTCGGTGGGAACGTTATGTGCAGCTATATCGTTATATATCCTAACCTAAGGCAACCTAACATCTCGGATGTAATATTTTACAACATTCCTTGCGTGTCGGCCCCTACTTCTCGGTGGGAACATTATGTGCAGCTATAACGTAATATGTCCTAACCTAAGGCAGCCTAACATCTCGGATGTAATATTTTACAACATTCCTTGCGTGTCGGCGCATACTGCTCCGTGCGAATATTATATACGTCTATAACCTTATATATCCTAACCTAAGGCAACCTAACATCTCGGATGTAATATTTTACAACATTCCTTGCGTGTCGGCGCCTACTTATCCGTGGGAACATTATATACTTCTATAACGTTATATATCGTAACCGAAGGCAACATAACATCTCGGACGTGATATTTTACAACATTCGTGGCGTGTCGGCCTCTACTTCTCGGTGGGAACATTATGTGCAGCTATAACGTTATATATCCTAACCTAAGGCAACCTAACATCTCGGATGTAATATTTTACAACATTCCTTGCGTGTCGGCCCCTACTTCTTTGTGGGAACATTATGTACGTTTGTAACGTTATATGTCCTAACCTAAGCAAACCTAAAATCTCGGATGTAATCTTTCCCAACATTCGTGGCGTGTCGGCCTCTACTTCTCGGTGGGAACATTATGTACGTATATAACGTTATATGTCCTAACCTAAGCAAACCTAACATCTCGGATGTAATATTTTACAACATTCCTTGCGTGTCGGCCCCTACTTCTTTGTGGGAACATTATGTACGTATGTAACGTTATATGTCCTAACCTAAGCAAACCTAACATCTCGGATGTAATGTTTCTCAACATTCGTGGCGTGTCGGCCTCTACTTCTCGGTGGGAACATTATGTACGTATATAACGTTATATGTCCTAACATAAGCAAACCTAACATCTCGGATGTAATATTTCACAACATTCGTGGCGTGTCGGCCTCTACTTCTCGGTGTGAACATTATGTACGTCTATAACGTTATGTGCCCTAACCTAAGGCAACCTAACACGTCGTATCTAATATTTTACAACATTCGCGGCGTGTAGGCCTCTACTTCTCGGTGGGAACATTATGCACGTCTATAATGTTATATGTCCTAACCTAAGGCAACCTAACACCTCGTATGTAATGTTTTACAACATTCTTGGCGTGTCGGCACCTACTCTTCGGTGGTAACATTATATACGTCTATAACGTTATATGTCCTATCCTAGGGCAACCTAACATCTGGGATGTAATATTTTAAAACATTCCTTGCGTGTCGGCCCCTACTTCTCGGTGGGAACATTATGTGCAGCTATATCGTTATATATCCTAACCTAAGGCAACATAACATCTCGGACGTGATATTTTACAACATTCCTTGCGTGTCGACCCCTACTCCTCGGTGGGAACATTATGTACGTCTATAACGTTATATATCCTATCCTAGGGCCACCTAACACCTCGTATGTAATATTTTACAATATTCGTGGCGTGTCGGCACCTACTTTTCGGTGGTAACATTACATACGGCTATAACGTTATATGTCCTATCCTAGGGCAACCTAACATCTCGGATGTAATATTTTACAACATTCCTTGCGTGTCGGCCCCTACTTCTCGGTGGGAACATTATGTACGGCTCATAACGTTATATGTCCTAACCTAAGGCAACCTAACACCTCGGATGTAATATTTAACAACATTCGTGGCGTGTCGGCCACTACATCTCGGTGGGAACATTATGTGCAGCTATAACGTAATATGTCCTAACCTAAGGCAGCCTAACATCTCGGATGTAATGTTTTACAACATTCCTTGCGTGTCGGCGCATACTGCTCCGTGGGAACATTATATACTTCGATAACGTTATATATCCTAACCGAAGGCAACATAACATCTCGGACGTGATATTTTACAACATTCCTTGCGTGTAGGCCTCTACTTCTCGGTGGGAACATTATGCACGTCTATAACGTTATAGGTCCTAACCTAAGGCAACCTAACACCTCGTATGTAATATTTTACAACATTCCTGGCGTGTCGGCACCTACTTTTCGGTGGTAACATTATATACGTCTATAACGTTATATGTCCTATCCTAGGGCAACCCAACATCTCGGATGTAATATTTTACAACATTCCTTGCGTGTCGGCCCCTACTTCTCGGTGGGAACATTATGTACGGCTATAACGTTATATGTCCTAACCTAAGGCAACCTAACACCTCGGATGTAATAATTAACAACATTCGTGGCGTGTCGGCCACTACTTCTCGGTGGGAACATTATGTGCAGCTATAACGTAATATGTCCTAACCTAAGGCAGCCTAACATCTCGGATGTAATATTTTACAACATTCCTTGCGTGTCGGCGCATACTGCTCCGTGGGAATATTATATACGTCTATAACCTTATATATCCTAACCTAAGGCAACCTAACATCTCGGATGTAATATTTTACAACATTCCTTGCGTGTCGGCGCCTACTTATCCGTGGGAACATTATATACTTCTATAACGTTATATATCGTAACCGAAGGCAACATAACATCTCGGACGTGATATTTTACAACATTCGTGGCGTGTCGGCCTCTACTTCTCGGTGGGAACATTATGTGCAGCTATAACGTTATATATCCTAACCTAAGGCAACCTAACATCTCGGATGTAATATTTTACAACATTCCTTGCGTGTCGGCCCCTACTTCTTTGTGGGAACATTATGTACGTTTGTAACGTTATATGTCCTAACCTAAGCAAACCTAAAATCTCGGATGTAATATTTCCCAACATTCGTGGCGTGTCGGCCTCTACTTCTCGGTGGGAACATTATGTACGTATATAACGTTATATGTCCTAACCTAAGCAAACCTAACATCTCGGATGTAATATTTCACAACGTTCGTGGCGTGCCGGCATCTACTTCACGGTGGGAACATTATGTACGTCTATAAGGTTATGTGCCCTAACCTAAGGCACCTAACACCTCGTATGTAATATTATACAACATTCGTGGCGTGTAGGCCTCTACTTCTCGGTGGGAACATTATGTACGTCTATAACGTTATATATCCTAACGCAAGGCAACCTAACATCTCGGATGTAATATTTTCCAACAATCCTTGCGTGTCGGCACCTGCTTCTCGGTGGGAACATTATGTACGGCTGTAACGTTATATGTCCTAACCTAAGGCAACCTAACATCTCGGACACAATATTTAACAACATTCGTTACGTGTCGACCCTTACTCCTGGGTAGGAACATTATGTACGTCTATAACGTTATATATCCTAACCTAAGGCAACCTAACATCTCGGATGTAATATTTTACAACATTCCTTGCGTGTCGGCCCCTTCTTCTTGGTGGGAAAATTATGTACGTCTATAACGTTATGTGCCCTAACCTAAGGCAACCTACCGCCTCGTATGTAATATTTTACAACATTCGTGGCGTGTAGGCCTCTACTTCTCGGTGGGAACATTATGCACGTCTATAACGTTATATGTCCTAACCTAAGGCAACCTAACACCTCGTATGTAATATTTTACAACATTCGTGGCGTGTTGGCACCTACTCTTCGGTGGTAACATTATATACGTCTATAACGTTATATGTCCTATCCTAGGGCAACCTAACATCTCGGATGTAATATTTTACAACATTCCTTGCGTGTCGGCCCCTTCTTCTCGGTGGGAACATTATGTACGGCTATAACGTTATATGTCCTAACCTATGGCAACCTAACACCTCGGATGTAATATTTAACAACATTCGTGGCGTGTCGGCCACTACATCTCGGTGGGAACATTATGTGCAGCTATAACGTAATATGTCCTAACCTAAGGCAGCCTAACATCTCGGATGTAATGTTTTACAACATTCCTTGCGTGTCGGCGCATACTGCTCCGTGGGAACATTATATACTTCGATAACGTTATATATCCTAACCGAAGGCAACATAACATCTCGGACGTGATATTTTACAACATTCCTTGCGTGTAGGCCTCTACTTCTCGGTGGGAACATTATGCACGTCTATAACGTTATATGTCCTAACCTAAGGCAACCTAACACCTCGTATGTAATATTTTACAACATTCCTGGCGTGTCGGCACCTACTTTTCGGTGGTAACATTATATACGTCTATAACGTTATATGTCCTATCCTAGGGCAACCTAACATCTCGGATGTAATATTTTACAACATTCCTTGCGTGTCGGCCCCTACTTCTCGGTGGGAACATTATGTGCAGCTATATCGTTATATATCCTAACCTAAGGCAACATAACATCTCGGACGTGATATTTTACAACATTCCTTGCGTGTCGACCCCTACTCCTCGGTGGGAACATTATGTACGTCTATAACGTTATATATCCTATCCTAGGGCCACCTAACACCTCGTATGTAATATTTTACAATATTCGTGGCGTGTCGGCACCTACTTTTCGGTGGTAACATTACATACGGCTATAACGTTATATGTCCTATCCTAGGGCAACCTAACATCTCGGATGTAATATTTTACAACATTCCTTGCGTGTCGGCCCCTACTTCTCGGTGGGAACATTATGTACGGCTCATAACGCTATATGTCCTAACCTAAGGCAACCTAACACCTCGGATGTAATATTTAACAACATTCGTGGCGTGTCGGCCACTACATCTCGGTGGGAACATTATGTGCAGCTATAACGTAATATGTCCTAACCTAAGGCAGCCTAACATCTCGGATGTAATGTTTTACAACATTCCTTGCGTGTCGGCGCATACTGCTCCGTGGGAACATTATATACTTCGATAACGTTATATATCCTAACCGAAGGCAACATAACATCTCGGACGTGATATTTTACAACATTCCTTGCGTGTAGGCCTCTACTTCTCGGTGGGAACATTATGCACGTCTATAACGTTATATGTCCTAACCTAAGGCAACCTAACACCTCGTATGTAATATTTTACAACATTCCTGGCGTGTCGGCACCTACTTTTCGGTGGTAACATTATATACGTCTATAACGTTATATGTCCTATCCTAGGGCAACCTAACATCTCGGATGTAATATTTTACAACATTCCTTGCGTGTCGGCCCCTACTTCTCGGTGGGAACATTATGTACGGCTATAACGTTATATGTCCTAACCTAAGGCAACCTAACACCTCGGATGTAATAATTAACAACATTCGTGGCGTGTCGGCCACTACTTCTCGGTGGGAACATTATGTGCAGCTATAACGTAATATGTCCTAACCTAAGGCAGCCTAACATCTCTGATGTAATATTTTACAACATTCCTTGCGTGTCGGCGCATACTGCTCCGTGGGAATATTATATACGTCTATAACCTTATATATCCTAACCTAAGGCAACCTAACATCTCGGATGTAATATTTTACAACATTCCTTGCGTGTCGGCCCCTACTTCTTTGTGGGAACATTATGTACGTATGTAAAGTTATATGTCCTAACCTAAGCAAACCTAACATCTCGGATGTAATATTTCTCAACATTCGTGGCGTGTCGGCCTCTACTTCTCGGTGGGAACATTATGTACGTATATAACGTTATATGTCCTAACCTAAGCAAACCTAACATCTCGGATGTAATATTTCACAACGTTCGTGGCGTGCCGGCCTCTACTTCACGGTGCGAACATTATGTACGTCTATAAGGTTATGTGCCCTAACCTAAGGCACCTAACACCTCGTATTTAATATTTTACAACATTCGTGGCGTGTAGGCCTCTACTTTTCGGTGGGAACATTATGCACGTCTATAACGTTATATGTCCTAACCTAAGGCAACCTAACACCTCGTATGTAATATTTTACAACATTCGTGGCGTGCCGGCACCTACTTTTCGGTGGTAACATTATATACGTCTATAACGTTATATGTCCTATCCTAGGGCAACCTAACACCTCGTATGTAATATTTTACAACATTCCTGGCGTGTCGGCACCTACTTTTCGGTGGTAACATTATATACGTCTATAACGTTATATGTCCTATCCTAGGGCAACCTAACATCTCGGATGTAATATTTTACAACATTCCTTGCGTGTCGGCCCCTACTTCTCGGTGGGAACATTATGAGCAGCTATAACGTAATGTGTCCTAACCTAAGGCAGCCTAACATCTCGGATGTAATATTTTACAACATTCATTGCGTGTCGGCCCCTACTTCTTTGTGGGAACATTATGTACGTATGTAACGTTATATGTCCTAACCTAAGCAAACCTAACATCTCGGATGTAATATTTCTCAACATTCGTGGCGTGTCGGCCTCTACTTCTCGGTGGGAACATTATGTACGTATATAACGTTATATGTCCTAACCTAAGCAAACCTAACATCTCGGATGTAATATTTCACAACGTTCGTGGCGTGCCGGCCTCTACTTCACGGTGGGAACATTATGTACGTCTATAAGGTTATGTGCCCTAACCTAAGGCACCTAACACCTCGTATGTAATATTTTACAACATTCGTGGCGTGTAGGCCTCTACTTCTCGGTGGGAACATTATGTACGTCTATAACGTTATATATCCTAACGTAAAGAAACCTAACATCTCGGATGTAATATTTTACAACATTACTTGCGTGTAGGCACCTACTTCTCGGTGGGAACACTATGTACGGCTGTAACGTTATATGTCCTAACCTAAGGCAACCTAATATCTCGGACACAATATTTAACAACATTCGTTACGTGTCGACCCTTACTCCTGGGTAGGAACATTATGTACGTCTATAACGTTATATATCCTAACCTAAGGCAACCTAACATCTCGGATGTAATATTTTACAACATTCCTTGCGTGTCGGCCCCTTCTTCTTGGTGGGAAAATTATGTACGTATATAACGTTATATGTCCTAACCTAAGCAAACCTATCATCTCGGATGTAATATTTCACAACATTCGTGGCGTGTCGGCCTCTACTTCTCGGTGTGAACATTATGTACGTCTATAACGTTATATGTCCTATCCTAGGGCAACCTAACATCTCGGATGTAATATTTTACAACATTCCTTGCGTGTCGGCCCCTACTTCTCGGTGGGAACATTATGTACGGCTATAACGTTATATGTCCTAACCTATGGCAACCTAACACCTCGGATGTAATATTTTACAACATTCCTTGCGTGTCGGCGCATACTGCTCCATGGGAATATTATATACGTCTATAACCTTATATATCCTAACCTAAGGCAACCTAACATCTCGGATGTAATATTTTATAACATTCCTTGCGTGTCGGCGCCTACTTATCCGTGGGAACATTATATACTTCTATAACGTTATATATCCTAACCGAAGGCAACATAACATCTCGGACGTGATATTTTACAACATTCCTTGCGTGTCGACCCCTACTCCTCGGTGGGAACATTATGTACGTCTATAACGTTATATATCCTAACGTATGGCAACCTAACATCTCGGATGTAATATTTTCCAACATTCCTTGCGTGTCGGCACCTACTTCTCGGTGGGAACATTACATACGTCTATAACGTTATATATCCTATCCTAGAGCAACCTAACATCTCGGACGTTATATGCTACAACATTCGTGGCGTGTCGGCCCCTACTTCTTGGTGGGAACATTATGTACGTATATAACGTTATATGTCCTATCCTAAGGTAACCTAGCATCCCGGATGTAATATTTTACAGCATTCCTTGCGCGTCCGCACCTACTTTTCGGTGGTAACATTATATACGTCTATAACGTTATATGTCCTATCCTAGGGCAACCTAACACCTCCTATGTAATATTTTACAACATTCCTGGCGTGTCGGCACCTACTTTTCGGTGGTAACATTATATACGTCTATAACGTTATATGTCCTATCCTAAGGCAACCTAACATCTCGGATGTAATATTTTACAACATTCCTTGCGTGTCGGCCCCTACTTCTCGGTGGGAACATTATGTACGGCTATAACGTTATATGTCCTAACCTAAGGCAACCTAACATCTCGGACGTAATATTTTACAACATTCCTTGCGTGTCGGCCCCTACTTCTCGGTGGGAACATTATGTGCAGCTATATCGTTATATATCCTAACCTAAGGCAACCTAACATCTCGGATGTAATATTTTACAACATTCCTTGCGTGTCGGCCCCTACTTCTCGGTGGGAACATTATGAGCAGCTATAACGTAATGTGTCCTAACCTAAGGCAGCCTAACATCTCGGATGTAATATTTTACAACATTCCTTGCGTGTCGGCCCCTACTTCTTTGTGGGAACATTATGTACGTATGTAACGTTATATGTCCTAACCTAAGCAAACCTAACATCTCGGATGTAATATTTCTCAACATTCGTGGCGTGTCGGCCTCTACTTCTCGGTGGGAACATTATGTACGTATATAACGTTATATGTCCTAACCTAAGCAAACCAAACATCTCGGATGTAATATTTCACAACGTTCGTGGGGTGCCGGCCTCTACTTCACGGTGGGAACATTATGTACGTCTATAAGGTTATGTGCCCTAACCTAAGGCACCTAACACCTCGTATGTAATATTTTACAACATTCGTGGCGTGTAGGCCTCTACTTCTCGGTGGGAACATTATGTACGTCTATAACGTTATATATCCTAACGTAAGGAAACCTAACATCTCGGATGTAATATTTTACAACATTCCTTGCGTGTCGGCCCCTACTTCTCGGTGGGAACATTATGTACGGCTATAACGTTATATGTCCTAACCTATGGCAACCTAACACCTCGGATGTAATATTTTACAACATTCCTTGCGTGTCGGCGCATACTGCTCCATGGGAATATTATATACGTCTATAACCTTATATATCCTAACCTAAGGCAACCTAACATCTCGGATGTAATATTTTACAACATTCCTTGCGTGTCGGCGCCTACTTATCCGTGGGAACATTATATACTTCTATAACGTTATATATCCTAACCGAAGGCAACATAACATCTCGGACGTGATATTTTACAACATTCCTTGCGTGTCGACCCCTACTCCTCGGTGGGAACATTATGTACGTCTATAACGTTATATATCCTAACGTATGGCAACCTAACATCTCGGATGTAATATTTTCCAACATTCCTTGCGTGTCGGCACCTACTTCTCGGTGGGAACATTACATACGTCTATAACGTTATATATCCTATCCTAGAGCAACCTAACATCTCGGACGTTATATGCTACAACATTCGTGGCGTGTCGGCCCCTACTTCTTGGTGGGAACATTATGTACGTATATAACGTTATATGTCCTATCCTAAGGTAACCTAGCATCCCGGATGTAATATTTTACAGCATTCCTTGCGCGTCGGCACCTACTTTTCGGTGGTAACATTATATACGTCTATAACGTTATATGTCCTAACCTAAGGCAACCTAACACCTCGTATGTAATATTTTACAACATTCGTGGCGTGTCGGCACCTACTTTTCGGTGGTAACATTATATACGTCTATAACGTTATATGTCCTATCCTAGGGCAACCTAACATCTCGGATGTAATATTTTACAACATTCCTTGCGTGTCGGCCCCTACTTCTCGGTGGGAACATTATGTACGGCTATAACGTTATATGTCCTAACCTAAGGCAACCTAACACCTCGGATGTAATAATTAACAACATTCGTGGCGTGTCGGCCACTACTTCTCGGTGGGAACATTATGTGCAGCTATAACGTAATATGTCCTAACCTAAGGCAGCCTAACATCTCTGATGTAATATTTTACAACATTCCTTGCGTGTCGGCGCATACTGCTCCGTGGGAATATTATATACGTCTATAACCTTATATATCCTAACCTAAGGCAACCTAACATCTCGGATGTAATATTTTACAACATTCCTTGCGTGTCGGCGCATACTGCTCCGTGGGAATATTATATACGTCTATAACCTTATATATCCTATCCTAAGGCAACCTAACATCTCGGATGTAATATTTTACAACATTCCTTGCGTGTCGGCGCCTACTTATGTGGGAACATTATATACTTCTATAACGTTATATGTCCTAACCGAAGGCAACATAACATCTCGGACGTGATATTTTACAACATTCCTTGCGTGTCGACCCCTACTCCTCGGTGGGAACATTATGTACGTCTATAACGTTATATATACTAACCTAAGGCAACCTAACATCTCGGATGTAATATTTTACAACATTACTTGCGTGTCGGCGCCTACTTATCCGTGGGAACATTGTACAATTCTATAACGTTATATATCCTAACCGAAGGCAACATAACATCTCGGACGTGATATTTTACAACATTCGTGGCGTGTCGGCCTCTACTTCTCGGTGGGAACATTATGTGCAGCTATAACGTTATATATCCTAACCTAAGGCAACCTAATATCTCGGATGTAATATTTTACAACATTCCTTGCGTGTCGGCCTCTACATCTCGGTGGGAACATTATGTGCAGCTATAACGTTATATATCATAACCTAAGGCAACCTAACATCTCGGATGTAATATTTTACAACATTCCTTGCGTGTCGGCCCCTACTTCTCGGTGGGAACATTATGTGCAGCTATATCGTTATATATCCTAACCTAAGGCAACCTAACATCTCGGATGTAATATTTTACAACATTCCTTGCGTGTCGGCCCCTACTTCTCGGTGGGAACATTATGTACGGCTATAACGTTATATGTCCTAACCTATGGCAACCTAACACCTCGGATGTAATATTTTACAACATTCCTTGCGTGTCGGCGCATACTGCTCCATGGGAATATTATATACGTCTATAACCTTATATATCCTAACCTAAGGCAACCTAACATCTCGGATGTAATATTTTACAACATTCCTTGCGTGTCGGCGCCTACTTATCCGTGGGAACATTATATACTTCTATAACGTTATATATCCTAACCGAAGGCAACATAACATCTCGGACGTGATATTTTACAACATTCCTTGCGTGTCGACCCCTACTCCTCGGTGGGAACATTATGTACGTCTATAACGTTATATATCCTAACGTATGGCAACCTAACATCTCGGATGTAATATTTTCCAACATTCCTTGCGTGTCGGCACCTACTTCTCGGTGGGAACATTACATACGTCTATAACGTTATATATCCTATCCTAGAGCAACCTAACATCTCGGACGTTATATGCTACAACATTCGTGGCGTGTCGGCCCCTACTTCTTGGTGGGAACATTATGTACGTATATAACGTTATATGTCCTATCCTAAGGTAACCTAGCATCCCGGATGTAATATTTTACAGCATTCCTTGCGCGTCGGCACCTACTTTTCGGTGGTAACATTATATACGTCTATAACGTTATATGTCCTAACCTAAGGCAACCTAACACCTCGTATGTAATATTTTACAACATTCGTGGCGTGTCGGCACCTACTTTTCGGTGGTAACATTATATACGTCTATAACGTTATATGTCCTATCCTAGGGCAACCTAACATCTCGGATGTAATATTTTACAACATTCCTTGCGTGTCGGCCCCTACTTCTCGGTGGGAACATTATGTACGGCTATAACGTTATATGTCCTAACCTAAGGCAACCTAACACCTCGGATGTAATAATTAACAACATTCGTGGCGTGTCGGCCACTACTTCTCGGTGGGAACATTATGTGCAGCTATAACGTAATATGTCCTAACCTAAGGCAGCCTAACATCTCTGATGTAATATTTTACAACATTCCTTGCGTGTCGGCGCATACTGCTCCGTGGGAATATTATATACGTCTATAACCTTATATATCCTAACCTAAGGCAACCTAACATCTCGGATGTAATATTTTACAACATTCCTTGCGTGTCGGCGCATACTGCTCCGTGGGAATATTATATACGTCTATAACCTTATATATCCTATCCTAAGGCAACCTAACATCTCGGATGTAATATTTTACAACATTCCTTGCGTGTCGGCGCCTACTTATGTGGGAACATTATATACTTCTATAACGTTATATGTCCTAACCGAAGGCAACATAACATCTCGGACGTGATATTTTACAACATTCCTTGCGTGTCGACCCCTACTCCTCGGTGGGAACATTATGTACGTCTATAACGTTATATATACTAACCTAAGGCAACCTAACATCTCGGATGTAATATTTTACAACATTACTTGCGTGTCGGCGCCTACTTATCCGTGGGAACATTGTACAATTCTATAACGTTATATATCCTAACCGAAGGCAACATAACATCTCGGACGTGATATTTTACAACATTCGTGGCGTGTCGGCCTCTACTTCTCGGTGGGAACATTATGTGCAGCTATAACGTTATATATCCTAACCTAAGGCAACCTAATATCTCGGATGTAATATTTTACAACATTCCTTGCGTGTCGGCCTCTACATCTCGGTGGGAACATTATGTGCAGCTATAACGTTATATATCCTAACCTAAGGCAACCTAACATCTCGGATGTAATATTTTACAACATTCCTTGCGTGTCGGCCCCTACTTCTCGGTGGGAACATTATGTGCAGCTATATCGTTATATATCCTAACCTAAGGCAACCTAACATCTCGGATGTAATATTTTACAACATTCCTTGCGTGTCGGCCTCTACTTCTCGGTGGGAACATTATGTGCAGCTATAACGTTATATATCCTAACCTAAGGCAACCTAACATCTCGGATGTAATATTTTACAACATTCCTTGCGTGTCGGCCCCTACTTCTTTGTGGGAACATTATGTACGAATGTAACGTTATATGTCCTAACCTAAGCAAACCTAACATCTCGGGTGTAATGTTTCTCAACATTCGTGGCGTGTCGGCCTCTACTTCTCGGTGGGAACATTATGAACGTATATAACGTTATATGTCCTAACCTAAGCAAACCTAACATCTCGGATGTAATATTTCACAACGTTCGTGGCGTGCCGGCCTCTACTTCACGGTGGAAACATTATGTACGTCTATAAGGTTATGTGCCCTAACCTAAGGCACCTAACACCTCGTATGTAATATTTTACAACATTCGTGGCGTGTAGGCCTCTACTTCTCGGTGGGAACATTATGTACGTCTATAACGTTATATATCCTAACGTAAGGAAACCTAACATCTCGGATGTAATATTTTACAACATTCCTTGCGTGTCGGCACCTACTTCTCGGTGGGAACATTATGTACGGCTGTAACGTTATATGTCCTAACCTAAGGCAACCTAATATCTCGGACACAATATTTAACAACATTCGTTACGTGTCGACCCTTACTCCTGGGTAGGAACATTATGTACGTCTATAACGTTATGTATCCTAACCTAAGGCAACCTAACATCTCGGATGTAATATTTTACAACATTCCTTGCGTGTCGGCCCCTTCTTCTTGGTGGGAAAATTATGTACGTATATAACGTTATATGTCCTAACCTAAGCAAACCTATCATCTCGGATGTAATATTTCACAACATTCGTGGCGTGTCGGCCTCTACTTCTCGGTGTGAACATTATGTACGTCTATAACGTTATATGTCCTATCCTAGGGCAACCTAACATCTCGGATGTAATATTTTACAACATTCCTTGCGTGTCGGCCCCTACTTCTCGGTGGGAACATTATGTACGGGTATAACGTTATATGTCCTAACCTATGGCAACCTAACACCTCGGATGTAATATTTTACAACATTCCTTGCGTGTCGGCGCATACTGCTCCATGGGAATATTATATACGTCTATAACCTTATATATCCTAACCTAAGGCAACCTAACATCTCGGATGTAATATTTTACAACATTCCTTGCGTGTCGGCGCCTACTTATCCGTGGGAACATTATATACTTCTATAACGTTATATATCCTAACCGAAGGCAACATAACATCTCGGACGTGATATTTTACAACATTCCTTGCGTGTCGACCCCTACTCCTCGGTGGGAACATTATGTACGTCTATAACGTTATATATCCTAACGTATGGCAACCTAACATCTCGGATGTAATATTTTCCAACATTCCTTGCGTGTCGGCACCTACTTCTCGGTGGGAACATTACATACGTCTATAACGTTATATATCCTATCCTAGAGCAACCTAACATCTCGGACGTTATATGCTACAACATTCGTGGCGTGTCGGCCCCTACTTCTTGGTGGGAACATTATGTACGTATATAACGTTATATGTCCTATCCTAAGGTAACCTAGCATCCCGGATGTAATATTTTACAGCATTCCTTGCGCGTCGGCACCTACTTTTCGGTGGTAACATTATATACGTCTATAACGTTATATGTCCTAACCTAAGGCAACCTAACACCTCGTATGTAATATTTTACAACATTCGTGGCGTGTCGGCACCTACTTTTCGGTGGTAACATTATATACGTCTATAACGTTATATGTCCTATCCTAGGGCAACCTAACATCTCGGATGTAATATTTTACAACATTCCTTGCGTGTCGGCCCCTACTTCTCGGTGGGAACATTATGTACGGCTATAACGTTATATGTCCTAACCTAAGGCAACCTAACACCTCGGATGTAATAATTAACAACATTCGTGGCGTGTCGGCCACTACTTCTCGGTGGGAACATTATGTGCAGCTATAACGTAATATGTCCTAACCTAAGGCAGCCTAACATCTCTGATGTAATATTTTACAACATTCCTTGCGTGTCGGCGCATACTGCTCCGTGGGAATATTATATACGTCTATAACCTTATATATCCTAACCTAAGGCAACCTAACATCTCGGATGTAATATTTTACAACATTCCTTGCGTGTCGGCGCATACTGCTCCGTGGGAATATTATATACGTCTATAACCTTATATATCCTATCCTAAGGCAACCTAACATCTCGGATGTAATATTTTACAACATTCCTTGCGTGTCGGCGCCTACTTATGTGGGAACATTATATACTTCTATAACGTTATATGTCCTAACCGAAGGCAACATAACATCTCGGACGTGATATTTTACAACATTCCTTGCGTGTCGACCCCTACTCCTCGGTGGGAACATTATGTACGTCTATAACGTTATATATACTAACCTAAGGCAACCTAACATCTCGGATGTAATATTTTACAACATTACTTGCGTGTCGGCGCCTACTTATCCGTGGGAACATTGTACAATTCTATAACGTTATATATCCTAACCGAAGGCAACATAACATCTCGGACGTGATATTTTACAACATTCGTGGCGTGTCGGCCTCTACTTCTCGGTGGGAACATTATGTGCAGCTATAACGTTATATATCCTAACCTAAGGCAACCTAATATCTCGGATGTAATATTTTACAACATTCCTTGCGTGTCGGCCTCTACATCTCGGTGGGAACATTATGTGCAGCTATAACGTTATATATCCTAACCTAAGGCAACCTAACATCTCGGATGTAATATTTTACAACATTCCTTGCGTGTCGGCCCCTACTTCTCGGTGGGAACATTATGTGCAGCTATATCGTTATATATCCTAACCTAAGGCAACCTAACATCTCGGATGTAATATTTTACAACATTCCTTGCGTGTCGGCCTCTACTTCTCGGTGGGAACATTATGTGCAGCTATAACGTTATATATCCTAACCTAAGGCAACCTAACATCTCGGATGTAATATTTTACAACATTCCTTGCGTGTCGGCCCCTACTTCTTTGTGGGAACATTATGTACGAATGTAACGTTATATGTCCTAACCTAAGCAAACCTAACATCTCGGGTGTAATGTTTCTCAACATTCGTGGCGTGTCGGCCTCTACTTCTCGGTGGGAACATTATGAACGTATATAACGTTATATGTCCTAACCTAAGCAAACCTAACATCTCGGATGTAATATTTCACAACGTTCGTGGCGTGCCGGCCTCTACTTCACGGTGGAAACATTATGTACGTCTATAAGGTTATGTGCCCTAACCTAAGGCACCTAACACCTCGTATGTAATATTTTACAACATTCGTGGCGTGTAGGCCTCTACTTCTCGGTGGGAACATTATGTACGTCTATAACGTTATATATCCTAACGTAAGGAAACCTAACATCTCGGATGTAATATTTTACAACATTCCTTGCGTGTCGGCACCTACTTCTCGGTGGGAACATTATGTACGGCTGTAACGTTATATGTCCTAACCTAAGGCAACCTAATATCTCGGACACAATATTTAACAACATTCGTTACGTGTCGACCCTTACTCCTGGGTAGGAACATTATGTACGTCTATAACGTTATGTATCCTAACCTAAGGCAACCTAACATCTCGGATGTAATATTTTACAACATTCCTTGCGTGTCGGCCCCTTCTTCTTGGTGGGAAAATTATGTACGTATATAACGTTATATGTCCTAACCTAAGCAAACCTATCATCTCGGATGTAATATTTCACAACATTCGTGGCGTGTCGGCCTCTACTTCTCGGTGTGAACATTATGTACGTCTATAACGTTATATGTCCTATCCTAGGGCAACCTAACATCTCGGATGTAATATTTTACAACATTCCTTGCGTGTCGGCCCCTACTTCTCGGTGGGAACATTATGTACGGGTATAACGTTATATGTCCTAACCTATGGCAACCTAACACCTCGGATGTAATATTTTACAACATTCCTTGCGTGTCGGCGCATACTGCTCCATGGGAATATTATATACGTCTATAACCTTATATATCCTAACCTAAGGCAACCTAACATCTCGGATGTAATATTTTACAACATTCCTTGCGTGTCGGCGCCTACTTATCCGTGGGAACATTATATACTTCTATAACGTTATATATCCTAACCGAAGGCAACATAACATCTCGGACGTGATATTTTACAACATTCCTTGCGTGTCGACCCCTACTCCTCGGTGGGAACATTATGTACGTCTATAACGTTATATATCCTAACGTATGGCAACCTAACATCTCGGATGTAATATTTTCCAACATTCCTTGCGTGTCGGCACCTACTTCTCGGTGGGAACATTACATACGTCTATAACGTTATATATCCTATCCTAGAGCAACCTAACATCTCGGACGTTATATGCTACAACATTCGTGGCGTGTCGGCCCCTACTTCTTGGTGGGAACATTATGTACGTATATAACGTTATATGTCCTATCCTAAGGTAACCTAGCATCCCGGATGTAATATTTTACAGCATTCCTTGCGCGTCGGCACCTACTTTTCGGTGGTAACATTATATACGTCTATAACGTTATATGTCCTATCCTAGGGCAACCTAACACCTCCTATGTAATATTTTACAACATTCCTGGCGTGTCGGCACCTACTTTTCGGTGGTAACATTATATACGTCTATAACGTTATATGTCCTATCCTAAGGCAACCTAACATCTCGGATGTAATATTTTACAACATTCCTTGCGTGTCGGCCCCTACTTCTCGGTGGGAACATTATGAACAGGCTATAACGTTATATGTCCTAACCTAAGGCAACCTAACATCTCGGACGTAATATTTTACAACATTCCTTGCGTGTCGGCCCCTACTTCTCGGTGGGAACATTATGTGCAGCTATATCGTTATATATCCTAACCTAAGGCAACCTAACATCTCGGATGTAATATTTTACAACATTCCTTGCGTGTCGGCCCCTACTTCTCGGTGGGAACATTATGAGCAGCTATAACGTAATGTGTCCTAACCTAAGGCAGCCTAACATCTCGGATGTAATATTTTACAACATTCCTTGCGTGTCGGCCCCTACTTCTTTGTGGGAACATTATGTACGTATGTAACGTTATATGTCCTAACCTAAGCAAACCTAACATCTCGGATGTAATATTTCTCAACATTCGTGGCGTGTCGGCCTCTACTTCTCGGTGGGAACATTATGTACGTATATAACGTTATATGTCCTAACCTAAGCAAACCAAACATCTCGGATGTAATATTTCACAACGTTCGTGGGGTGCCGGCCTCTACTTCACGGTGGGAACATTATGTACGTCTATAAGGTTATGTGCCCTAACCTAAGGCACCTAACACCTCGTATGTAATATTTTACAACATTCGTGGCGTGTAGGCCTCTACTTCTCGGTGGGAACATTATGTACGTCTATAACGTTATATATCCTAACGTAAGGAAACCTAACATCTCGGATGTAATATTTTACAACATTCCTTGCGTGTAGGCACCTACTTCTCGGTGGGAACACTATGTACGGCTGTAACGTTATATGTCCTAACCTAAGGCAACCTAATATCTCGGACACAATATTTAACAACATTCGTTACGTGTCGACCCTTACTCCTGGGTAGGAACATTATGTACGTCTATAACGTTATATATCCTAACCTAAGGCAACCTAACATCTCGGATGTAATATTTTACAACATTCCTTGCGTGTCGGCCCCTTCTTCTTGGTGGGAAAATTATGTACGTATATAACGTTATATGTCCTAACCTAAGCAAACCTATCATCTCGGATGTAATATTTCACAACATTCGTGTCGTGTCGGCCCCTACTTCTCGGTGGGAACATTATGTACGGCTATAACGTTATATGTCCTAACCTATGGCAACCTAACACCTCGGATGTAATATTTTACAACATTCCTTGCGTGTCGGCGCATACTGCTCCATGGGAATATTATATACGTCTATAACCTTATATATCCTAACCTAAGGCAACCTAGCATCTCGGATGTAATATTTTACAACATTCCTTGCGTGTCGGCGCCTACTTATCCGTGGGAACATTATATACTTCTATAACGTTATATATCCTAACCGAAGGCAACATAACATCTCGGACGTGATATTTTACAACATTCCTTGCGTGCCGACCCCTACTCCTCGGTGGGAACATTATGTACGTCTATAACGTTATATATCCTAACGTATGGCAACCTAACATCTCGGATGTAATATTTTCCAACACTCCTTGCGTGTCGGCACCTACTTCTCGGTGGGAACATTATGTACGGCTATAACGTTATATGTCCTAACCTAAGGCAACCTAACACCTCGGATGTAATAATTAACAACATTCGTGGCGTGTCGGCCACTACTTCTCGGTGGGAACATTATGTGCAGCTATAACGTAATATGTCCTAACCTAAGGCAGCCTAACATCTCGGATGTAATATTTTACAACATTCCTTGCGTGTCGGCGCATACTGCTCCGTGGGAATATTATATACGTCTATAACCTTATATATCCTAACCTAAGGCAACCTAACATCTCGGATGTAATATTTTACAACATTCCTTGCGTGTCGGCCCCTACTTCTTTGTGGGAACATTATGTACGTATGTAACGTTATATGTCCTAACCTAAGCAAACCTAACATCTCGGATGTAATATTTCTCAACATTCGTGGCGTGTCGGCCTCTACTTCTCGGTGGGAACATTATGTACGTATATAACGTTATATGTCCTAACCTAAGGCAACCTAACATCTCGGATGTAATATTTTACAACATTCCTTGCGTGTCGGCCTCTACTTCTCGGTGGGAACATTATGTGCAGCTATAACGTTATATATCCTAACCTAAGGCAACCTAACATCTCGGATGTAATATTTTACAACATTCCTTGCGTGTCGGCCCCTACTTCTTTGTGGGAACATTATGTACGTATGTAACGTTATATGTCCTAACCTAAGCAAACCTAACATCTCGGATGTAATTTTTCTCAACATTCGTGGCGTGTCGGCCTCTACTTCTCGGTGGGAACATTATGTACGTATATAACGTTATATGTCCTAACCTAAGCAAACCTAACATCTCGGATGTAATATTTCACAACGTTCGTGGCGTGTCGGCCTCTACTTCACGGTGGGAACATTATGTACGTCTATAACGTTATGTGTCATAACCTAAGGCAACCTAACATCTCGGATGTAATATTTCACAACATTCCTTGCGTGTCGGCGCATACTGCTCGGTGGGAACATTATGTACGTCTATAATGTTATATATCCTAACCTAAGGCAACCTAACATCTCGGATGTAATATTTTACAACATTCGTGGCGTGTAGGCCTCTACTTCTCGGTGGGAGCATTATGTACGTCTATAACGTTATATATCCTAACGTATGGCAACCTAACATCTAGGATGTAATATTTTCCAACATTCCTTGCGTGTCGGCACCTATTTTTCGGTGGGAATATTATATACTTCTATAACGTTATATATCCTATCCTAGGGCAACCTAACATCTCGGACGTTATATTCCACAACATTCGTGGCGTGTCGGCCCCTACTTCTTGGTGGGAACATTATGTACGTATATAACGTTATATTTCCTATCCTAAGGCAACCTAACATCTCGGAAGTAATATTTTACAACATTCCTTGCGTGTCGGGGCCTACTTCTCGGTGGGGACATTATGTACGGCTGTAACGTTATATGTCCTAACCTAAGGCAACCTAACACCTCGGATGTAATATTTTACAACATTCGTGGCGTGTCGGCCACTACTTCTCGGTGGGAACATTACGTGCAGCTATAACGTAATATGTCCTAACCTAAGGCAGCCTAACATCTCGGATGTAATATTTTACAACATTCCTTGCGTGTCGGCGCCTACTTATTCGTGGGAACATTATATACTTCTATAACGTAATATGTCCTAACCTAAGGCAACCTAACATCTCCGACGCAATATTTTACAACATTCCATGCGTGTCGGCGCCTACTTATCCGTGGGAACATTATACACTTCTATAACGTTATATATCCTAACCGAAGGCAACATAACATCTCGGACGTGATATTTTACAACATCCGTGGCGTGTCGGCCTCTACTTCTCGTTGGGAACATTATGTGCAGCTATAACGTTATATGTCCTATCCTAAGGGAACCGAACATCTCGGATGTAATATTTTACAGCATTCCTTGCGCGTCGGCACCTACTTTTCGGTGGTAACATTATATACGTCTATAACGTTATATGTCCTAACCTAAGGCAACCTAACATCTCGGATGTAATATTTTACAACATTCCTTGCGTGTCGGCCCCTACTTCTCGGTGGGAACATTATGTACGGCTATAACGTTATATGTCCTATCCTAGGGCAACCTAACATCTCGGATGTAATATTTTACAACATTCCTTGCGTGTCGGCCCCTACTTCTCGGTGGGAACATTATGTGCAGCTATATCGTTATATATCCTAACCTAAGGCAACTTAACATCTCGGATGTAATATTTTACAACATTCCTTGCGTGTCGGCCCCTACTTCTTTGTGGGAACATTATGTACGTATGTAACGTTATATGTCCTAACCTAAGCAAACCTAACATCTCGGATGTAATATTTCACAACATTCGTGGCGTGTCGGCCTCTACTTCTCGGTGGGAACATTATGCACGTCTATAACGTTACATGTCCTAACCTAAGCAAACCTAATATCTCGGACGTAATATTTAACAACATTCGTGGCGTGTCGGCCACTACATCTCGGTGGGAACATTATGTTCGTCTATATCGTTATGTGCCCTAACCTAAGGCAACCTAACACCTCGTATGTAATATTTTACAACATTCGTGGCGTGTAGGCCTCTACTTCTCGGTGGGAACATTATGTACGTCTATAACGTTATGTGCCCTAACCTAAGGCAACCTAACAACTCGGATGTAATACATAATAATTATGACGTTATATGTCCTAACCTAAGGCAACCTAACTTCTCGGACGTAATATTTTACAACATTCCTTGCGTGCCGGCGCCTACTTCTCCGTGGGAACATTATATACGTCTATAACGTAATATATCCTAACCTAAGGCAACCTAACACCTCGTATGTATTATTTTACAACATTCGTGGCGTGTCGGCCTCTACTTCTCGGTGGGAAAATTATGTATGGCTATAACGTTATGTGTCCTAACCTAAGGCAACCTAACACCTCGTATGTAATATTTTACAACATTCGTGGCGTGTGGGCCTCTACTTCTCGGTGGGAACATTATGTACGTCTATAACGTTATATGTCCTAACCTAAGCAAACCTAACATCTCGGATGTAATATTTCACAACGTTCGTGGCGTGTCGGCCTCTACTTCACGGTGGGAACATTATGTACGTCTATAACGTTATGTGTCATAACCTAAGGCAACCTAACATCTCGGATGTAATATTTCACAACATTCCTTGCGTGTCGGCGCATACTGCTCGGTGGGAACATTATGTACGTCTATAATGTTATATATCCTAACCTAAGGCAACCTAACATCTCGGATGTAATATTTTACAACATTCGTGGCGTGTAGGCCTCTACTTCTCGGTGGGAGCATTATGTACGTCTATAACGTTATATATCCTAACGTATGGCAACCTAACATCTAGGATGTAATATTTTCCAACATTCCTTGCGTGTCGGCACCTATTTTTCGGTGGGAATATTATATACTTCTATAACGTTATATATCCCAACCGAAGGCAACATAACATCTCGGACGTGATATTTTACAACATTCCTTGCGTGTCGGCACCTACTTCTCGGTGGGAACAGTATGTACGTCTATAACTTTATATGTTCTATCCTAGGGCAACCTAACATCTCGGATGTAATATTTTACAACATTCCTTGCGTGTCGGCGCCCACTTCTCGGTGGGAACATTATATACTTCTATAACGTTATATGTCCTAACCGAAGGCAACATAACATCTCGGACATGACATTTTACAACATTCGTGTCGTGTCGGCCTCTACTTCTCGGTGGGAACCTTATGTGCAGCTATAACGTAATATGTCCTAACCTAAGGCAACCTAACATCTCGGACACAATATTTAACAACATTCGTTACGTGTCGACCGCTACTCCTCGGTGGTAACATTATATACGTCTATAACGTTATATGTCCTATCCTAGGGCAACCTAACATCTCGGATGTAATAATTTACAACATTCCTTGCGTGTCGGCCCCTACTTCTCGGTGGGGACATTCTGTACGGCTGTAACGTTATATGTCCTAACCTAAGGCAACCTAACACCTCGTATGTAATATTTGACAACATTCCTTGCGTGTCGGGGCCTACTTATCCGTGGGAACATTATATACTTCTATAGCGTTATATATCCTAACCGAAGGCAACATAACATCTCGGACGTGATATTTTACAGCATTCCTTGCTCGTCAGCACCTACTTTTCGGTGGTAACATTATATACGTCTATAACGTTATATATCCTAACCTAAGGCAACCTAACATCTCGGATGTAATATTTTACAACATTCCTTGCGTGTCGGCCCCTACTTCTTGGTGAGAACATTATGTACGTATATAACGTTACATGTCCTAACCTAAGCAAACCTAATATCTCGGATGTAATATTTAACAACATTCGTGGCGTGTCGGCCACTACATCTCGGTGGGAACATTATGTTCGTCTATATCGTTATGTGCCCTAACCTAAGGCAACCTAACACCTCGTATGTAATATTTTACAACATTCGTGGCGTGTAGGCCTCTACTTCTCGGTGGGAGCATTATGTACGTCTATAACGTTATATATCCTAACGTATGGCAACCTAACATCTAGGATGTAATATTTTCCAACATTCCTTGCGTGTCGGCACCTATTTTTCGGTGGGAATATTATATACTTCTATAACGTTATATATCCTATCCTAGGGCAACCTAACATCTCGGACGTTATATTCCACAACATTCGTGGCGTGTCGGCCCCTACTTCTTGGTGGGAACATTATGTACGTATATAACGTTATATGTCCTATCCTAAGGCAACCTAACATCTCGGAAGTAATATTTTACAACATTCCTTGCGTGTCGGGGCCTACTTCTCGGTGGGGACATTATGTACGGCTGTAACGTTATATGTCCTAACCTAAGGCAACCTAACACCTCGGATGTAATATTTTACAACATTCGTGGCGTGTCGGCCACTACTTCTCGGTGGGAACATTACGCGCAGCTATAACGTAATATGTCCTAACCTAAGGCAGCCTAACATCTCGGATGTAATATTTTACAACATTCCTTGCGTGTCGGCGCCTACTTATTCGTGTTAACATTATATACTTCTATAACGTAATATGTCCTAACCTAAGGCAACCTAACATCTCCGACGCAATATTTTACAACATTCCATGCGTGTCGGGACCTACTTCTCGGTGGGAACATTATGTACGTCTATAACGTTATATATCCTAACATAAGGCGACCTAACAACTCGGATGTAATATTTCACAACATTCCTGGCGCTTCAGCCCCTTCATTTCTGTGGGAATATTATGTACGTCCATAACGTTATATGCCCTAACCTAAGCAAACCTAATATCTCGGATGTAATATTTAACAACACTCGTGGCGTGTCGGCCACTACTTCTCGGTGGGAACATTATGTTCGTCTATAACGTTATGTGCCCCAACCTAAGGCAACCTAACACCTCGTATGTAATATTTTACAACATTCGTGGCGTGTAGGCCTCTACTTCTTGGTCGGAACATTATGTACGTCTATAACGTTATGTGCCCTAACCTAAGGCAACCGTACACCTCGTATGTAATATTTTACAACATTCGTGGCGTGTAGGCCTCTACTTCCCGGTGGGAACATTATGTACGTCTATAATGTTATATGTCCTAACCTAAGCAAACCTAACATCTCGGATGTAATATTTCACAACATTCGTGGCGTGTCGGCCTCTACTTCTCGGTCGGAACATTATGTTCGTCTATAACGTTATGTGCCCTAACCTAAGGCAACCTAACACCTCGTATGTAATATTTTACAACATTCGTGGCGTGTAGGCCTCTACTTCTCGGTGGGAACATTATGTACGTCTATAACGTTATGTGCCCTAACCTAAGGCAACCGTACACCTCGTATGTAATATTTTACAACATTCGTGGCGTGTAGGCCTCTACTTCCCGGTGGGAACAGTATGTACGTCTATAATGTTTATATGTCCTAACCTAAGGCAACCTAACACCTCGGATGTAATGTTTTACAACATTCGTGGCGTGTCGGCCACTACTTCTCGGTGGGAACATTATCTACTGCTATAACGTTATATGTCCTAACATAAGGCAATCTAACATTTCGGATGTAATATTTTACAACATTCCTTGCGTGTCGGCGCCTTCTTCTCGGTGGGAAGATTATGTACGGCTATAACGTTATATGTCCTAACCGAAGGCAATCTAACATTTCGGATGTAATATTTTACAACATTCCTTGCGCGTCGGCGCCTACTTCTCGGTGGGGACATTATGTACGGCTGTAACGTTATATGTTCTATCCTAGGGCAACCTAACACCTCGGATGTAATATTTTACAACATTCGTGGCGTGTCGGCCACTACTTCTTGGTGGGAACATTATGTACGGCTATAACGTTATATGTCCTAACGTAAGGCCACCTAACTTCTCGGACGTAATATTTTACAACATTCGTGGCGTGTCGGCCCCTACTTCTTGTTGGGAACATTATATACGTCTATAACGTTATATATCCTATCCTAAGGCAACCTAACTTCTCGGACGCTATATTCTACAACACTCTTGGCGTGTCTGCCCCTACTTCTTGGTGGGAACATTATGTACGTATATAACATTATATGTCCTATCCTAAGGCAACCTAACACCTCGGACGCAATATTTTACAACATTCCTTGCGTGTCGGCACCTACATCTCGGTGGGAACATTATATACGTCTATAACGTTATATATCCTAACCTAAGGCAACCTAACACCTCGTATGTAATATTTTACAACATTCGTGGCGTGTCGGCCACTACTTCTCGGTGGGAACATTATGTGCAGCTATAACGTAATATGTCCTAACCTAAGGCAACCTAACATCTCGGATGTAATATTTTACAACATTCTTTGCCTGTCGGCGCATACTACTCCGTGGAAACATTATATACCTCTATAACGTTATATATCCTTACCAAAGGCAACATAACATCTCGGACGTGGTATTTTACAACATTCCTTGCGTGTCGGCACCTACTTCTCGGTGGGAACATTATGTACGTCTATAACGTTATATATCCTAACATAAGGCAACCTAACAACTCGGATGTAATATTTGACAACATTCCTGGCCCTTCAGCCCCTACTTCTATGTGGGAACATTATGTACTTCTATAACGTTATATGCCCTGACCTAAGGCAACCTAACAACTCGGATGTACTATATAATAATCATGACGTTATATGTCCTAATCTAAGGCAACCTAACTTCTCGGACGTAATATTTTACAACATTCCTTGCGTGTCGGCGCCTACTTCTCCGTGGGAACATTATATACGTCTATAACGTTATATATTCTATCCTAGGGCAACCTAACTTCTCGGACGCTATATTCTATAGCATTGGTGGCGTGTCGGCCTCTACTTTTCGGTGGTAACATTATATACGCCTATAACGTTATATGTCCTATCCTAGGGCAACCTAACATCTCGGCTGTAATATTTTACAACATTCCTTTCGTGTCGGCCCCTCCTTCGCGGTGGGAACATTATGTACGGCTATAACATTATATGTCCTAACGTAAGGCCACCTAACTTCTCGGACGTAATATTTTACAACATTCGTGGCGTGTCGGCCCCTACTTCTTGTTGGGAACATTATGTACGTAAATAACGTTATATGTCCTATCCTACGGCAACATAACATCTCGGACGTAGTATTTTACAACATTCCTTGCGTGTCGGCGCCGACTTCTCGGTGGGTACATTATACACGTCTATAACGTTATATGTCCTAACCTAAGGAAACCTAACATCTCGGATGTAATATCTCACAACATTCGTGGCGTGTCGGCCTCTACTTCTCGGTGGGGACATTATGTACGTCTATATCGTTGTGTCCTAACCTAAGGCAATCTAACACCTCGTATGTAATATTTTACAACATTCGTGGCGTGTCGGCCCCTACTTCTTGTTGGGAACATTATGTACGTAAATAACGTTATATGTCCTATCCTAAGGCAACATAACATCTCGGACGTGGTATTTTACAACATTCCTTGCGTGTCGGCGCCGACTTCTCGGTGGGTACATTATATACGTCTATAACGTTATATGTCCTAACCTAAGGAAACCTAACATCTCGGATGTAATATCTCACAACATTCGTGGCGTGTCGGCCTCTACTTCTCGGTGGGGACATTATGTACGTCTATATCGTTATGTGTCCTAACCTAAGGCAACCTAACACCTCGTATGTAATATTTTAAAAAATTCGTGGCGTGTCGGCCCCTACTTCTCGGTGGGAACATTATGTACGACTATAACGTTATATGTCCTAACCTAAGGCAACCTAACATCTCGGATGTAATATTCTACAACATTTGTGGCGTATCGGCCCCTACTTCTCGGTGGGAACATTATGTACGTATATAACATTATATGTCCTATCCTAAGGCAACCTAACACCTCGGATGTAATATTTAACAACATTCGTGGCGTGTCGGCTTCTACTTCTCGGTGGGAACATTATGTGCAGCTATAACGTAATAAATACTAACCTAAGGAAACCTAACATCTCGGACGCAATATTTTACAACATTCCTTGCGTGTCGGCACCTACTTCTCGGTGGAAAAATTATATACGTCTCTAACGTTATTTATATTATCCTAGGGCCACCTAACATCTCGGACGTTATATTTTACAACATTCGTGGCGTGTCGGCCCCTACTTCTTGTTGGGAACATTATGTACGTATATAACGTTATATGTCCTATCCTAAGGCAACCTAACATCTCGGAAGTAATATTTTACAACATTCCTTGCGTGTCGGGGCCTACTTCTCGGTGGGGACATTATGTACGGCTGTAACGTTATATGTCCTAACCTAAGGCAACCTAACACCTCGGATGTAATATTTTACAACATTCGTGGCGTGTCGGCCACTACTTCTCGGTGGGAACATTACGCGCAGCTATAACGTAATATGTCCTAACCTAAGGCAGCCTAACATCTCGGATGTAATATTTTACAACATTCCTTGCGTGTCGGCGCCTACTTATTCGTGTTAACATTATATACTTCTATAACGTAATATGTCCTAACCTAAGGCAACCTAACATCTCCGACGCAATATTTTACAACATTCCATGCGTGTCGGGACCTACTTCTCGGTGGGAACATTATGTACGTCTATAACGTTATATATCCTAACATAAGGCGACCTAACAACTCGGATGTAATATTTCACAACATTCCTGGCGCTTCAGCCCCTTCATTTCTGTGGGAATATTATGTACGTCCATAACGTTATATGCCCTAACCTAAGCAAACCTAATATCTCGGATGTAATATTTAACAACACTCGTGGCGTGTCGGCCACTACTTCTCGGTGGGAACATTATGTTCGTCTATAACGTTATGTGCCCCAACCTAAGGCAACCTAACACCTCGTATGTAATATTTTACAACATTCGTGGCGTGTAGGCCTCTACTTCTTGGTCGGAACATTATGTACGTCTATAACGTTATGTGCCCTAACCTAAGGCAACCGTACACCTCGTATGTAATATTTTACAACATTCGTGGCGTGTAGGCCTCTACTTCCCGGTGGGAACATTATGTACGTCTATAATGTTATATGTCCTAACCTAAGCAAACCTAACATCTCGGATGTAATATTTCACAACATTCGTGGCGTGTCGGCCTCTACTTCTCGGTCGGAACATTATGTTCGTCTATAACGTTATGTGCCCTAACCTAAGGCAACCTAACACCTCGTATGTAATATTTTACAACATTCGTGGCGTGTAGGCCTCTACTTCTCGGTGGGAACATTATGTACGTCTATAACGTTATGTGCCCTAACCTAAGGCAACCGTACACCTCGTATGTAATATTTTACAACATTCGTGGCGTGTAGGCCTCTACTTCCCGGTGGGAACAGTATGTACGTCTATAATGTTTATATGTCCTAACCTAAGGCAACCTAACACCTCGGATGTAATGTTTTACAACATTCGTGGCGTGTCGGCCACTACTTCTCGGTGGGAACATTATCTACTGCTATAACGTTATATGTCCTAACATAAGGCAATCTAACATTTCGGATGTAATATTTTACAACATTCCTTGCGTGTCGGCGCCTTCTTCTCGGTGGGAAGATTATGTACGGCTATAACGTTATATGTCCTAACCGAAGGCAATCTAACATTTCGGATGTAATATTTTACAACATTCCTTGCGCGTCGGCGCCTACTTCTCGGTGGGGACATTATGTACGGCTGTAACGTTATATGTTCTATCCTAGGGCAACCTAACACCTCGGATGTAATATTTTACAACATTCGTGGCGTGTCGGCCACTACTTCTTGGTGGGAACATTATGTACGGCTATAACGTTATATGTCCTAACGTAAGGCCACCTAACTTCTCGGACGTAATATTTTACAACATTCGTGGCGTGTCGGCCCCTACTTCTTGTTGGGAACATTATATACGTCTATAACGTTATATATCCTATCCTAAGGCAACCTAACTTCTCGGACGCTATATTCTACAACACTCTTGGCGTGTCTGCCCCTACTTCTTGGTGGGAACATTATGTACGTATATAACATTATATGTCCTATCCTAAGGCAACCTAACACCTCGGACGCAATATTTTACAACATTCCTTGCGTGTCGGCACCTACATCTCGGTGGGAACATTATATACGTCTATAACGTTATATATCCTAACCTAAGGCAACCTAACACCTCGTATGTAATATTTTACAACATTCGTGGCGTGTCGGCCACTACTTCTCGGTGGGAACATTATGTGCAGCTATAACGTAATATGTCCTAACCTAAGGCAACCTAACATCTCGGATGTAATATTTTACAACATTCTTTGCCTGTCGGCGCATACTACTCCGTGGAAACATTATATACCTCTATAACGTTATATATCCTTACCAAAGGCAACATAACATCTCGGACGTGGTATTTTACAACATTCCTTGCGTGTCGGCACCTACTTCTCGGTGGGAACATTATGTACGTCTATAACGTTATATATCCTAACATAAGGCAACCTAACAACTCGGATGTAATATTTGACAACATTCCTGGCCCTTCAGCCCCTACTTCTATGTGGGAACATTATGTACTTCTATAACGTTATATGCCCTGACCTAAGGCAACCTAACAACTCGGATGTACTATATAATAATCATGACGTTATATGTCCTAATCTAAGGCAACCTAACTTCTCGGACGTAATATTTTACAACATTCCTTGCGTGTCGGCGCCTACTTCTCCGTGGGAACATTATATACGTCTATAACGTTATATATTCTATCCTAGGGCAACCTAACTTCTCGGACGCTATATTCTATAGCATTGGTGGCGTGTCGGCCTCTACTTTTCGGTGGTAACATTATATACGCCTATAACGTTATATGTCCTATCCTAGGGCAACCTAACATCTCGGCTGTAATATTTTACAACATTCCTTTCGTGTCGGCCCCTCCTTCGCGGTGGGAACATTATGTACGGCTATAACATTATATGTCCTAACGTAAGGCCACCTAACTTCTCGGACGTAATATTTTACAACATTCGTGGCGTGTCGGCCCCTACTTCTTGTTGGGAACATTATGTACGTAAATAACGTTATATGTCCTATCCTACGGCAACATAACATCTCGGACGTAGTATTTTACAACATTCCTTGCGTGTCGGCGCCGACTTCTCGGTGGGTACATTATACACGTCTATAACGTTATATGTCCTAACCTAAGGAAACCTAACATCTCGGATGTAATATCTCACAACATTCGTGGCGTGTCGGCCTCTACTTCTCGGTGGGGACATTATGTACGTCTATATCGTTGTGTCCTAACCTAAGGCAATCTAACACCTCGTATGTAATATTTTACAACATTCGTGGCGTGTCGGCCCCTACTTCTTGTTGGGAACATTATGTACGTAAATAACGTTATATGTCCTATCCTAAGGCAACATAACATCTCGGACGTGGTATTTTACAACATTCCTTGCGTGTCGGCGCCGACTTCTCGGTGGGTACATTATATACGTCTATAACGTTATATGTCCTAACCTAAGGAAACCTAACATCTCGGATGTAATATCTCACAACATTCGTGGCGTGTCGGCCTCTACTTCTCGGTGGGGACATTATGTACGTCTATATCGTTATGTGTCCTAACCTAAGGCAACCTAACACCTCGTATGTAATATTTTAAAAAATTCGTGGCGTGTCGGCCCCTACTTCTCGGTGGGAACATTATGTACGACTATAACGTTATATGTCCTAACCTAAGGCAACCTAACATCTCGGATGTAATATTCTACAACATTTGTGGCGTATCGGCCCCTACTTCTCGGTGGGAACATTATGTACGTATATAACATTATATGTCCTATCCTAAGGCAACCTAACACCTCGGATGTAATATTTAACAACATTCGTGGCGTGTCGGCTTCTACTTCTCGGTGGGAACATTATGTGCAGCTATAACGTAATAAATACTAACCTAAGGAAACCTAACATCTCGGACGCAATATTTTACAACATTCCTTGCGTGTCGGCACCTACTTCTCGGTGGAAAAATTATATACGTCTCTAACGTTATTTATATTATCCTAGGGCCACCTAACATCTCGGACGTTATATTTTACAACATTCGTGGCGTGTCGGCCCCTACTTCTTGTTGGGAACATTATGTACGTATATAACGTTATATGTCCTATCCTGAGGCAAGCTAACATCTCGGATGTAATATTTTACAACATTCCTTGCGAGTCGGCGCCTACTAATCGGTGGGAACATTATATACTTCTATAACGTTATATGTCCTAACCGAAGGCAACATAACATCTCGGACGTGATATTTTGCAACATTCGTGGCGTGTCGGCCTCTACTTCTCTGTGGGAACATTAAGTGCAGCTATAAAGTAATATGTCCTAACCTCAGGCAACCTAACGTCTTGGACGCAATATTTTACAACATTCCATGCGTGTCGGCACCTACTTCTCGGTGGGAACATTATGTACGTCTATAACGTTATATATCCTAACATAAGGCAACCTAACAACTCGGATGTAATATTTGACAACATTCCTGGCCCTTCAGCCCCTACTTCTCTGTGCGAACATTATGTACTTCTACAACGTTATATGCCCTGACCTAAGGCAACCTAACAACTGGGATGTACTATATAATAATCATGACGTTATATGTCCTAATCTAAGGCAACATAACATCTCGGATGTAATATTTTACAGCATTCCTTGCGTGTCGGCGCCTACTTCTCCGTGTGAACATTATATACTTCTATAACGTTATATATCCTATCCTAGGGCAACCTAACATCTCGGCTGTAATATTTTACACCATTCCTTTCGTGTCGGCCCCTCCTTCGCGGTGGGAACATTATGTACGGCTATAACATTATATGTCCTAACGTAAGGCCACCTAACTTCTCGGACGTAATATTTTACAACATTCGTGGCGTGTCGGCCCCTACTTCTTGTTGGGAACATTATGTACGTAAATAACGTTATATGTCCTATCCTAAGGCAACATAACATCTCGGACGTGGTATTTTACAACATTCTTTGCGTGTCGGCGCATACTACTACGTGGGAACATTATATACCTCTATAACGTTATATATCCTTACCAAAGGCAAGAAAACATCTCGGACGTGGTATTTTACAACATTCCTTGCGTGTCGGCACCTACTTCTCGGTGGGAACATTATGTACGTCTATAACGTTATATATCCTAAGCTAAGGCAACCTAACATCTCGGATGTAATATTTTATAACATTCCTTGCGTGTCGGCCCCTACTTCTCGGTGGGAACATTATATACGTCTATAACGTTATATGTCCTAACCGAAGGCAACATTACATCTCGGACGTGATATTTTGCAACATTCGTGGCGTGTCGGCCTCTACTTCTCTGTGGGAACATTAAGTGCAGCTATAAAGTAATATGTCCTAACCTCAGGCAACCTAACGTCTTGGACGCAATATTTTACAACATTCCTTGCGTGTCGGCACCTACATCTCGGTGGGAACATTATATACGTCTATAACGTTATATATCCTATCCTAGGGCAACCTAACTTCTCGGACGCTATATTCTACAACATTCGTGGCGTGTCGGCCTCTACTTTTCGGTGGTAACATTATATACGTCTATAACGTTATATGTCCTATCCTAGGGCAACCTAACATCTCGGATGTAATATTTTACAACATTCGTGGCGTGTAGGCCTCTACTTCTCGGTGGGAGCATTATATACGTCTATAACGTTATATGTACTATCCTAGGGCAACCTAACATCTCGGATGTAATATTTTACAACATTCCTTGCGTGTCGGCCCCTACTTCTCGGTGGGAACATTATGTACGTCTATAACGTTATATGTCCTAACCTAAGGCAACCTAACACCTCGGATGTAATATTTAACAGCATTCGTGGCGTGTCGGCCTCTACTTCTCGGTTGGAACATTATGTGCAGCTATAACGTAATATGTCCTAACCTAAGGCAACCTAACATTTCGGATGTAATATTTTACAACATTCCTTGCGTGTCGGCGCATACTACTCCGTGGGAATATTATATACGTCTATAACTTTATATATCCTAACCTAAGGCAACCTAACATCTCGGATGTAATATTTAACAGCATTCGTGGCGTGTCGGCCTCTACTTCTCGGTTGGAACATTATGTGCAGCTATATCGTAATATGTCCTAACCTAAGGCAACCTAACATTTCGGATGTAACATTTTACAGCATTCCTTGCGTGTCGGCACCTATTTGTCCGTGGTAACATTATATACGTCTATAACGTTATATGTACGATCCTAGGGCAACCTAACATCTCGGATGTAATATTTTACAACATTGCTTGCGAGTCGGCGCCTACTAATCGGTGGGAACAATACATACTTCTATAACGTTATATGTCCTAACCGAAGGCAACATAACATCTCGGACGTGATATTTTACAACATTCGTGGCGTGTCGGCCTCTACTTCTCGGTGGGAACATTAAGTGCAGCTATAAAGTAATATGTACTAACCTAAGGCAACCTAACATCTCGGACGCAATATTTTACAACATTTCATGCGTGTCGGCACCTACTTCTCGGTGGGAACATTATATACGTCTATAACGTTATATGTACTATCCTAGGGCAACCTAACATCTCGGATGTAATATTTTACAACATTCCTTGCGTGTCGGCCCCTACTTCTCGGTGGGAACATTATGCACGTCTATAACGTTATATGTCCTAACCTAAGGCAACCTAACACCTCGGATGTAATATTTAACAGCATTCGTGGCGTGTCGGCCTCTACTTCTCGGTTGGAACATTATGTGCAGCTATAACGTAATATGTCCTAACCTAAGGCAACCTAACATTTCGGATGTAATATTTTACAACATTCCTTGCGTGTCGGCGCATACTACTCCGTGGGAATATTATATACGTCTATAACTTTATATATCCTAACCTAAGGCAACCTAACATCTCGGATGTAATATTTAACAGCATTCGTGGCGTGTCGGCCTCTACTTCTCGGTTGGAACATTATGTGCAGCTATATCGTAATATGTCCTAACCTAAGGCAACCTAACATTTCGGATGTAATATTTTACAACATTCCTTGCGTGTCGGCGCATACTACTCCGTGGGAATATTATATACTTCTATAACGTTCTATATCCTAACCGAAGGCAACATAACGTCTCGGACGTGATATTTTACAACATTCCTTGCGTGTCGTCACCTACTTCTCGGTGGGAACATTATGTACGTCTATAACGTTATATGTCCTATCCTAGGGAAACCTAACATCTCGGACGTAATATTATACAACATTCCTTGCGTTTCGGTGCATACTACTCCGTGGGAACATTATATACCTCTATAACGTTATATATCCTTACAAAAGGCAACATAACATCTCGGACGTGGTATTTTACAACATTCCTTGCGTGTCGGCTCCTACTTCTCGGTGGGAACATTATATACGTCTATAACGTTATTTATATTATCCTAGGGTAACCTAACATCTCGGACGTTATATTTTACAACATTCGTGGCGTGTCGGCGCCTCCTTATCCGTGGGAACGTTATGTACGTATATAACGTTATATGTCCTATCCTAAGGCAACCTAACATCTCGGATGTAATATTTTACAGCATTCGTGGCGTGTCGGCCCCTACTTCTCGGTGGGAACATTATGTACGACTCTAACGTTATACGTCCTAACCTAGGGCAACCTAACATCTCGGATGTAATATTTTACAACATTTGTGGCGTGTCTGCCCCTACTTCTCGGTGGGAACATTATGTACGGATATAACGTTCTATGTCCTAACCGAAGACAACCATATCATCTCGGATGTAATATTTTACAGCATTCCTTGCGTGTCGGCACCTACTTCCCGGTGGGAACATTATGTACGTCTATATCGTTATATGTCCTAACCTAAGGCAACATAACATCTCGGACGTGGTATTTTACAACATTCCTTGCTTGTCGGCACCTACTTCCCGGTGAGAACATTATATACGTCTATAACGTTATTTATATTATCCTAGGTAAACCTAACATCTCGAACGTTATATTTTACAACATTCGTGGCGTGTCGGCCCCTACTTCTTGGTGGGAACATTATGTACGTATATAACGTTATATGTCCTATCCTAAGGCAACCTAACAACTCGGATGTAACATTTTACAGCATTCCTTGCGTGTCGGCCCCTACTTCTCGGTGGGAACATTATATACTTCTATAACGTTATTTATATTATCCTAGGGCAACCTAACATCCCGGACGTTATATTTTACAACATTCGTGGCGTGTTGGCCCCTACTTCTTTGCGGAACATTATGTACGTATATAACGTTATATGTCCTATCCTAAGGCAACCTAACATCTCGGATGTAATATTTTTCAGCATTCCTTGCGTGTCGGCACTTACTTTTCGGTCGGAACATTATATACGTCTATAACGTAATATGTCCTAACCTAAGGCAACCTAACATCTCGGATGTAATATTTTACAACATTCCTTGCGTGTCGGCCCCTACTTCTCGGTGGGAACATTATGTACGGCTATAACGTTCTATGTCCTAACCTAAGGCAACCTAACACCTCGGATGTAATATTTAACAGCATTCGTGGCGTGTCGGCCTCTAATTCTCGGTTGGAACATTATGTGCATCTATAACGTAATATGTCCTAACCTAAGGCAACCTAACATTTCGTATGTAATATTTTACAACATTCCTTGCGTGTCGGCGCATACTACTCCGTGGGAATATTATATACGTCTATAACTTTATATATTCTAACCTAAGGCAACCTAACATCTCGGATGTAATATTTAACAGCATTCGTGGCGTGTCGGCCTCTACTTCTCGGTTGGAACATTATGTGCAGCTATAACGTAATATGTCCTAACCTAAGGCAACCTAACATTTCGGATGTAATATTTTACAACATTCCTTGCGTGTCGGCGCATACTACTCCGTGGGAATATTATATACTTCTATAACGTTCTATATCCTAACCGAAGGCAACATAACGTCTCGGACGTGATATTTTACAACATTCCTTGCGTGTCGGCACCTACTTCTCGGTGGGAACATTATGTACGTCTATAACGTTATATGTCCTATCCTAGGGAAACCTAACATCTCGGACGTAATATTATACAACATTCCTTGCGTTTCGGTGCATACTACTCCGTGGGAACATTATATACCCCTATAACGTTATATATCCTTACAAAAGGCAACATAACATCTCGGACGTGGTATTTTACAACATTCCTTGCGTGTCGGCTCCTACTTCTCGGTGGGAACATTATATACGTCTATAACGTTATTTATATTATCCTAGGGTAACCTAACATCTCGGACATTATATTTTACAACATTCGTGGCCTGTCGGCGCCTACTTATCCGTGGGAACATTATGTACGTATATAACGTTATATGTCCTATCCTAAGGCAACCTAACATCTCGGATGTAATATTTTACAGTATTCCTTGCGTGTCGGCACCTACTTGTCGGTGGTAACATTATATACGTCTATAACGTTATATGTACTATCCTAGGGCAACCTAACATCTCGGATGTTATATTTTACAACATTCCTTGCGTGTCGGCACCTACTTCTCGGTGGGAACATTATGTACGGCTATAACGTTATATGTCCTAACCTAAAGCAACCTAACACCTCGGATGTATTATTTAACAGCATTCGTGGCGTGTCGGCCTCTACTTCTCGGTTGGAACTTTATGTGCAGCTATAACGTAATATTTCCTAACCTAAGGCAACCTAACATTTCGGATGTAATATTTTACAACATTCCTTGCGTGTCGGCGCATACTACTCCGTGGGAATATTATGTACGTCTATAACGTTTTATGTCCTATCCTAGGGAAACCTAACATCTCGGATCTAATATTTTACAACATTCCTTGCGAGTCGGCTCCTACTAATCGGTGGGAACAATACATACTTCTATAACGTTATATGTCCTAACCGAAGGCAACATAACATCTCGGACGTGATATTTTACAACATTCGTGGCGTGTCGGACTCTACTTCTCGGTGGGAACATTAAGTGCAGCTATAAAGTAATATGTACTAACCTAAGGCAACCTAACATCTCGGACGCAATATTTTACGACATTTCATGCGTGTCGGCACCTACTTCTCGGTGGGAACATTATGCACGTCTATAACGTTATATATCCTAACCTAAGGCAACCTAACACCTCGTATGTAATATTTTACAGCATTCGTGGCGTGTCGGCCCCTACTTCTTGGTGGGAACATTATGTACGACTCTAACGTTATACGTCCTAACCTAAGGCAACCTAACATCTCCGATGTAATATTTAACAACGTTTGTGGCGTGTCTGCCCGTACTTCTCGGTGGGAACATTATGTACGGATATAACGTTCTATGTCCTAACCGAAGACAACCATATCATCTCGGATGTAATATTTTACAGCATTCCTTCCGTGTCGGCACCTACTTCCCGGTGGGAACATTATGTACGCCTATATCGTTATATGTCCTAACCTAAGGCAACATAACATCTCGGACGTGGTATTTTACAACATTCCTTGTGTGTCGGCACCTACTTCCCGGTGGGAACATTATATACTTCTATAACGTTATTTATATTATCCTAGTGCAATCTAACATCTCGGACGTTATATTTTACAACATTCGTGGCGTGTTGGCCCCTACTTCTTTGTGGGAACGTTATGTACGTATATAACGTTATATATCCTATCCTAAGGCAACCTAACATCTCGGATGAAATATTTTTCAGCATTCCTTGCGTGTCGGCACCTACTTTTCGGTGGGTACATTATATACGTCTATAACGTTATATGTACTATACTAGGGCAACCTAACATCTCGGATGTAATATTTTACAACATTCCTTGCGCGTCGGCCCCTACTTCTCCGTGGGAACATTATGTACGGCTATAACGTTATATGTCCTAACCTAAGGCAACCTAACACCTCGGATGTAATATTTAACTGCCTTCGTGGCGTGTCGGCCTCTACTTCTCGGTTGGAACATTATGTGCAGCTATAACGTAATATGTCCTAACCTAAGGCAACCTCACATTTCAGATGTAATATTTTACAACATTCCTTGCGTGTCGGCGCATACTACTCCGTGGGAGTATTATGTACGTCTATAACGTTATATGTCCTATCCTAGGGAAACCTAACATCTCGGATGTAATATTTTACAACATTCCTTGCGAGTCGGCGCCTACTAATCGGTGGGAACATTACATACTTCTATAACGTTATATGTCCTAACCGAAGGCAACATAACATCTCGGACGTGATATTTTACAACATTCGTGGCGTGTCGGCCTCTACTTCTCGGTGGGAACATTAAGTGCAGCTATAAAGTAATATGTCCTAACCTAAGGCAACCTAACATCTCGGACGCAATATTTTACAACATTTCATGCGTGTCGGCACCTACTTCTCGGTGGGAACATTATGCACGTCTATAACGTTATATATCCTAACATAAGGCAAACTAATAACTCGGATGTAATATTTGACAACATTCCTGGCGCTTGAGCACCTACTTCTCTGTGGGAACATTATGTACTTCTATAACGTTATATGCCTTGACCTAATTGACCTAAGGCAACCTAACAACTCGGATGTTCCACATAATAATTATGACGTTATATGTCCTAATCTAAGGCAACCTAACTTCTCGGACGTAATATTTTACAACTTTCCTTGCGTGTCGGCGCCTACTTCTCCGTGGGAACATTATATACGTCTATAACGTTATATATCCTAACCTAAGGCAACCTAACACCTCGTATGTAATATTTTACAACATTCGTGGCGTGTCGGCCCCTACTTCTTGGTGGGAACATTATGTACGACTATAATGTTATACGTCCTAACCTAAGGCAACCTAAAATCTTGGATGTAATATTTTACAACATTTGTGGCCTGTCGGGCCCTACTTCTCGGTGGGAACATTATGTACGGGTATAACGTTCTATGTCCTAATCGAAGACAACCTGACATATCGGATGTAATATTTTACAGCATTCCTTGCGTGTCAGCACCTACTTTTCGGTGGTAACATTATATACGTGTATAAAGTTATATGTCCTATCCTAGGGCAACCTAACATCTCGCATGTAATATTTTACAACATTCCTTGCGTGCCGGCCCCTACTTCTCGGTGGGAACATTATGTACGGCTATAACATTATATGTCCTAACCTAAGGCCATCTAACTTCTCGGACGTAATATTTTACAATATTCCTTGCGTGTCGGTGCATACTACTCCGTGGGAACATTATATACCTCTATAACGTAATATATCCTTACCAAAGGCAACATAACATCTCGGACGTGGTATTTTACAACATTCCTTGCGTGTCGGCACCTACTTCCCGGTGGGAACATTATATACGTCTGTAACGTTATTTATATTATCCTAGGTGAACCTAACATCTCGGACGTTATATTTTACAACATTCGTGTCGTGTCGGCCCCTACTTCTTGGTGGGAACATTATGTACGTATATAACGTTATATGTCCTATCCTAGGGAAACCTAACATCTCGGACATAATATTATACAACATTCCTTGCGTTTCGGTGCATACTACTCCGTGGGAACATTATATACCTCTATAACGTTATATATCCTTACAAGAGGCAACATAACATCTCGGACGTGGTATTTTACAACATTCCTTGCGTGTCGGCTCCTACTTCTCGGTGGGAACATTATATACGTCTATAACGTTATTTATATTATCCTAGGGTAACCTAACATCTCGGACATTATATTTTACAACATTCGTGGCCTGTCGGCGCCTACTTATCCGTGGGAACATTATGTACGTATATAACGTTATATGTCCTATCCTAAGGCAACCTAACATCTCGGATGTAATATTTTACAGTATTCCTTGCGTGTCGGCACCTACTTGTCGGTGGTAACATTATATACGTCTATAACGTTATATGTACTATCCTAGGGCAACCTAACATCTCGGATGTTATATTTTACAACATTCCTTGCGTGTCGGCACCTACTTCTCGGTGGGAACATTATGTACGTCTGTAACGTTATTTATATTATCCTAGGTGAACCTAACATCTCGGACGTTATATTTTACAACATTCGTGGCGTGTCGGCCCCTACTTCTTGGTGGGAACATTATGTACGTATATAACGTTATATGTCCTATCCTAGGGAAACCTAACATCTCGGACGTAATATTATACAACATTCCTTGCGTTTCGGTGCATACTACTCCGTGGGAACATTATATACCTCTATAACGTTATATATCCTTACAAAAGGCAACATAACATCTCGGACGTGGTATTTTACAACATTCCTTGCGTGTCGGCTCCTACTTCTCGGTGGGAACATTATATACGTCCATAACGTTATTTATATTATCCTAGGGTAACCTAACATCTCGGACGTTATATTTTACAACATTCGTGGCGTGTCGGCGCCTCCTTATCCGTGGGAACGTTATGTACGTATATAACGTTATATGTCCTATCCTAAGGCAACCTAACATCTCGGATGTAATATTTTACAGCATTCGTGGCGTGTCGGCCCCTACTTCTCGGTGGGAACATTATGTACGACTCTAACGTTATACGTCCTAACCTAGGGCAACCTAACATCTCGGATGTAATATTTTACAACATTTGTGGCGTGTCTGCCCCTACTTCTCGGTGGGAACATTATGTACGGATATAACGTTCTATGTCCTAACCGAAGACAACCATATCATCTCGGATGTAATATTTTACAGCATTCCTAGCGTGTCGGCACCTACTTCCCGGTGGGAACATTATGTACGTCTATATCGTTCTATGTCCTAACCTAAGGCAACATAACATCTCGGACGTGGTATTTTACAACATTCCTTGCGTGTCGTCACCTACTTCCCGGTGAGAACATTATATACGTCTATAACGTTATTTATATTATCCTAGGTGAACCTAGCATCTCGAACGTTATATTTTACAACATTCGTGGCGTGTCGGCCCCTACTTCTTGGTGGGAACATTATGTACGTATATAACGTTATATGTCCTATCCTAAGGCAACCTAACAACTCGGATGTAACATTTTACAGCATTCCTTGCGTGTCGGCCCCTACTTCTCGGTGGGAACATTATATACTTCTATAACGTTATTTATATTATCCTAGGGCGACCTAACATCTCGGACGTTATATTTTACAACATCCGTGGCGTGTTGGCCCCTACTTCTTGGTGGGAACATTATGTACGTGTATAACGTTATATGTCCTATCCTAAGGCAACCTAACATCTCGGATGTAACATTTTACAGCATTCCTTGCGTGTCGGCCCCTACTTCTTGGTGGGAACATTATGTACGACTATAACGTTATACGTCCTAACCTAAGGCAACCTAACATCTCGGATGTAATATTTTACAACATTTGTGGCGTGTCTGCCCCTACTTCTCGGTGGGAACACTATGTACGGATATAACGTTCTATGTCCTAACCGAAGACAACCATATCATCTCGGATGTAATACTTTACAGCATTCCTTGCGTGTCGGCACCTACTTCCCGGTGGGAACATTATGTACGTCTATATCGTTATATGTCCTAACCTAAAGCAACATAACATCTCGGACGTGGTATTTTACAACATTCCTTGCGTGTCGGCACCTACTTCCCGGTGGGAACATTATATACGTCTGTAACGTTATTTATATTATCCTAGGTGAACCTAACTTCTCGGACGTTATATTTTACAACATTCGTGGCGTGTCGGCCCCTACTTCTTGGTGGGAACATTATGTACGTATATAACGTTATATGTCCTATCCTAGGGAAACCTAACATCTCGGACGTAATATTATACAACATTCCTTGCGTTTCGGTGCATAGTACTCCGTGGGAACATTATATACCTCTATAACGTTATATATCCTTACAAAAGGCAACATGACATCTCGGACGTGGTATTTTACAACATTCCTTGCGTGTCGGCTCCTACTTCTCGGTGGGAACATTATATACGTCTATAACGTTATTTATATTATACTAGGGTAACAATAACATCTCGGACGTTATATTTTACAACATTCGTGGCCTGTCGGCGCCTACTTATCCGTGGGAACATTATGTACGTATATAACGTTATATGTCCTATCCTAAGGCAACCTAACATCTCGGATGTAACATTTTACAGCATTCCTTGCGTGTCGGCCCCTACTTCTCGGTGGGAACGTTATATACTTCTATAATGTTATTTATATTATCCTAGGGCAACCTAACATCTCGGACGTTATATTTTACAACATTCGTGGCGTGTTGGCCCCTACTTCTTTGTGGGAACATTATGTACGTATATAACGTTATATGTCCTATCCTAAGGCAACCTAACATCTCGGATGTAATATTTTTCAGCATTCCTTGCGTGTCGGCACTTACTTTTCGGTGGGAACATTATATACGTCTATAACGTTATATGTACTATCCTAGGGCAACCTAACATCTCGGACGTAATATTTTACAACATTCCTTGCGTTTCGGTGCATACTACTCCGTGGGAGCATTATATACCTCTATAACGTTATATATCCTTACCAAAGGCAACATAACACCTCGGACGTGGTATTTTACAACATTCCTTGTGTGTCGGCTCCTACTTCTCCGTGGGAACATTATATACGTCTATAACGTTGTTTATATTATCCTAGGGCAACCTAACATCTCGGACGTTGTATTTTACAACATTCGTGGCGTGTCGGCCCCTACTTCTTGGTGGGAACATTATGTACGTATATAACGTTGTATGTCCTATCCTAAGGCAACCTAACATCTCGGATGTAATATTTTACAGCATTCCTTGCGTGTCGGACCCTACTTCTCGGTGGGAACATTATATACTTCTATAACGTTATATGTCCTATCCTAAGGCAACCTAACATCTCGGATGTAATATTTTACAGCATTCGTGGCGTGTCGGCCCCTACTTCTCGGTGGGAACATTATGTACGACTCTAACGTTATACGCCCTAACCTAAGGCAACCTAATATCTCGGATGTAATATTTTACAACATTTGTGGCGTGTCTGCCCCTACTTCTCAGTGGGAACATTATGTACGGATATAACGTTCTATGTCCTAACCGAAGACAACCATATCATCTCGGATGTAATATTTTACAGCATTCCTTGCGTGTCGGCACCTACTTCCCGGTGGGAACAATATGTACGTCTATAACGTTATATATACTTACAAAAGGCAACATAACATCTCGGACGTGGTATTTTACAACATTCCTTGCGTGTCGGCTCCTACTTCTCGGTGGGAACATTATATACGTCTATAACGTTATATGTACTATCCTAGGGCAACCTAACATCTCGGATGTAATATTTTACAACATTCCTTGCACGTCGGCCCCTACTTCTCGGTGGGAACATTATGTACGGCTATAACGTTATATGTCCTAACCTAAGCCAACCTAACATGTCGGATGTAATATTTAACAGCCTTCGTGGCGTGTCGGCCTCTACTTCTCGGTTGGAACATTATGTGCAGCTATAACGTAATATGTCCTAACCTAAGGCAACCTCACATTTAAGATGTAATATTTTACAACATTCCTTGCGTGTCGGCGCATACTACTCCGTGGGAATATTATGTACGTCTATAACGTTATATGTCCTATCCTAGGGAAACCTATCATCTCGGATGTAATATTTTACAACATTCCTTGCGAGTCGGCGCCTACTAATCGGTGGGAACATTACATACTTCTATAACGTTATATGTCCTAACCGAAGGCAACATAACATCTCGGACGTGATATTTTACAACACTCGTGGCGTGTCGGCCTCTACTTCTCGGTGGGAACATTAAGTGCAGCTATAAAGTAATATGTCCTAACCTAAGGCAACCTAACATCTCGGACGCAATATTTTACAACATTTGTGGCGTGTCTGCCCCTACTTCTCGGTGGGAACATTATGTACGCATATAACGTTCTATGTCCTAACCGAAGACAACCATATCATCTCGGATGTAATATTTTACAGCATTCCTTGCGTGTCGGCACCTACTTCCAGGTGGGAACATTATGTACGTCTATATCGTTATATGTCCTAACCTAAAGCAACATAACATCTCGGACGTGGTATTTTACAACATTCCTTGCGTGTCGGCTCCTACTGCTCGGTGGGAACATTATATACGTCTATAACGTTATTTATATTATACTAGGGTAACAATAACATCTCGGACGTTATATTTTACAACATTCGTGGCCTGTCGGCGCCTACTTATCCGTGGGAACATTATGTACGTATATAACGTTATATGTCCTATCCTAAGGCAACCTAACATCTCGGATGTAACATTTTACAGCATTCCTTGCATGTCGGCCCCTACTTCTCGGTGGGAACGTTATATACTTCTATAATGTTATTTATATTATCCTAGGGCAACCTAACATCTCGGACGTTATATTTTACAACATTCGTGGCGTGTTGGCCCCTACTTCTTTGTGGGAACATTATGTACGTATATAACGTTATATGTCCTATCCTAAGGCAACCTAACATCTCGGATGTAATATTTTTCAGCATTCCTTGCGTGTCGGCACTTACTTTTCGGTGGGAACATTATATACGTCTATAACGTTATATGTACTATCCTAGGGCAACCTAACATCTCGGATGTAATATTTTACAACATTCCTTGCGCGTCGGGCCCTACTTCTCGGTGGGAACATTATGTACGGCTATAACGTTATATGTCCTAATCTAAGGCAACCTAACACCTCGGATGTAATATTTAACAGCATTCGTGGCGTGTCGGCCTCTACTTCTCGGTTGGAACATTATGTGCAGCTATAACGTAATATGTCCCAACCTAAGGCAACCTAACATTTCGGATGTAATATTTTACAACATTCCTTGCGTGTCGGCGCATACTACTCCGTGGGAATATTATATACTTCTATAACGTTCTATATCCTAACCGAAGGCAACATAACGTCTCGGACGTGATATTTTACAACATTCCTTGCGTGTCGTCACCTACGTCTCGGTGGGAACATTATGTACGTCTATAACGTTATATGTCCTATCCTAGGGAAACATAACATCTCGGACGTAATATTATACAACATTCCTTGCGTTTCGGTGCATACTACTCCGTGGGAACATTATACACCTCTATAACGTTATATATCCTTAGAAAAGGCAACATAACATCTCGGACGTGGTATTTTACAACATTCGTGGCGTGTCGGCCCCTACTTCTTGGTGGGAACATTATGTACGTATATAACGTTACATGTCCTATCCTAAGGCAACCTAACAGCTCGTATGTAACATTTTACAACATTCGTGGCGTGTCGGCCTCTACTTCTCGGTGGGAACATTATGTACGTCTATAACATTATATGTCCTAACCTAAGGCCACCTAATTTCTCGGACGTAATATTTTACAACATTCCTTGCGTTTCGGTGCATACTACTCCGTGGGAGCATTATATACCTCTATAACGTTATATATCCTTACCAAAGGCAACATAACACCTCGGACGTGGTATTTTACAACATTCCTTGTGTGTCGGCTCCTACTTCTCCGTGGGAACATTATATACGTCTATAACGTTGTTTATATTATCCTAGGGCAACCTAACATCTCGGACGTTGTATTTTACAACATTCGTGGCGTGTCGGCCCCTACTTCTTGGTGGGAACATTATGTACGTATATAACGTTGTATGTCCTATCCTAAGGCAACCTAACATCTCGGATGCAATATTTTACAGCATTCCTTGCGTGTCGGACCCTACTTCTCGGTGGGAACATTATATACTTCTATAACGTTATATGTCCTATCCTAAGGCAACCTAACATCTCGGATGTAATATTTTACAGCATTCGTGGCGTGTCGGCCCCTACTTCTCGGTGGGAACATTATGTACGACTCTAACGTTATACGCCCTAACCTAAGGCAACCTAATATCTCGGATGTAATATTTTACAACATTTGTGGCGTGTCTGCCCCTACTTCTCAGTGGGAACATTATGTACGGATATAACGTTCTATGTCCTAACCGAAGACAACCATATCATCTCGGATGTAATATTTTACAGCATTCCTTGCGTGTCGGCACCTACTTCCCGGTGGGAACAATATGTACGTCTATAACGTTATATATACTTACAAAAGGCAACATAACATCTCGGACGTGGTATTTTACAACATTCCTTGCGTGTCGGCTCCTACTTCTCGGTGGGAACATTATATACGTCTATTACGTTATATGTACTATCCTAGGGCAACCTAACATCTCGGATGTAATATTTTACAACATTCCTTGCACGTCGGCCCCTACTTCTCGGTGGGAACATTATGTACGGCTATAACGTTATATGTCCTAACCTAAGCCAACCTAACATGTCGGATGTAATATTTAACAGCCTTCGTGGCGTGTCGGCCTCTACTTCTCGGTTGGAACATTATGTGCAGCTATAACGTAATATGTCCTAACCTAAGGCAACCTCACATTTCAGATGTAATATTTTACAACATTCCTTGCGTGTCGGCGCATACTACTCCGTGGGAATATTATGTACGTCTATAACGTTATATGTCCTATCCTAGGGAAACCTATCATCTCGGATGTAATATTTTACAACATTCCTTGCGAGTCGGCGCCTACTAATCGGTGGGAACATTACATACTTCTATAACGTTATATGTCCTAACCGAAGGCAACATAACATCTCGGACGTGATATTTTACAACACTCGTGGCGTGTCGGCCTCTACTTCTCGGTGGGAACATTAAGTGCAGCTATAAAGTAATATGTCCTAACCTAAGGCAACCTAACATCTCGGACGCAATATTTTACAACATTTGTGGCGTGTCTGCCCCTACTTCTCGGTGGGAACATTATGTACGCATATAACGTTCTATGTCCTAACCGAAGACAACCATATCATCTCGGATGTAATATTTTACAGCATTCCTTGCGTGTCGGCACCTACTTCCAGGTGGGAACATTATGTACGTCTATATCGTTATATGTCCTAACCTAAAGCAACATAACATCTCGGACGTGGTATTTTACAACATTCCTTGCGTTTCGGTGCATACTACTCCGTGGGAGCATTATATACCTCTATAACGTTATATATCCTTACCAAAGGCAACATAACATCTCGGACGTGGTATTTTACAACATTTCATGCGTGTCGGCACCTACTTCTCGGTGGGGACATTATGCACGTCTATAACGTTATATATCCTAACATAAGGCAACCTAACAACCCGGATGTAATATTTGACAACATTCCTGGCGCTTCAGCCCCTACTTCTCTGTGGGAACATTATGCACTTCTATGACGTTATATGCCCTAACCTAAGGCAACCTAACAACTCGGATGTACTACATAATAATTATGATGTTATATGTCCTATCCTAAGGCAACCTAACTTCTCGGACGTAATACTTTACAACATTCCTTGCGTGTCGGCGCCTACTTCTCCGTGGGAACATTATATACGTCTATAACGTTATATATCCTAACCTAAGGCAGCCTAACACCTCGTATGTAATATTTTACAGCATTCGTGACGTGTCGGCCCCTACTTCTTGGTGGGAACATTATGTACGACTATAACGTTATACGTCCTAACCTAAGGCAACCTAACATTTCGGATGTAATATTTTACAACATTCCTTGCGTGTCGGCGCATACTACTCCGTGGGAATATTATATACTTCTATAACGTTCTATATCCTAACCGAAGGCAACATAACGTCTCGGACGTGATATTTTACAACATTCCTTGCGTGTCGTCACCTACGTCTCGGTGGGAACATTATGTACGTCTATAACGTTATATGTCCTATCCTAGGGAAACATAACATCTCGGACGTAATATTATACAACATTCCTTGCGTTTCGGTGCATACTACTCCGTGGGAACATTATACACCTCTATAACGTTATATATCCTTAGAAAAGGCAACATAACATCTCGGACGTGGTATTTTACAACATTCGTGGCGTGTCGGCCCCTACTTCTTGGTGGGAACATTATGTACGTATATAACGTTACATGTCCTATCCTAAGGCAACCTAACAGCTCGTATGTAACATTTTACAACATTCGTGGCGTGTCGGCCTCTACTTCTCGGTGGGAACATTATGTACGTCTATAACATTATATGTCCTAACCTAAGGCCACCTAATTTCTCGGACGTAATATTTTACAACATTCCTTGCGTTTCGGTGCATACTACTCCGTGGGAGCATTATATACCTCTATAACGTTATATATCCTTACCAAAGGCAACATAACACCTCGGACGTGGTATTTTACAACATTCCTTGTGTGTCGGCTCCTACTTCTCCGTGGGAACATTATATACGTCTATAACGTTGTTTATATTATCCTAGGGCAACCTAACATCTCGGACGTTGTATTTTACAACATTCGTGGCGTGTCGGCCCCTACTTCTTGGTGGGAACATTATGTACGTATATAACGTTGTATGTCCTATCCTAAGGCAACCTAACATCTCGGATGCAATATTTTACAGCATTCCTTGCGTGTCGGACCCTACTTCTCGGTGGGAACATTATATACTTCTATAACGTTATATGTCCTATCCTAAGGCAACCTAACATCTCGGATGTAATATTTTACAGCATTCGTGGCGTGTCGGCCCCTACTTCTCGGTGGGAACATTATGTACGACTCTAACGTTATACGCCCTAACCTAAGGCAACCTAATATCTCGGATGTAATATTTTACAACATTTGTGGCGTGTCTGCCCCTACTTCTCAGTGGGAACATTATGTACGGATATAACGTTCTATGTCCTAACCGAAGACAACCATATCATCTCGGATGTAATATTTTACAGCATTCCTTGCGTGTCGGCACCTACTTCCCGGTGGGAACAATATGTACGTCTATAACGTTATATATACTTACAAAAGGCAACATAACATCTCGGACGTGGTATTTTACAACATTCCTTGCGTGTCGGCTCCTACTTCTCGGTGGGAACATTATATACGTCTATTACGTTATATGTACTATCCTAGGGCAACCTAACATCTCGGATGTAATATTTTACAACATTCCTTGCACGTCGGCCCCTACTTCTCGGTGGGAACATTATGTACGGCTATAACGTTATATGTCCTAACCTAAGCCAACCTAACATGTCGGATGTAATATTTAACAGCCTTCGTGGCGTGTCGGCCTCTACTTCTCGGTTGGAACATTATGTGCAGCTATAACGTAATATGTCCTAACCTAAGGCAACCTCACATTTCAGATGTAATATTTTACAACATTCCTTGCGTGTCGGCGCATACTACTCCGTGGGAATATTATGTACGTCTATAACGTTATATGTCCTATCCTAGGGAAACCTATCATCTCGGATGTAATATTTTACAACATTCCTTGCGAGTCGGCGCCTACTAATCGGTGGGAACATTACATACTTCTATAACGTTATATGTCCTAACCGAAGGCAACATAACATCTCGGACGTGATATTTTACAACACTCGTGGCGTGTCGGCCTCTACTTCTCGGTGGGAACATTAAGTGCAGCTATAAAGTAATATGTCCTAACCTAAGGCAACCTAACATCTCGGACGCAATATTTTACAACATTTGTGGCGTGTCTGCCCCTACTTCTCGGTGGGAACATTATGTACGCATATAACGTTCTATGTCCTAACCGAAGACAACCATATCATCTCGGATGTAATATTTTACAGCATTCCTTGCGTGTCGGCACCTACTTCCAGGTGGGAACATTATGTACGTCTATATCGTTATATGTCCTAACCTAAAGCAACATAACATCTCGGACGTGGTATTTTACAACATTCCTTGCGTTTCGGTGCATACTACTCCGTGGGAGCATTATATACCTCTATAACGTTATATATCCTTACCAAAGGCAACATAACATCTCGGACGTGGTATTTTACAACATTTCATGCGTGTCGGCACCTACTTCTCGGTGGGGACATTATGCACGTCTATAACGTTATATATCCTAACATAAGGCAACCTAACAACCCGGATGTAATATTTGACAACATTCCTGGCGCTTCAGCCCCTACTTCTCTGTGGGAACATTATGCACTTCTATGACGTTATATGCCCTAACCTAAGGCAACCTAACAACTCGGATGTACTACATAATAATTATGATGTTATATGTCCTATCCTAAGGCAACCTAACTTCTCGGACGTAATATTTTACAACATTCCTTGCGTGTCGGCACCTACTTCTCGGTGGGAACATTATGCACGTCTATAACGTTATATATCCTAACACAACGCAACCTAACAACCCGGATGTAATATTTGACAACATTCCTGGCGCTTCAGCCCCTACTTCTCTGTGGGAGCATTATTCACTTCTATAACGTTATATGCCCTAACCTAAGGCAACCGCACAACTCGGATGTACTACATAATAATTATGATGTTATATTTCCTATCCTAAGGCAACCTAACTTCTCGGACGTAATATTTTACAACATTCCTTGCGTGTCGGCGCCTACTTCTCCGTGGGAAGATTATATACTTCTGTAACGTTATATTTCCTAACCGAAGGCAACATAACATCTAGTACGTGATATTTTACATCATTCCTTGCGTGTCGGCACCTACTTCTCGGTGGGAACATTATATACGTCTATAACGTTATATATCCTAACACAACGCAACCTAACAACCCGGATGTAATATTTGACAACATTCCTGGCGCTTCAGCCCCTACTTCTCTGTGGGAGCATTATGCACTTCTATAACGTTATATGCCCTAACCTAAGGCAACCGAACAACTCGGATGTACTACATAATAATTATGATGTTATATTTCCTATCCTAAGGCAACCTAACTTCTCGGACGTAATATTTTACAACATTCCTTGCGTGTCGGCACCTACTTCTCGGTGGGAACATTATGCACGTCTATAACGTTATATATCCTAACACAACGCAACCTAACAACCCGGATGTAATATTTGACAACATTCCTGGCGCTTCAGCCCCTACTTCTCTGTGGGAGCATTATGCACTTCTATAACGTTATATGCCCTAACCTAAGGCAACCGCACAACTCGGATGTACTACATAATAATTATGATGTTATATTTCCTATCCTAAGGCAACCTAACTTCTCGGACGTAATATTTTACAACATTCCTTGCGTGTCGGCGCCTACTTCTCCGTGGGAAGATTATATACTTCTGTAACGTTATATTTCCTAACCGAAGGCAACATAACATCTAGTACGTGATATTTTACATCATTCCTTGCGTGTCGGCACCTACTTCTCGGTGGGAACATTATATACGTCTATAACGTTATTCATATTATCCTAGGGCAACCTAACATCTCGGACGTTATATTTTTCAACATTCTTTGCGTGGTCGCCCCTACTTCTTGGTGGGAACATTATGTACGTATATAACGTTATATGTCATATCCTAAGGCAACCTAACATCTCGGATGTAATATTTTGCAGCATTCTTTGCCTGTCGGCACCTACTTTTCGGTGGTAACATTATATACGTTTATAACGTTATATGTCCTAACCTATGGCAACCTAACATCTCGGATGTAATATTTTACAACATTCCTTGCGCGTCGGCGCATACTGCTCCGTGGGAATATTATATACGTCTATATCTTTATATATCCTAACATAAGGCAACCTAACATCTCGGACGTTATATTTTACAACACTCCTTTCGTGTCGGCGCCTACTTCTCCGTCGGAACAGTATATACTTCTATAAAGTTATATATCCTAACCTAATGCAACCTGATATCTCGGACACAATATGTAACAACATTCGTTGCGTGTCGGCCCCTACTTTTCGGTAGGAACGTTATGTACGTCTATAACTATATATAACCTAACCTAAGGCAACCTAACATCTCGGATGTAATATTTTACAACATTCCTTGCGGCTCGGCACCTACTTCTCGGTGGGAACATTATGTACTGCTATAACGTTATATGTCCTAACATAAGGCAATCTAACATCGCGGATGTAACATTTTACAACATTCCTTGCGTGTCGGCACCTACTTCTCGGTGGGAACATTATGTACTGCTATAACGTTATATGTCTTAACAAAAGGCAATCTAACATATCGCACGTAATATTTTACAACATTCGTAGCGTGTCGGCGCCGACTTCCCAGTGGGTACATTATATACGTCTATAACGTTATATATCCTAACCTAAGGCAACCTAACATCTCGGATGTAACATTTTACAACATTCCTTGCGTGTCGGCGCCTTCTTCTCGGTGGGAACATTATGTACGACTATAACGTTATATATCCTAACCTAAGGCAACCTAACATCTCGGACGTAATATTTTACAACAGCCCTTGCGTATGGGCGCCTACGTCTCCGTGGGAACAGTATATACTTCTATAACGTTATATATCCTAACCTAAGGCAACATAACATCTCGGACGTGATATTTTACAACATTCCTTGCGTGTCGGCGCCTACTTCTCCGTGGGAACATTATATACGTCTATAACGTTATATATCCTAACATAACGCAACCTAACATCTCGGATGTAATATTTCACAAAATTCGTGGCGTGTCGGCCTCTAGTTCTCGGTGGGAACATTATGTACCTCTATATCGTTATATGTCCTAACCTAAGGCAACATAACACCTCGTATGTACTATCTTACAACATTCGTGGCGTGTTGGCCCCTACTTCTCGGTGGGAATATTATAAACGTCTATAAATTTATATATTCTAACATAAGGCAACCTAACATCTCGGATGTAATATTTTACAACATTTGTGGCGTGTCGGCTCCTACTTCTCGCTGGGAACATTATGCACGTCTATAACGTTATATGTCCTATCCTAGGGCAACCTAACATCTCGGATGTAATATTTTACAACATTCCTTGCGTGTCGGCGCCTACTTCTCCGTGGGAACATTATATACGTCTATAACTTTATATATCCTAACCTAAGGCAACCTAACACCTCGTATGTAATATTTTACAACATTCGTGGCGTTTCGGCCCCTACTTCTCCGTGGGAACATTATATACGTCTATAACGTTATATGTCCTATCCTAGGGCCTCCTAACATCTCGGATGTAATATTTTACAGCATTCCTTGCGGGTCGGCACCTGCCTTTCGGTGGTAACATTATATACGTCTATAACGTTATATGTACTATCCTAGGGCAACCTCACATGTCGGATGTAATATTTTACAACATTCCTTGCGTGTCGGCCTCTACTTCTCGGTGGTAACATTATATATGTCTATAACGTTATATGTGCTATCCTAGGGCAACCTAACACCTCGGATGTAATATTTCACAACATTCGTGGCGTGTCGGCCGCTACTGTTCGGTGGGAACATTATGTACGACTATAACGTTATATGTCCTCACCTAAGGCAACCTAACATTTCGGATGTAATATTTTACAACATTCCTTGCGTGTCGGCCCCCACTTCTCGGTGGGATCATTATATACGTCTATAACGTTATATATCCTAACCTAATGCAACCTGACTTCTCGGACATAATATTTAACAACAATCGTTGCGTGTCGACCCCTACTCCTCGGTGGGAACATTATGTACGTCTATAACGTTATATGTCCTAACCTGAGGCCACCTAACACCTCGGATGTAATATTTTACAACATTCGTGGCGTGTTGGCCCCTGCTTCTCGGTGGGAACACTATGTACGTTTATAACGTTATATATCCTAACATAAGGCATCCTAACAACTCGTATGTAATATTTTACAACATTCGTGGCGTGTCGGCCCCTACTTTTCGGTAGGAACGTTATGTACGTCTATAACTATATATAACCTAACCTAAGGCAACCTAACATATCGGATGTAATATTTTACAACATTCCTTGCGTCTCGGCACCTACTTCTCGGTGGGAACATTATGTACTGCTATAACGTTATATGTCCTAACATAAGGCAATCTAACATCGCGGATGTAACATTTTACAACATTCCTTCCGTGTCGGCACCTACTTCTCGGTGGGAACATTATGTACTGCTATAACGTTATATGTCTTAACAAAAGGCAATCTAACATATCGCACGTAATATTTTACAACATTCGTAGCGTGTCGGCGCCGACTTCCCAGAGGGTACATTATATACGTCTATAACGTTATATATCCTAACCTAAGGCAACCTAACATCTCGGATGTAATATTTTACAACATTCCTTGCGTGTCGGCACCTACTTCTCGGTGGGAACATTATGTACGACTATAACGTTATATATCCTAACCTAAGGCAAACTAATATCTCGGATGTAGTATTTTACAACATTCGTGGCGTGTCGGCCCCTGCTTCCCGGTGGGAACACTATGTACGTCTATAACGTTATATATCCTAACATAAGGCATCATAACAACTCGTATGTAATATTTTACATCATTCCTGGCGTTTCAGCACCTACTTCTCGGTGGTAACATTATCAACGTCTATAACGTTATATATCGTAACATAAGGCATCCGAACAACTCGTACGTAATATTTTACAACATTCCTGGCGTTTCAGCACTTACTTCTCGGTGGTAACATTATAAACGTCTATAATGTTTTATGTCCTGACCTAAGGCAACCTAACATCTCGGATGTAATATTTTACAACATTCCTTGCGGCTCGGCACCTACTTCTCGGTGGGAACATTATGTACTGCTATAACGTTATATGTCCTAACATAAGGCAATCTAACATCGCGGATGTAACATTTTACAACATTCCTTGCGTGTCGGCTCCTACTTCTCGGTGGGAACATTATATACGTCTATAACGTTATATGTACTATCCTAGGGCAACCTAACATCTCGGATGTAATATTTTACAACATTCCTTGCACGTCGGCCCCTACTTCTCGGTGGGAACATTATGTACGGCTATAACGTTATATGTCCTAACCTAAGCCAACCTAACATGTCGGATGTAATATTTAACAGCCTTCGTGGCGTGTCGGCCTCTACTTCTCGGTTGGAACATTATGTGCAGCTATAACGTAATATGTCCTAACCTAAGGCAACCTCACATTTCAGATGTAATATTTTACAACATTCCTTGCGTGTCGGCGCATACTACTCCGTGGGAATATTATGTACGTCTATAACGTTATATGTCCTATCCTAGGGAAACCTATCATCTCGGATGTAATATTTTACAACATTCCTTGCGAGTCGGCGCCTACTAATCGGTGGGAACATTACATACTTCTATAACGTTATATGTCCTAACCGAAGGCAACATAACATCTCGGACGTGATATTTTACAACACTCGTGGCGTGTCGGCCTCTACTTCTCGGTGGGAACATTAAGTGCAGCTATAAAGTAATATGTCCTAACCTAAGGCAACCTAACATCTCGGACGCAATATTTTACAACATTTGTGAAGTGTCTGCCCCTACTTCTCGGTGGGAACATTATGTACGCATATAACGTTCTATGTCCTAACCGAAGACAACCATATCATCTCGGATGTAATATTTTACAGCATTCCTTGCGTGTCGGCACCTACTTCCAGGTGGGAACATTATGTACGTCTATATCGTTATATGTCCTAACCTAAAGCAACATAACATCTCGGACGTGGTATTTTACAACATTCCTTGCGTTTCGGTGCATACTACTCCGTGGGAGCATTATATACCTCTATAACGTTATATATCCTTACCAAAGGCAACATAACATCTCGGACGTGGTATTTTACAACATTTCATGCGTGTCGGCACCTACTTCTCGGTGGGGACATTATGCACGTCTATAACGTTATATATCCTAACATAAGGCAACCTAACAACCCGGATGTAATATTTGACAACATTCCTGGCGCTTCAGCCCCTACTTCTCTGTGGGAACATTATGCACTTCTATGACGTTATATGCCCTAACCTAAGGCAACCTAACAACTCGGATGTACTACATAATAATTATGATGTTATATGTCCTATCCTAAGGCAACCTAACTTCTCGGACGTAATACTTTACAACATTCCTTGCGTGTCGGCGCCTACTTCTCCGTGGGAACATTATATACGTCTATAACGTTATATATCCTAACCTAAGGCAGCCTAACACCTCGTATGTAATATTTTACAGCATTCGTGACGTGTCGGCCCCTACTTCTTGGTGGGAACATTATGTACGACTATAACGTTATACGTCCTAACCTAAGGCAACCTAACATCTCGGATGTAATATTTTACAACATTTATGGCGTGTCTGCCCCTACTTCTCGGTGGGAACATTATGTACGGATATAATGTTCTATGTCCTAAACGAAGACAACCATATCATCTCGGATGTAATATTTTACAGCATTCCTTGCGTGTCGGCACCTACTTCCCGGTGGGAACATTATGTACGTCTATACCGTTATATGTCCTAACCTAAAGCAACATAACATCTCGGGCGTGGTATTTTACAACATTCCTTGCGTTTCGGTGCATACTACTCCGTGGGAGCATTATATACCTCTATAACGTTATATATCCTTACCAAAGGCAACATAACATCTCGGACGTGGTATTTTACAACATTTCATGCGTGTCGGCACCTACTTCTCGGTGGGAACATTATGCACGTCTATAACGTTATATATCCTAACATAAGGCAACCTAACAACCCGGATGTAATATTTGACAACATTCCTGGCGCTTCAGCCCCTACTTCTCTGTGGGAGCATTATGCACTTCTATAACGTTATATGCCCTAACCTAAGGCAACCGAACAACTCGGATGTACTACATAATAATTATGATGTTATATTTCCTATCCTAAGGCAACCTAACTTCTCGGACGTAATATTTTACAACATTCCTTGCGTGTCGGCACCTACTTCTCGGTGGGAACATTATGCACGTCTATAACGTTATATATCCTAACACAACGCAACCTAACAACCCGGATGTAATATTTGACAACATTCCTGGCGCTTCAGCCCCTACTTCTCTGTGGGAGCATTATTCACTTCTATAACGTTATATGCCCTAACCTAAGGCAACCGCACAACTCGGATGTACTACATAATAATTATGATGTTATATTTCCTATCCTAAGGCAACCTAACTTCTCGGACGTAATATTTTACAACATTCCTTGCGTGTCGGCGCCTACTTCTCCGTGGGAAGATTATATACTTCTGTAACGTTATATTTCCTAACCGAAGGCAACATAACGTCTAGTACGTGATATTTTACATCATTCCTTGCGTGTCGGCACCTACTTCTCGGTGGGAACATTATATACGTCTATAACGTTATATATCCTAACACAACGCAACCTAACAACCCGGATGTAATATTTGACAACATTCCTGGCGCTTCAGCCCCTACTTCTCTGTGGGAGCATTATGCACTTCTATAACGTTATATGCCCTAACCTAAGGCAACCGAACAACTCGGATGTACTACATAATAATTATGATGTTATATTTCCTATCCTAAGGCAACCTAACTTCTCGGACGTAATATTTTACAACATTCCTTGCGTGTCGGCACCTACTTCTCGGTGGGAACATTATGCACGTCTATAACGTTATATATCCTAACACAACGCAACCTAACAACCCGGATGTAATATTTGACAACATTCCTGGCGCTTCAGCCCCTACTTCTCTGTGGGAGCATTATGCACTTCTATAACGTTATATGCCCTAACCTAAGGCAACCGCACAACTCGGATGTACTACATAATAATTATGATGTTATATTTCCTATCCTAAGGCAACCTAACTTCTCGGACGTAATATTTTACAACATTCCTTGCGTGTCGGCGCCTACTTCTCCGTGGGAAGATTATATACTTCTGTAACGTTATATTTCCTAACCGAAGGCAACATAACATCTAGTACGTGATATTTTACATCATTCCTTGCGTGTCGGCACCTACTTCTCGGTGGGAACATTATATACGTCTATAACGTTATTCATATTATCCTAGGGCAACCTAACATCTCGGACGTTATATTTTTCAACATTCTTTGCGTGGTCGCCCCTACTTCTTGGTGGGAACATTATGTACGTATATAACGTTATATGTCATATCCTAAGGCAACCTAACATCTCGGATGTAATATTTTGCAGCATTCTTTGCCTGTCGGCACCTACTTTTCGGTGGTAACATTATATACGTTTATAACGTTATATGTCCTAACCTATGGCAACCTAACATCTCGGATGTAATATTTTACAACATTCCTTGCGCGTCGGCGCATACTGCTCCGTGGGAATATTATATACGTCTATATCTTTATATATCCTAACATAAGGCAACCTAACATCTCGGACGTTATATTTTACAACACTCCTTTCGTGTCGGCGCCTACTTCTCCGTCGGAACAGTATATACTTCTATAAAGTTATATATCCTAACCTAATGCAACCTGATATCTCGGACACAATATGTAACAACATTCGTTGCGTGTCGGCCCCTACTTTTCGGTAGGAACGTTATGTACGTCTATAACTATATATAACCTAACCTAAGGCAACCTAACATCTCGGATGTAATATTTTACAACATTCCTCGCGGCTCGGCACCTACTTCTCGGTGGGAACATTATGTACTGCTATAACGTTATATGTCCTAACATAAGGCAATCTAACATCGCGGATGTAACATTTTACAACATTCCTTGCGTGTCGGCACCTACTTCTCGGTGGGAACATTATGTACTGCTATAACGTTATATGTCTTAACAAAAGGCAATCTAACATATCGCACGTAATATTTTACAACATTCGTAGCGTGTCGGCGCCGACTTCCCAGTGGGTACATTATATACGTCTATAACGTTATATATCCTAACCTAAGGCAACCTAACATCTCGGATGTAACATTTTACAACATTCCTTGCGTGTCGGCGCCTTCTTCTCGGTGGGAACATTATGTACGACTATAACGTTATATATCCTAACCTAAGGCAACCTAACATCTCGGACGTAATATTTTACAACAGCCCTTGCGTATGGGCGCCTACGTCTCCGTGGGAACAGTATATACTTCTATAACGTTATATATCCTAACCTAAGGCAACATAACATCTCGGACGTGATATTTTACAACATTCCTTGCGTGTCGGCGCCTACTTCTCCGTGGGAACATTATATACGTCTATAACGTTATATATCCTAACATAACGCAACCTAACATCTCGGATGTAATATTTCACAAAATTCGTGGCGTGTCGGCCTCTAGTTCTCGGTGGGAACATTATGTACCTCTATATCGTTATATGTCCTAACCTAAGGCAACATAACACCTCGTATGTACTATCTTACAACATTCGTGGCGTGTTGGCCCCTACTTCTCGGTGGGAATATTATAAACGTCTATAAATTTATATATTCTAACATAAGGCAACCTAACATCTCGGATGTAATATTTTACAACATTTGTGGCGTGTCGGCTCCTACTTCTCGCTGGGAACATTATGCACGTCTATAACGTTATATGTCCTATCCTAGGGCAACCTAACATCTCGGATGTAATATTTTACAACATTCCTTGCGTGTCGGCGCCTACTTCTCCGTGGGAACATTATATACGTCTATAACTTTATATATCCTAACCTAAGGCAACCTAACACCTCGTATGTAATATTTTACAACATTCGTGGCGTTTCGGCCCCTACTTCTCCGTGGGAACATTATATACGTCTATAACGTTATATGTCCTATCCTAGGGCCTCCTAACATCTCGGATGTAATATTTTACAGCATTCCTTGCGGGTCGGCACCTGCCTTTCGGTGGTAACATTATATACGTCTATAACGTTATATGTACTATCCTAGGGCAACCTCACATGTCGGATGTAATATTTTACAACATTCCTTGCGTGTCGGCCTGTACTTCTCGGTGGTAACATTATATATGTCTATAACGTTATATGTGCTATCCTAGGGCAACCTAACACCTCGGATGTAATATTTCACAACATTCGTGGCGTGTCGGCCGCTACTGTTCGGTGGGAACATTATGTACGACTATAACGTTATATGTCCTCACCTAAGGCAACCTAACATTTCGGATGTAATATTTTACAACATTCCTTGCGTGTCGGCCCCCACTTCTCGGTGGGATCATTATATACGTCTATAACGTTATATATCCTAACCTAATGCAACCTGACTTCTCGGACATAATATTTAACAACAATCGTTGCGTGTCGACCCCTACTCCTCGGTGGGAACATTATGTACGTCTATAACGTTATATGTCCTAACCTGAGGCCACCTAACACCTCGGATGTAATATTTTACAACATTCGTGGCGTGTTGGCCCCTGCTTCTCGGTGGGAACACTATGTACGTTTATAACGTTATATATCCTAACATAAGGCATCCTAACAACTCGTATGTAATATTTTACAACATTCGTGGCGTGTCGGCCCCTACTTTTCGGTAGGAACGTTATGTACGTCTATAACTATATATAACCTAACCTAAGGCAACCTAACATATCGGATGTAATATTTTACAACATTCCTTGCGTCTCGGCACCTACTTCTCGGTGGGAACATTATGTACTGCTATAACGTTATATGTCCTAACATAAGGCAATCTAACATCGCGGATGTAACATTTTACAACATTCCTTCCGTGTCGGCGCCTACTTCTCGGTGGGAACATTATGTACTGCTATAACGTTATATGTCTTAACAAAAGGCAATCTAACATATCGCACGTAATATTTTACAACATTCGTAGCGTGTCGGCGCCGACTTCCCAGAGGGTACATTATATACGTCTATAACGTTATATATCCTAACCTAAGGCAACCTAACATCTCGGATGTAATATTTTACAACATTCCTTGCGTGTCGGCACCTACTTCTCGGTGGGAACATTATGTACGACTATAACGTTATATATCCTAACCTAAGGCAAACTAATATCTCGGATGTAGTATTTTACAACATTCGTGGCGTGTCGGCCCCTGCTTCCCGGTGGGAACACTATGTACGTCTATAACGTTATATATCCTAACATAAGGCATCATAACAACTCGTATGTAATATTTTACATCATTCCTGGCGTTTCAGCACCTACTTCTCGGTGGTAACATTATCAACGTCTATAACGTTATATATCGTAACATAAGGCATCCGAACAACTCGTATGTAATATTTTACAACATTCCTGGCGTTTCAGCACTTACTTCTCGGTGGTAACATTATAAACGTCTATAATGTTTTATGTCCTGACCTAAGGCAACCTAACATCTCGGATGTAATATTTTACAACATTCCTTGCGGCTCGGCACCTACTTCTCGGTGGGAACATTATGTACTGCTATAACGTTATATGTCCTAACATAAGGCAATCTAACATCGCGGATGTAACATTTTACAACATTCCTTGCGTGTCGGCACCTACTTCTCGGTGGGAACATTATGTACTGCTATAACGTTATATGTCTTAACAAAAGGCAATCTAACATATCGCACGTAATATTTTACAACATTCGTAGCGTGTCGGCGCCGACTTCCCAGTGGGTACATTATATACGTCTATAACGTTATATATCCTAACCTAAGGCAACCTAACATCTCGGATGTAACATTTTACAACATTCCTTGCGTGTCGGCGCCTTCTTCTCGGTGGGAACATTATGTACGACTATAACGTTATATATCCTAACCTAAGGCAACCTAACATCTCGGACGTAATATTTTACAACAGCCCTTGCGTATGGGCGCCTACGTCTCCGTGGGAACATTATATACTTCTATAACGTTATATATCCTAACCTAAGGCAACATAACATCTCGGACGTGATATTTTACAACATTCCTTGCGTGTCGGCGCCTACTTCTCCGTGGGAACATTATATGCGTCTATAACGTTATATATCCTAACATAACGCAACCTAACATCTCGGATGTAATATTTCACAAAATTCGTGGCGTGTCGGCCTCTACTTCTCGGTGGGAACATTATGTACCTCTATATCGTTATATGTCCTAACCTAAGGCAACATAACACCTCGTATGTACTATCTTACAACATTCGTGGCGTGTCGGCCCCTACTTCTCGGTGGGAATATTATATACGTCTATAAATTTATATATTCTAACATAAGGCAACCTAACATCTCGGATGTAATATTTTACAACATTTGTGGCGTGTCGGCTCCTACTTCTCGCTGGGAACATTATGTGCGTCTATAACGTTATATGTCCTATCCTAGGGCAACCTAACATCTCGGATGTAATATTTTACATCATTCCTTGCGTGTCGGCGCCTACTTCTCCGTGGGAACATTATATACGTCTATAACTTTATATATCCTAACCTAAGGCAACCTAACACCTCGTATGTAATATTTTACAACATTCGTGGCGTTTCGGCCCCTACTTCTCGGTGGGAACATTATGTACGACTATAACGTTATACGTCCTAGCCTAAGGGAACCTAACATCTCGGATGTAATATTTTACAACATTTGTGGCGTGTCGGCACCTACTTCTCCGTGGGAACATTATATACGTCTATAACGTTATATGTCCTATCCTAGGGCCTCCTAACATCTCGGATGTAATATTTTACAGCATTCCTTGCGGGTCGGCACCTGCCTTTCGGTGGTAACATTATATACGTCTATAACGTTATATGTACTATCCTAGGGCAACCTCACATGTCGGATGTAATATTTTACAACATTCCTTGCGTGTCGGCCTCTACTTCTCGGTGGTAACATTATATATGTCTATAACGTTATATGTGCTATCCTAGGGCAACCTAACACCTCGGATGTAATATTTCACAACATTCGTGGCGTGTCGGCCGCTACTGTTCGGTGGGAACATTATGTACGACTATAACGTTATATGTCCTAACCTAAGGCAACCTAACATTTCGGATGTAATATTTTACAACATTCCTTGCGTGTCGGCCCCCACTTCTCGGTGGGATCATTATATACGTCTATAACGTTATATATCCTAACCTAATGCAACCTGACTTCTCGGACATAATATTTAACAACAATCGTTGCGTGTCGACCCCTACTCCTCGGTGGGAACATTATGTACGTCTATAACGTTATATGTCCTAACCTGAGGCCACCTAACACCTCGGATGTAATATTTTACAACATTCGTGGCGTGTTGGCCCCTGCTTCTCGGTGGGAACACTATGTACGTTTATAACGTTATATATCCTAACATAAGGCATCCTAACAACTCGTATGTAATATTTTACAACATTCGTGGCGTGTCGGCCCCTACTTTTCGGTAGGAACGTTATGTACGTCTATAACTATATATAACCTAACCTAAGGCAACCTAACATATCGGATGTAATATTTTACAACATTCCTTGCGTCTCGGCACCTACTTCTCGGTGGGAACATTATGTACTGCTATAACGTTATATGTCCTAACATAAGGCAATCTAACATCGCGGATGTAACATTTTACAACATTCCTTCCGTGTCGGAACCTACTTCTCGGTGGGAACATTATGTACTGCTATAACGTTATGTGTCTTAACAAAAGGCAATCTAACATATCGCACGTAATATTTTACAACATTCGTAGCGTGTCGGCGCCGACTTCCCAGAGGGTACATTAGATACGTCTATAATGCTATATATCCTAACCTAAGGAAACATGACATCTCGAATGTAATATTTCACAACATTCGTGGCGTGTCGGCCTCTACTTCTCGGTGGGAACATTATGTACGTCTATAACTTTATGTGTCCTAACCGAAGGCAACCTAACACCTCGTATGTAATATTTTACACCATTCGTGGCGTGTCGGCCTCTACTTCTCGGTGGGAATATTATATACGTCTATAACTTTATATATTCTAACATAAGGCAACCTAACATCTCGGATGTAATATTTTACAACATTCGTGGCGTGTCGGCCCCTACTTCACGGTGGGAATATTATATACGTCTATAACTTTATATATTCTAACATAAGGCAACCTAACATCTCGGATGTAATATTTTACAACATTTCTGGCGTGTCGGCCCCTACTTCTCGCTGGGAACATTATGTACGTCTATAACGTTATATGTCCTATCCTAGGGCAACCTAACATCTCGGATGTAATATTTTACAACATTCCTTGCGTGTCGGCGCCTACTTCTCCGTGGGAACATTATGTACGTCTATAACGTTATATGTCCTAACCTAAGGCAACCTAACATATCGGATGTAATATTTTACAACATTCCTTGCGTCTCGGCACCTACTTCTCGGTGGGAACATTATGTACTGCTATAACGTTATATGTCCTAACATAAGGCAATCTAACATCGCGGATGTAACATTTTACAACATTCCTTGCGTGTCGGCACCTACTTCTCGGTGGGAACATTATGTACTGCTATAACGTTATATGTCTTAACAAAAGGCAATCTAACATATCGCACGTAATATTTTACAACATTCGTAGCGTGTCGGCGCCGACTTCCCAGTGGGTACATTATATACGTCTATATCCTTATATGTCCTAACCTAAGGCAATCTAACATCTCGGACGTAATATTTTACAACATTCCTTGCGTGTCGGTCAGTACTTCTCGGTGGAAACATTATGTACGTCTATAACGTTATATGTCCTAACCTGAGGCCACCTAACACCTCGGATGTAATATTTTACAACATTCGTGGCGTGTTGGCCCCTGCTTCTCGGTGGGAACACTATGTACGTTTATAACGTTATATATCCTAACATAAGGCATCCTAACAACTCGTATGTAATATTTTACAACATTCGTGGCGTGTCGGCACCTACTTTTCGGTAGGAACGTTATGTACGTCTATAACTATATATAACCTAACCTAAGGCAACCTAACATATCGGATGTAATATTTTACAACATTCCTTGCGTCTCGGCACCTACTTCTCGGTGGGAACATTATGTACTGCTATAACGTTATATGTCCTAACATAAGGCAATCTAACATCGCGGATGTAACATTTTACAACATTCCTTGCGTGTCGGCACCTACTTCTCGGTGGGAACATTATGTACTGCTATAACGTTATATGTCTTAACAAAAGGCAATCTAACATATCGCACGTAATATTTTACAACATTCGTAGCGTGTCGGCGCCGACTTCCCAGTGGGTACATTATATACGTCTATATCCTTATATGTCCTAACCTAAGGCAATCTAACATCTCGGATGTAATATTTTACAACATTCCTTGCGTGTCGGCACCTACTTCTCGGTGGGAACATTATGTACTGCTATAACGTTATATGTCCTAACATAAGGCAATCTAACATCTCGGATGTAACATTTTACAACATTCCTTGCGTGTCGGCACCTACTTCTCGCTGGGTACATTATATACGTCTATAAAGTTATATATCCTAACCTAAAGCAACCTAACATCTCGGAGGTAATATTTTACAACATACCTTGCGTGTCGGCACCTACTTCTCGGTGGGAACATTATGTACGACTATAACGTTATATATCCTAACCTAAGGCAAACTAATATCTCGGATGTAGTATTTTCCAACATTCGTGGCGTGTCGGCCCCTGCTTCCCGGTGGGAACACTATGCACGTCTATAACGTTATATATCGTAACATAAGGCATCCGAACAACTCGTATGTAATATTTTACAACATTCCTGGCGTTTCAGCACCTGCTTCTCGCTGGGAACATTATGTACGTCTATAACGTTATATGTCCTATCCTAGGGCAACCTAACATCTCGGATGTAATATTTTACAACATTCCTTGCGTGTCGGCGCCTACTTCTCCGTGGGAACATTATGTACGTCTATAACGTTATATGTCCTAACCTAAGGCAATCTAACATCTCACATGTAATACTTTGCATCATTCCTTGCGTGTTGGCGCATACAAATCCGTGGGAATATTATATACCTCTATAACTTTATATATCCTAACATAAGGCAACCTAACACCTCCGACGTAATATTTTACAACATTCCTTGCCTGTCGGCGCCTGCTTCTCGGTGGGAACATTATGTACGTCTATAACGTTATATAACCTAACATAAGGCAACCTAACAAATCGGATGTAATATTTGACAACATTCCTGGCGCTTCAGCCCCTGCATGTCTGTGGGAACAATATGTACGTCTATAACGTTATATGTCCTAACCTAAGGCAACCTAACAAATCGGATGTAATACATAATAATTATGACGTTATATGACCTAACCTATGGTAACCTAACTTCTCGGACGTAATATTTTACAGCATTCCCTGCGTGTCGGCGCCTACTTCTCCGTGGGAACATTATATACGTCTATAACTTTATATATCCTAACCTAAGGCAACCTAACACCTCGTAGTAATATTTTACAACATTCGTGGCGTTTCGGCCCCTACTTCTCGGTGGGAACATTATGTACGACTATAACGTTATACGTCCTAACCTATGGCAATCTAACATCTCGGACGTAATATTTTACAACATTCCTTGCGTGTCGGTCAGTACTTCTCGGTGGAAACATTATGTACGTCTATAACGTTATATGTCCTAACCTGAGGCCACCTAACACCTCGGATGTAATATTTTACAACGTTCGTCGCGTGTTGGCCCCTGCTTCTCGGTGGGAACACTATGTACGTTTATAACGTTATATATCCTAACATAAGGCATCCTAACAACTCGTATGTAATATTTTACAACATTCGTGGCGTGTCGGCCCCTACTTCACGGTGGGAATATTATATACGTCTATAATTTTATATATTCTAACATAAGGCAACCTAACATCTCGGATGTAATATTTTACAACATTTCTGGCGTGTCGGCCCCTACTTCTCGCTGGGAACATTATGTACGTCTATAACGTTATATGTCCTATCCTAGGGCAACCTAACATCTCGGATGTAATATTTTACAACATTCCTTGCGTGTCGGCGCCTACTTCTCCGTGGGAACATTATGTACGTCTATAACGTTATATGTCCTAACCTAAGGCAATCTAACATCTCACATGTAATACTTTGCATCATTCCTTGCGTGTCGGCGCATACAAATCCGTGGGAATATTATATACCTCTATAACTTTATATATCCTAACATAAGGCAACCTAACACCTCCGACGTAATATTTTACAACATTCCTTGCGTGTCGGCGCCTACTTCTCGGTGGGAACATTATGTACGTCTATAACGTTATATAACCTAACATAATGCAACCTAACAAATCGGATGTAATATTTGACAACATTCCTGGCGCTTCAGCCCCTGCTTGTCTGTGGGAACAATATGTACGTCTATAACGTTATATGTCCTAACCTAAGGCAACCTAACAAATCGGATGTAATACATAATAATTATGACGTTATATGTCCTAACCTAAGTTAACCTAACTTCTCGGACGTAATATTTTACAGCATTCCTTGCGTGTCGGCACCTACTTTTCGGTGGTAACATTATATACGTTTATAACGTTATATGTCCTACCCTAGGGCAACCTAACATCTCGGATGTAATATTTTACAGCATTCCTTGCGTGTCGGCCCCTACTTCTCGGTGGGAACATTATGTACGGCTATAACGTTATATGTCCTAACCTAAGGAAATCTAACATCTCGGATGTAATATCTCACAACATTCGTGGCGTGTCGGCCTCTACTTATCGGTGGGAACATTATGTTCGTCTATAACGTTATGTGTCCTAACCTAAGGCAACCTAACACCTCGCATGTAATATTTTACAACATTCGTGGCCTGTCAGCCCCTACTTCTCGGTGGGAACATTATGTACGGCTATAAAGTTATATGTCCTAACCTAAGGCAATCTAACATCTGGGATGTAATATTCTACAACATTTGTCTCATGTCGGCCCCTACTTCTCGGTGGGAACATTATGTACGTCTATAACGTTATATGTCCAATCCCAGGGCAACCTAACATCTCGGATGTAATATCTTACAATATTCTTTGCGTGTCGGCGCCTACTTCTCCGCGGGAAAATTATATACTTCTATAACGTATATTTCCTAACCGAAGGCAACATAACAGCTCGGACGTGATATTTTACAACATTCCTTGCGTGTCGGCACCTACTTCTCGGTGTAAAAATTATATACGTCTATAAGGTTATTTATATTATCCTAGGGCAACCTAACGTCTCGGACGTTATATTTTACATCATTCTTGGCGTGTCGGCCCCTACTTCTTGGTGGGAACATTATGTACGTATATAACGTTATATGTCCTATCCTAAGGCAACCTAGCATCTCGGATGTAATATTTTACAGCATTCCTTGCGTGTCGACACCTACTTTTCGGTGGTAACATTATATACGTCTATAACGTTATATGTCCTATCCTAGGGCAACCTAACAAATCGGATGTAATACATAATAATTATGACGTTATATGACCTAACCTATGGTAACCTAACTTCTCGGACGTAATATTTTACAGCATTCCCTGCGTGTCGGCGCCTACTTCTCCGTGGGAACATTATATACGTCTATAACTTTATATATCCTAACCTAAGGCAACCTAACACCTCGTAGTAATATTTTACAACATTCGTGGCGTTTCGGCCCCTACTTCTCGGTGGGAACATTATGTACGACTATAACGTTATACGTCCTAACCTATGGCAATCTAACATCTCGGACGTAATATTTTACAACATTCCTTGCGTGTCGGTCAGTACTTCTCGGTGGAAACATTATGTACGTCTATAACGTTATATGTCCTAACCTGAGGCCACCTAACACCTCGGATGTAATATTTTACAACGTTCGTCGCGTGTTGGCCCCTGCTTCTCGGTGGGAACACTATGTACGTTTATAACGTTATATATCCTAACATAAGGCATCCTAACAACTCGTATGTAATATTTTACAACATTCGTGGCGTGTCGGCCCCTACTTCACGGTGGGAATATTATATACGTCTATAATTTTATATATTCTAACATAAGGCAACCTAACGTCTCGGATGTAATATTTTACAACATTTCTGGCGTGTCGGCCCCTACTTCTCGCTGGGAACATTATGTACGTCTATAACGTTATATGTCCTATCCTAGGGCAACCTAACATCTCGGATGTAATATCTTACAACATTCCTTGCGTGTCGGCGCCTACTTCTCCGTGGGAACATTATGTACGTCTATAACGTTATATGTCCTAACCTAAGGCAATCTAACATCTCACATGTAATACTTTGCATCATTCCTTGCGTGTCGGCGCATACAAATCCGTGGGAATATTATATACCTCTATAACTTTATATATCCTAACATAAGGCAACCTAACACCTCCGACGTAATATTTTACAACATTCCTTGCGTGTCGGCGCCTACTTCTCGGTGGGAACATTATGTACGTCTATAACGTTATATGTCCAATCCCAGGGCAACCTAACATCTCGGATGTAATATCTTACAATATTCTTTGCGTGTCGGCGCCTACTTCTCCGCGGGAAAATTATATACTTCTATAACGTATATTTCCTAACCGAAGGCAACATAACATCTCGGACGTGATATTTTACAACATTCCTTGCGTGTCGGCACCTACTTCTCGGTGTAAAAATTATATACGTCTATAAGGTTATTTATATTATCCTAGGGCAACCTAACGTCTCGGACGTTATATTTTACATCATTCTTGGCGTGTCGGCCCCTACTTCTTGGTGGGAACATTATGTACGTATATAACGTTATATGTCCTATCCTAAGGCAACCTAGCATCTCGGATGTAATATTTTACAGCATTCCTTGCGTGTCGACACCTACTTTTCGGTGGTAACATTATATACGTCTATAACGTTATATGTCCTATCCTAGGGCAACCTAACAAATCGGATGTAATACATAATAATTATGACGTTATATGACCTAACCTATGGTAACCTAACTTCTCGGACGTAATATTTTACAGCATTCCCTGCGTGTCGGCGCCTACTTCTCCGTGGGAACATTATATACGTCTATAACTTTATATATCCTAACCTAAGGCAACCTAACACCTCGTAGTAATATTTTACAACATTTCTGGCGTGTCGGCCCCTACTTCTCGCTGGGAACATTATGTACGTCTATAACGTTATATGTCCTATCCTAGGGCAACCTAACATCTCGGATGTAATATCTTACAACATTCCTTGCGTGTCGGCGCCTACTTCTCCGTGGGAACATTATGTACGTCTATAACGTTATATGTCCTAACCTAAGGCAATCTAACATCTCACATGTAATACTTTGCATCATTCCTTGCGTGTCGGCGCATACAAATCCGTGGGAATATTATATACCTCTATAACTTTATATATCCTAACATAAGGCAACCTAACACCTCCGACGTAATATTTTACAACATTCCTTGCGTGTCGGCGCCTACTTCTCGGTGGGAACATTATGTACGTCTATAACGTTATATAACCTAACATAATGCAACCTAACAAATCGGATGTAATATTTGACAACATTCCTGGCGCTTCAGCCCCTGCTTGTCTGTGGGAACAATATGTACGTCTATAACGTTATATGTCCTAACCTAAGGCAACCTAACAAATCGGATGTAATACATAATAATTATGACGTTATATGTCCTAACCTAAGTTAACCTAACTTCTCGGACGTAATATTTTACAGCATTCCTTGCGTGTCGGCACCTACTTTTCGGTGGTAACATTATATACGTTTATAACGTTATATGTCCTACCCTAGGGCAACCTAACATCTCGGATGTAATATTTTACAGCATTCCTTGCGTGTCGGCCCCTACTTCTCGGTGGGAACATTATGTACGGCTATAACGTTATATGTCCTAACCTAAGGAAATCTAACATCTCGGATGTAATATCTCACAACATTCGTGGCGTGTCGGCCTCTACTTATCGGTGGGAACATTATGTTCGTCTATAACGTTATGTGTCCTAACCTAAGGCAACCTAACACCTCGCATGTAATATTTTACAACATTCGTGGCCTGTCAGCCCCTACTTCTCGGTGGGAACATTATGTACGTCTATAACGTTATATGTCCTAACCTAAGGCAATCTAACATCTCACATGTAATACTTTGCATCATTCCTTGCGTGTCGGCGCATACAAATCCGTGGGAATATTATATACCTCTATAACTTTATATATCCTAACATAAGGCAACCTAACACCTCCGACGTAATATTTTACAACATTCCTTGCGTGTCGGCGCCTACTTCTCGGTGGGAACATTATGTACGTCTATAACGTTATATAACCTAACATAATGCAACCTAACAAATCGGATGTAATATTTGACAACATTCCTGGCGCTTCAGCCCCTGCTTGTCTGTGGGAACAATATGTACGTCTATAACGTTATATGTCCTAACCTAAGGCAACCTAACAAATCGGATGTAATACATAATAATTATGACGTTATATGTCCTAACCTAAGTTAACCTAACTTCTCGGACGTAATATTTTACAGCATTCCTTGCGTGTCGGCACCTACTTTTCGGTGGTAACATTATATACGTTTATAACGTTATATGTCCTACCCTAGGGCAACCTAACATCTCGGATGTAATATTTTACAGCATTCCGTGCGTGTCGGCCCCTACTTCTCGGTGGGAACATTATGTACGTCTATAAAGTTATGTGTAGAATCCTAGGGCAACCTAACATCTCGGATGTAATATTTTACAACATTCCTTGCGTGTCGGCCCCTACCTCTCGGTGGGAACATTATGTACGGCTATAAAGTTATATGTCCTAACCTAAGGCAACCTAACACCTCGGATGTAATATTTAACAGCATTCGTGGCGTGTCGGCCTCTACTTCTCGGTGGGAACATTATGTGCAGTTATAATTTAATATGTCCTAACCTGAGGCAACCTAACATCTCGGGTGTAATATTTTACAGCATTTCTTGCCTGTCGGCACCTACTTTTCGGTGGTAACATTATATACGTCTATACCGTTATATGTACTATCCTAGGGCAACCTAACATCTCGGATGTAATATTTTACAACATTCATTGCGTGTCGGCCCCTACTTCTTGTTGGGAACATTATGTACGTATATAACGTTATATGTCCTATCCTAAGGCAACATAACATCTCGGACGTGGAATTTTACAACATTCCTTGCGTGTCGGCGCCGACTTCTCGGTGGGTACATTATATACGTCTATATCGTTATATGTCCTAAGCTAGGGAAACCTAACATCTCGGATGTAATATCTCACAACATTCGTGGCGTGTCGTCCTCTACTTATCGGTGGGAACATTATGTTCGTCTATAACGTTATGTGTCCTAACCTAAGGCAACCTAACACCTCGCATGTAATATTTTACAACATTCGTGGCGTGTCAGCCCCTACTTCTCGGTGGGAACATTATGTACGACTATAAAGTTATATGTCCTAACCTAAGGCAATCTAACATCTGGGATGTAATATTCTACAACATTTGTCTCGTGTCGGCCCCTACTTCTCGGTGGGAACATTATGTACGTCTATAACGTTATATGTCCAATCCCAGGGCAACCTAACATCTCGGATGTAATATCTTACAATATTCTTTGCGTGTCGGCGCCTACTTCTCCGCGGGAACATTATATACTTCTATAACGTATATTTCCTAACCGAAGGCAACATAACATCTCGGACGTGATATTTTACAACATTCCTTGCGTGTCGGCACCTACTTCTCGGTGTAAAAATTATATACGTCTATAACGTTATTTATATTATCCTAGGGCAACCTAACATCTCGGACGTTATATTTTACAACATTCTTGGCGTGTCGGCCCCTACTTCTTGGTGGGAACATTATGTACGTATATAACGTTATATGTCCTATCCTAAGGCAACCTAGCATCTCGGATGTAATATTTTACAGCATTCCTTGCGTGTCGACACCTACTTTTCGGCGGTAACATTATATACGTCTATAACGTTATATGTCCTATCCTAGGGCAACCTAACATCTCGGATGTAATATTTTACAACATTCCTTGCGTGTCGGCACCTACTTCTCGGTGGTAACATTATATACGTCTATAAAGTTATGTGTACAATCCTAGGGCAACCTAACATCTCGGATGTAATATTTTACAACATTCCTTGCGTGTCGGCCCCTACTTCTCGGTGGGAACATTATGTACGGCTATAAAGTTGTATGTCCTAACCTAAGGCAACCTAACACCTCGGATGTAATATTTAACAGCATTCGTGGCGTGTCGGCCTCTACTTCTCGGTGGGAACATTATGTGCAGTTATAATGTAATATGTCCTAACCTGAGGCAACCTAACATCTCGGGTGTAATATTTTACAGCATTTCTTGCCTGTCGGCACCTACTTTTCGGTGGTAACATTATATACGTCTATACCGTTATATGTACTATCCTAGGGCAACCTAACATCTCGGATGTAATATTTTACAACATTCATTGCGTGTCGGCCCCTACTTCTCGGTGGGAACATTATGTAGGGCTATAACATAATATGTCCTAACCTAAGGCAACTAAACATCTCGGACGTAATGTATTACAACATTGCTTGCGTGTCGGCGCCTACTTCACCGTGGGAACATTATATACGTCTATAACGTTATATGTCCTAACCTAAGGCAACCTAACACCTCGTATGTAGTATTTTACAGCATTCGTGGCGTGTCGGCACCTACTGCTCGGTGGGAACATTATGTACGACTATAACGTTATATGTCCTAACCTAAGGCAACCTAACACCTCGGATGTAATATTTAACAGCATTCGTGGCGTGTCGGCCTCTACTTCTCGGTGGGAACATTATGTGCAGTTATAATGTAATATGTCCTAACCTGAGGCAACCTAACATCTCGGATGTAATATTTTACAGCATTTCTTGCCTGTCGGCACCTACTTTTCGGTGGTAACATTATATACGTCTATACCGTTATATGTACTATCCTAGGGCAACCTAACATCTCGGATGTAATATTTTACAACATTCATTGCGTGTCGGCCCCTACTTCTCGGTGGGAACATTATGTAGGGCTATAACATAATATGTCCTAACCTAAGGCAACTAAACATCTCGGACGTAATATATTACAACGTTGCTTGCGTGTCGGCGCCTACTTCTCCGTGGGAACATTATATACGTCTATAACGTTATATGTCCTAACCTAAGGCAACCTAACACCGCGGATGTAATATTTTACAACATTCGTGGCGTGTCGGCCTCTAGTTCACGGTGGGAACATTATGTACGGATATAACGTTCTATGTCCTAACCGAAGGCAACCTAAAATCTCGGACGCAATATTTTACAACATTCCATGCGTGTCGGCACCTACTTCTCGGAGGGAACATTATGTATGTCTATAACGTTATATATCCTAACCTATGGCAACCTAACATCTCGGACATAATATTTTACAACATTCCTGGCGTGTCGGTCCCTACTTCTCGGTGGGATCATTATATACGTCTATAACGTTATGTATCCTAACCTAATGCAACCTGACTTCTCGGACATAATATTTAACAACAATCGTTGCGTGTCGACCTCTACACCTAGGTGGGAACATTATGTACGTCTATAACGTTATATGTCCTAACCTAAGGCATCCTAACACCTCGGATGTAATATTTTACAACATTCGTGGCGTGTCGGCCTCTAGTTCACGGTGGGAACATTATGTACGTCTATAACGTTATATGTCCTAACCTAAGGCAATCTAACATCTCGGATGTAATATTTTACAACATTTGTGGCGTGTCGGCACCTACTTCTCGCTGGGAACATTATGTACGTCTATAACGTTACATGTCCTATCCTAGGGGAAGCTAACATCTCGAATGTAATATTTTACAACATTCCTAGCGTGTCGTCGCCCACTTCTCGGTGGGTACATTAGATACGTCTATAATGCTATATATCCTAACCTAAGGAAACCTAACATCTCGGATGTAATATTTCACAACATTCGTGGCGTGTCGGCCTCTAATTCTCTGTGGGAACATTATGTACGTCTATAACTTTATGTGTCCTAACCGAAGGCAACCTAACACCTCGTATGTAATATTTTACACCATTCGTGGCGTGTCGGCCTCTACTTCTCGGTGGGAACATTATGTACGTCTATAACGTTATATGTCCTAACCTAAGGCAACCTAACACCTCGTATGTAGTATTTTACAGCATTCGTGGCGTGTCGGCCCCTACTGCTCGGTGGGAACATTATGTACGACTATAACGTTATATGTCCTAACCTAAGGCAACCTAACATCTCGGATGTAATATTTTACAACATTCCTTGCGTGACGGCCCCCACTTCTCGGTGGGATCATTATATACGTCTATAACGTTATATATCCTAACCTAATGCAACCTGACTTCTCGGACATAATATTTAACAACAATCGTTGCGTGTCGACCTCTACACCTAGGTGGGAACATTATGTACGTCTATAACGATATATGTCCTAACCTAAGGCAACCTAACACCTCGGATGTAATATTTTACAACATTCGTGGCGTGTCGGCCTCTAGTTCACGGTGGGAACATTATGTACGTCTATAACGTTATATGTCCTAACCTAAGGCAATCTAACATCTCGGATGTAATATTTTACAACATTTGTGGCGTGTCGGCACCTACTTCTCGCTGGGAACATTATGTACGTCTATAACGTTACATGTCCTATCCTAGGGGAAGCTAACATCTCGGATGTAATATTTTACAACATTCCTAGCGTGTCGTCGCCCACTTCTCGGTGGGTACATTAGATACGTCTATAATGCTATATATCCTAACCTAAGGAAACCTAACATCTCGGATGTAATATTTCACAACATTCGTGGCGTGTCGGCCTCTAATTCTCGGTGGGAACATTATGTACGTCTATAACTTTATGTGTCCTAACCGAAGGCAACCTAACACCTCGTATGTAATATTTTACACCATTCGTGGCGTGTCGGCCTCTACTTCTCGGTGGGAACATTATGTACGTCTATAACGTTATATGTCCTAACCTAAGGCAACCTAACACCTCGTATGTAGTATTTTACAGCATTCGTGGCGTGTCGGCCCCTACTGCTCGGTGGGAACATTATGTACGACTATAACGTTATATGTCCTAACCTAAGGCAACCTAACATCTCGGATGTAATATTTTACAACATTCCTTGCGTGACGGCCCCCACTTCTCGGTGGGATCATTATATACGTCTATAACGTTATATATCCTAACCTAATGCATCCTGACTTCTCGGACATAATATTTAACAACAATCGTTGCGTGTCGACCTCTACACCTAGGTGGGAACATTATGTACGTCTATAACGTTATATGTCCTAACCTAAGGCAACCTAACACCTCGAATGTAATATTTTACAACATTCGTGGCGTGTCGGCCTCTAGTTCACGGTGGGAACATTATGTACGTCTATAACGTTATATGTCCTAACCTAAGGCAATCTAACATCTCGGATGTAATATTTTACAACATTTGTGGCGTGTCGGCACCTACTTCTCGCTGGGAACATTATGTACGTCTATAACGTTACATGTCCTATCCTAGGGGAAGCTAACATCTCGGATGTAATATTTTACAACATTCCTAGCGTGTCGTCGCCCACTTCTCGGTGGGTACATTAGATACGTCTATAATGCTATATATCCTAACCTAAGGAAACCTAACATCTCGGATGTAATATTTCACAACATTCGTGGCGTGTCGGCCTCTAATTCTCGGTGGGAACATTATGTACGTCTATAACTTTATGTGTCCTAACCGAAGGCAACCTAACACCTCGTATGTAATATTTTACACCATTCGTGGCGTTTCGGCCTCTACTTCTCGGTGGGAACATTATGTACGTCTATAACGTTATATATCCTAACATAAGGCATCCTAACAACTCGTATGTAATATTTTACAACATTCCTGGCGTTTCAGCACCTACTTCTCCGTGGGAACATTAAATACGTCTATAACGTTATATGTCCTAACCTAAGGCAACCTAACATATCGTATGTAATATTTTACAACATTCCTGGCGTTTCAGCCCCTACTTCTCGGTGGTAACGTTATAAGCGTCTATAACGTTATGTGTCCTAACCTAAGGCAACCCAACATCTCGGACGTAATATTTTACAACATTCCTTCCGTGTCGGCTCCTACTTCTCCATGGGAACATTATATACGTCTATAACGTTATATATCCTAACCAAAGGCAACCTAACATCTCGGATGTAATATTTTACAACATTCGTGGCGTGTTGGCCCCTACTTACCGGTGGGAACACTATGTACGTCTATAACGTTATATATCCTAACATAAGGCATCCTAACAACTCGTATGTAATATTTTACAACATTCGTGGCGTGTCGGCCTCTACTTTTCGGTAGGAACGTTATGTACGTCTATAACTATATATAACCTAACCTAAGGCAAACTAATATCTCGGATGTAGTATTTTACAATATTCGTGGCGTGTCGGCCCCTGCTTCCCGGTGGGAACACTATGTACGTCTATAACGTTATATATCCTAACATAAGGCATCCTAACAACTCGCATGTAATATTTTACAATATTCCTTGCGTGTCGGCGCATACTACTCCGTGGGAACATTATATACGGCTATAACGTTATATATCCTAACCTAAAGCAACCTAACACCTCGGATGTAACATTTTACAACATTCCTTGCGTGTCGGCACCTACTTCTCGGTGCGAACATTATGTACTGCTATAACGTTATATGTCCTAACAAAAGGCAATCTAAAATCTCGGACGTAATATTTTAAACATTCCTTGCGTGTCGGCGCCTACTTCTCCGTGGGAACATTATATATGTCTATATCGTTATATATCCTAACCTAAGGCAACCTAACATATCGGATGTAATATTTTACAACATTCTTTGCGTGTTGGCGCCTTCTTTTCGGTGGGAACATTATGTACGTCTATAACGTTATATATCCTAACCTAAGGCAACCTAACATCTCGGACGTAATATTTTACAACATCCCTTGCGTATGGGCGCCTACGTCTCCGTTGGAACATTATATACTTCTATAACGTTATATATCCTAACCTAAGGCAACATAACATCTCGGACGTGATATCATACAACATTCCTTGCGTGTCGGCGCATACTACTACGTGGGAACATTATATACTTCTATAACGTTGTATATCCTAACATAAGGCATCCTAACAACTCGTATGTAATATTTGACAACATTCCTGGCTTTTCAGCCCCTACTTCTCGGTGGTAACATTATAAACCTCTATAACGTTTTATGTCCTAACCTAAGGCAATCTAACATCTCGGGTGTAATAATTTACAACATTCGTGTCGTGTCGGCCCCTACTTCTCGGTGGGAACATTATGTACTGCTATAACGTTATATGTCCTAACATGAGGCAATCTAACATCACGGATGTAATATTTTAAAACATTCCATGCGTGTCGGCACCTACTCCTCGGAGGGAACATTATGTACGATTATAACGTTATATGTCCTAACCTAAGGCAACCTTACATCTCGGATGTAATATTTTACAACATTCCTTGCGTGTCGGCGAATACTTCTCCGTGGGAACACTATATACCTCTATCACGTTATATATCCTAATCTAAGGCAACCTAACATCTCGGATGTAATATTTTACAACATTCGTTCCGTGTCGGCGCCTACTTCTCCGTGGGAACATTATATACATCTATAACGTTATATATCCTAACCTAAGGCAACCTAACATCTCGGACGTAATATTTTGCAACATCCCTTGCGTATGGGCGCATACTTTTCCGTGGCAACGTTATATACGACTATAGCGCTATATGTGATCACCTAAGGCAACCTAACATCTCGGATGTAATATTTTACAACATTCGTGACGTGTCGGCCCCTACTTCTCGGTGGTATCATGATATACGTCTATCACTTTATATATCCTAACAAAAGGCAACCTAACATCTCGGATGTAATATTGTAAAACATTCCTTCCGTGTCGGCACCTACTCCTCGGAGGGAACATTATGTACGATTATAGCGTTATATGTCCTAACCTAAGGCAACCTTACATCTCGGATGTAATATTTTACAACATTCCTTGCGTGTCGGCGCCTACTTCTCCGTGGAAACATTATATACGTCTATAACGTTATATATCCTAATCTAAGGCAACCTAACATCTCGGATGTAATATTTTACAACATTCGTTCCGTGTCGGCGCCTACTTCTCCGTGGGAACATTATATACATCTATAACGTTATATATCCTAACCTAAGGCATCCTAGCAACTCGTATGTAATATTTGACAACATTCCTGGCCTTTCAGCCCCTACTTCTCCGTGGGAACATTTAATACGTCTATAGCTTTATATGTCCTAACCTAAGGCAATCTAACATCTCGGACGTAATATTTTACAACATTCGTGGCGTGTCGGCTGCTACTTCTCGGTGGGAACATTATATACGACTATAACGCTACATGTGATCAACTAAGGCAACCTAACATCTCGGATGTAATATTTTACAACATTCGTGACGTGTCGGCCCCTACTTTTCGGTGGGAACATTATTTACGTCTATAACGTTATATATCCTAATCTAAGGCAACCTAACATCTCGGATGTAATATTTTACAACATTCCTTGCGTGTCGGTACCTACTTCTCGGTGGGAACACTATATACTTCTATAACGTTATATATCCTAAACTAAGGCAAACTAACGTCTCGGACGTAATATTTTACAACATTCCTTGCGTGTCGGTGCCCACTTCTCCGTGGGAACATTATATACGTCTATAAAGTTATATGTCCTAACCTAAGGCAATCTAACATCTCGGGTGTAATATTTTACAACATTCGTTGCTTGTCGGCCCCTACTTCTCGGTGGGAACATTATGTACTGCTATAACGTTTTATGTCCTAACCTAAGGCAACCTAACATCTCGGACGTAATATTTTACAACATTCGTGGCGTGTCGGCCCCTACTTCTCGGTAGGAACGTTATGTACGGCTATAACGTTATATGCCCAAACATGAGGCAATCTAACATCTCGGATGTAATATTTTAAAACATTCCTTGCGTGTCGGCCCCTACTTCTCGGTGGGAACATTATGTACTGCGATAACGTTTTATGTCCTAACATAAGGCAATCTAACATCTCGGATGTAACATTTTACAACATTCCTAGCGTGTCGGCGCCGACTTCCCAGAGGGTACATTATATACGTCTATAACGTTTTATATCCTAACCTAAGGCAACCTAACATATCGGATGTAATATTTTACAACATTCTTTGCATGTTGGCGCCTTCTTTTCGGTGGGAACATTATGTACGTCTATAACGTTATATATCCTAACCTAAGGCAACCTAACATCTCGGACGTAATATTTTACAACATCCCTTGCGTATGGGCGCCTACGTCTCCGTTGGAACATTATATACTTCTATAACGTTATATATCCTAACCTAAGGCAACATAACATCTCGGACGTGATATCTTACAACATTCCTTGCGTGTCGGCGCATACTACTACGTGGGAACATTATATACTTCTATAACGTTGTATATCCTAACATAAGGCATCCTAACAACTCGTATGTAATATTTGACAACATTCCTGGCGTTTCAGCCCCTACTTCTCCGTGGGAACATTTAATACGTCTATAACGTTATATGTCCTAACCTAAGACAATCTAACATCTCGGACGTAATATTTTACAACATTCGTGGCGTGTCGGCTGCTACTTCTCGGTGGGAACATTATATACGACTATAACGCTATATGTGATCACCTAAGGCAACCTAACATCTCGGATGTAATATTTTACAACATTCGTGACGTGTCGGCCCCTACTTCTCGGTGGGAACATTATTTACGTCTAGAACGTTATATATCCTAACATACGGCATCCTAACAACTCGTATGTAATATTTGACGACATTCCTGGCGTTTCAGCCCCTACTTCTCTGTGGTAACATTATGTACGACTATAACGTTATATGTCCTAACCTAAGGCAACCTAACATCTCGGATGTAATATTTTAAACATTCCTTGCGTGTCGGCGCATACTTCTCCGTGGGAACATTATATATGTCTATATCGTTATATGTCCTAACACAAGGCAATCTAACATCTCGGATGTAATATTTTACAACATTCCTTGCGTGTCGGCACCTACTTCTAGGTGGGAACATTAGGTACTGCTATAACGTTATATGTCCTAACATAAGGCAATCTAACATCTCGGATGTAACATTTTACAACATTCCTAGCGTGTCGGCGCCGACTTCCCAGAGGGTACATTATATACGTCTATAACTTTATATATCCTAACGTAAGGCAACCTAACATCTCGGATGTAATATTTTACAACATTCTTTGCGTGTTGGCGCCTTCTTTTCGGTGGGAACATTATGTACGTCTATAACGTTATATATCCTAACCTAAGGCAACCTAACATCTCGGACGTAATATTTTACAACATCCCTTGCGTATGGGCGCATACTACTCCGTGGGAATATTATATACTTCTATAACGTTGTATATCCTAACATAAGGCATCCTAACAACTCGTATGTAATATTTGACAACATTCCTGGCGTTTCAGGCCCTACTTCTCGGTGGTAACATCATAAACGTCTATAACGTTTTAAGTCCTAACCTATGGCAACCTAGCATCTCGGACGTAATATTTTACAACATTCGTGGCGTGTCGGCTCCTCCTTCTCGGTAGGAACCACATGTACGGCTATAACGTTATATATCCTAACACAAGGCAACCTAACATCTCGGATGTAATAATTTACAACAGTCGCGGCGTGTCGGCCCCTACTTCTCGGTAGGAACGTTATATATCCTAACGAACGGCATCCTAACAACTCGTATGTAATATTTGACAAATTCCTGGCGTTTCAGGCCCTACTTCTCGGTGGTAGCATTATAAACGTCTATAACGTTTTATGTCCTAGCCTAAGGCAACCTAACATCTCGGACGTAATATTTTACAACATTCGTGGCGTGTCGGTCCCTGCTTCTCGGTGGGAACACTATGTACGTCTATAACGTTGTATGTCCTAACCTAAGGCAAACTATCGTCTCGGACGTAATATTTTACAACATTCCTTGCGTGTCGGTGCCTACTTCTCCGTGGGAACATTATATACGTCTATATCGTTATATACCCTAACATAAGGCATCCTAACAACTCGGATGTAATATTTGACAACATTCCTGTCGTTTCAGCCCCTACTTCTCGGTGGTAGCGTTATAAACGTCTATAACGTTATGTGTCCTAACCTAAGGCAACCTAACATCTCGGACGTAATATTTCACAACATTACTTGCGTTTCGGTGCGTACTTCTCCGTGGGATCATTATATACGTCTATAACGTTATATATCCTAACCTAAGGCAACCTAACATCTCGGATGTAATAATTTACAACATTCGTGGCGTGTCGGCCCCTACTTCTCGGTGGGAACATTATGTACTGCTATAACGTTATATGTCCTAACATAAGGCAATCTAACATCTCGGATGTAACATTTTACAACATTCCTTGCGTGTCGGCACCTACTACTCGGTGGGAACATTATATACTTCTATAACGTTATATATCCTAACCTAAGGCAACCTAACATCTCGGACGTAATATTTTACAACATTTGTGGCGTGTCGGCCCCTACTTCTCGGTGGTAACATTATAAACGTCTATAACGTTTTATGTCCTAACCTAAGGCAACCTAGCATCTCGGACGTAATATTTTAAAACATTCGTGGCGTGTCGGCTCCTCCTTCTCTGTGGGAACATTATGTACGGCTATAACGTTATATATCCTAACCTAAGGCAACCTAACATCTCGGATGTAATAATTTACAACATTCGTGGCGTGTCGGCCCCTACTTCACGGTGGGAACATTATATACGTCTAAAACGTTATATGTCATAACCTAAGGCAACCTATCATCTCGGACGTAATATTTTACACAATTCCTTGCGTGTCGGTGCCTACTTCTCGGTGGGAACATTGTATACTTCTATAACGTTATATATCCTAACCTAAGGCAACCTAACATCTCGGACGTAATATTTTACAACATTTGTGGCGTGTCGGCCCCTACTTCTCGGTGGTAACATTATAAACGTCTATAACGTTTTATGTCCTAACCTAAGGCAACCTAGCATCTCGGACGTAATATTTTACAAAATTCCTTGCGTGTCGGTGCCTACTTCTCCGTGGGAACATTATATACGTCTGTAACGTTATATATCCTAACCTAAGCAAACCTAACATCTCGGACGTAATATTTTACAACATTCGTGGCGTGTCGGCCCCTACTTCTCGGTGGTAACATTATAAACGTCTATAACATTATGTGTACTAACGTAAGGCAACCTAATATCTCGGACGTAATATTTTACAACATTCCTTGAGTGTCGGCGCCTACTTCTCCGCGGGAACATTATATACGTCTATAGCGTTATATATCCTAGCGTAAGGCAACCTAACAACTCGTATGTAATATTTGACAACATTCCTGGCGTTTCAGGCCCTACTTCTCGGTGGTAACATTATAAACGTCTATAACGTTTTATGTCCTAACCTAAGGCAACCTAGCATCTCGGACGTAATATTTTACAACATTCGTGGCGTGTCGGCTCCTCCTTCTCGGTGGGAACATTATGTACGGCTATAACGTTATATGTCCTAACCTAAGGCAATATAACATCTCGGATGTAATATTTTACAACATTCCTTGCGTGTCCGCGCCTACGTCTCCCTGGGAAGACTATATACTTCCATAACGTTATATATCCTAACCTAAGGCAACATAACATGTCGGAAGTGATTTTTTACAAACATCCTAGCGTGTCGACGCATACTACTCCGTGGGAACTTTATATACTTCTATATAGCGTTGTGTATCCTAACATAAGGCATCCTAACAACACGTATGTAATATTTGAGAACATTCCTGGCGTTTCAGGCCCTACTTCTCGGTGGTAACATTATAAACGTCTATAACGTTATATATCCTAACCTAAGGCAACCTAACATCTCGGACGTAATATTTTACAACATTTGTGGCGTGTCGGCCCCTACTTCTCGGTGGGAACATTATGTACTGCTATAACTTTATATGTCCTAACATAAGGCAATCTAACATCTCGGATGTAACATTTTACAACATTCCTAGCGTGTCGGCGCCGACTTCCCAGAGGGTACATTATATACGTCTATAACGTTATATATCCTAACCTAAGGCAACCTAACATCTCGGATGTAATATTTTACAACATTCTTTGCGTGTTGGCGCCTTCTATTCGGTGGGAACATTATGTACGTCTATAACGTTATATATCCTAACCTAAGGCAACCTAACATCTCGGACGTAATATTTTACAACATCCCTTGCGTATGGGCGCCTACGTCTCCGTTGGAACATTATATACTTCTATAACGTTATATATCCTAACCTAAGGCAACATAACATCTCGGACGTGATATCTTACAACATTCCTGGCGTGTCGGCGCATACTACTCCGTGGGAACATTATATACGGCTATAACGTTATATATCCTAACCTAAAGCAACCTAACATCTCGGACGTAATAATTCACAACATTCATGGCGTGTCGGCCCCTACTTCTCGGTGGGAACATTATTTACTGCTATAACGTTATATGTCATAGCATAAGGCAATCTAACGTTTCGGATGTAACATTTTACAACATTCCTTGCGTGTCGGCACCTACTTCTCCGTGGGAACATTATATACGTCTGTAACGTTATATATCCTAACCTAAGGCAACCTAACATCTCGGGTGTAATATTTCAAAACATTCCTTGCGTGTCGGCACCTACTTCTCGGTGGGAACCTTATGTACTGCTATAACGTTTTATGTCCTAACCTAAGGCAACCTAACATCTCGGACGTAATATTTTACAACATTCGTGGCGTGTCGGCCCCTACTTCTCGGTAGGAACGTTATGTACGTCTATTACGTTATATGTCCTAACCTAAGGCAACCTAACTCCTCGGATGTAATATTTTACAACATTCCTGGCGTTTCAGCCCCTACTTCACGGTGGTAGCGTTATAAACGTCTATAACGTTATGTGTCCTAACCTAAGGCAACCTAACATCTCGGACGTAATATTTTACAACATTCGTGGCGTGTCGGCTCCTCCTTCTCTGTGGGAGCATTATGTACGGCTATAACGTTATATATCCTAACCTAAGGCAACCTAACATCTCGGACGTAATATTTTACAACATCCCTTGCGTATGGGCGCCTACGTCTCCGTTGGAACATTATATACTTCTATAACGTTATATATCCTAACCTAAGGCAACATAACATCTCGGACGTGATATCTTACAACATTCCTGGCGTGTCGGCTCATACTAGTCCGTGGGCACATTATATACGGCTATAACGTTATATATCCTAACCTAAAGCAACCTAACATCTCGGACGTAATAATTCACAACATTCATGGCGTGTCGGCCCCTACTTCTCGGTGGGAACATTATTTACTGCTATAACGTTATATGTCATAACATAAGGCAATCTAACATTTCGGATGTAACATTTTACAACATTCCTTGCGTGTCGGCACCTACTTCTCCGTGGGAACATTATATACGTCTATAACGTTATATATCCTAACCTAAGGCAACCTAACATCTCGGACGTAATATTTTACAACATCCCTTGCGTATGGGCGCATACTACTCCGTGGGAACATTATATACTTCTATAACGTTGTATATCCTAACATAAGGCATCCTAACAACTCGTATGTAATATTTGACAACTTTCGTGGCGTGTCGGCCCCTACTTCTCGGTGATAACATTATAAACGTCTATAACATTATGTGTACTAACCTAAGGCAACCTAATATCTCGGACGTAATATTTTACAACATTCCTTGCGTGTCGGCGCCTACTTCTCCGCGGGAAAATTATATACGTCTATAGCGTTATATATCCTAGCCTAAGGCAACCTAACAACTCGTATGTAATATTTGACAACATTAATGGCGTTTCAGCCCCTACTTCTCGGTGGTAACGTTATAAACGTCTATAACGTTTTATGTCCTAACCTAAGTCAACCTAACACCTCGGACGTAATATTTTACAACATTTGTGCCGTGTCGGCCCCTACTTCTCGGTAGGAACGTTATATATCCTAACGAACGGCATCCTAACAACTCGTATGTAATATTTGACAAATTCCTGGCGTTTCAGGCCCTACTTCTCGGTGGTAGCATTATAAACGTCTATAACGTTATATGTCATAACATAAGGCAATCTAACGTTTCGGATGTAACATTTTACAACATTCCTTGCGTGTCGGCACCTACTTCTCCGTGGGAACATTATATACGTCTGTAACGTTATATATCCTAACCTAAGGCAACCTAACATCTCGGGTGTAATATTTCAAAACATTCCTTGCGTGTCGGCACCTACTTCTCGGTGGGAACCTTATGTACTGCTATAACGTTTTATGTCCTAACCTAAGGCAACCTAACATCTCGGACGTAATATTTTACAACATTCGTGGCGTGTCGGCCCCTACTTCTCGGTAGGAACGTTATGTACGTCTATTACGTTATATGTCCTAACCTAAGGCAACCTAACTCCTCGGATGTAATATTTTACAACATTCCTGGCGTTTCAGCCCCTACTTCACGGTGGTAGCGTTATAAACGTCTATAACGTTATGTGTCCTAACCTAAGGCAACCTAACATCTCGGACGTAATATTTTACAACATTCGTGGCGTGTCGGCTCCTCCTTCTCTGTGGGAGCATTATGTACGGCTATAACGTTATATATCCTAACCTAAGGCAACCTAACATCTCGGACGTAATATTTTACAACATCCCTTGCGTATGGGCGCCTACGTCTCCGTTGGAACATTATATACTTCTATAACGTTATATATCCTAACCTAAGGCAACATAACATCTCGGACGTGATATCTTACAACATTCCTGGCGTGTCGGCTCATACTACTCCGTGGGCACATTATATACGGCTATAACGTTATATATCCTAACCTAAAGCAACCTAACATCTCGGACGTAATAATTCACAACATTCATGGCGTGTCGGCCCCTACTTCTCGGTGGGAACATTATTTACTGCTATAACGTTATATGTCATAACATAAGGCAATCTAACATTTCGGATGTAACATTTTACAACATTCCTTGCGTGTCGGCACCTACTTCTCCGTGGGAACATTATATACGTCTATAACGTTATATATCCTAACCTAAGGCAACCTAACATCTCGGACGTAATATTTTACAACATCCCTTGCGTATGGGCGCATACTACTCCGTGGGAACATTATATACTTCTATAACGTTGTATATCCTAACATAAGGCATCCTAACAACTCGTATGTAATATTTGACAACTTTCGTGGCGTGTCGGCCCCTACTTCTCGGTGATAACATTATAAACGTCTATAACATTATGTGTACTAACCTAAGGCAACCTAATATCTCGGACGTAATATTTTACAACATTCCTTGCGTGTCGGCGCCTACTTCTCCGCGGGAAAATTATATACGTCTATAGCGTTATATATCCTAGCCTAAGGCAACCTAACAACTCGTATGTAATATTTGACAACATTAATGGCGTTTCAGCCCCTACTTCTCGGTGGTAACGTTATAAACGTCTATAACGTTTTATGTCCTAACCTAAGTCAACCTAACACCTCGGACGTAATATTTTACAACATTTGTGCCGTGTCGGCCCCTACTTCTCGGTAGGAACGTTATATATCCTAACGAACGGCATCCTAACAACTCGTATGTAATATTTGACAAATTCCTGGCGTTTCAGGCCCTACTTCTCGGTGGTAGCATTATAAACGTCTATAACGTTTTATGTCCTAACCTAAGGCAACCTAACATCTCGGACGTAATATTTTACAACATTCGTGGCGTGTCGGTCCCTGCTTCTCGGTGGGAACACTATGTACGTCTATAACGTTGTATGTCCTAACCTAAGGCAAACTAACGTCTCGGACGTAATATTTTACAACAGTCTTTGCGTGTCGGGGCCTACTTCTCCGTGGGAACATTATATACGTCTATAAAGCTACATGTCCTAACCTAAGAAAACCTAACATCTCGGACGTAATATTTTACAACATTCGTGGCGTGTCGGCTCCTCCTTCTCTGTGGGAACATTATGTACGGCTATAACGTTATATATCCTAACCTAAGGCAACCTAACGTCTCGGATGTAATAATTTACAACATTCGTGGCGTGTCTGCCCCTACTTCTCGGTGGGAACATTATATACGTCTAAAACGTTATATGTCCTAACCTAAGGCAACCTATCATCTCGGACTTAATATTTTACAAAATTCCTTGCGTGTCGGTGCCTACTTCTCCGTGGGAACATTATATACGTCTATAACGTTATATATCCTAACCTAAGCTAACCTAACATCTCGGACGTAATATTTTACAACATTTGTGGCGTGTCGGCCCCTACTTCTCGGTAGGAACGTTATATATCCTAACGTACGGCATCCTAACAACTCGTATGTAATATTTGACAACATTCCTGGCGTTTCAGGACCTACTTCTCGGTGGTAACATTATAAACGTCTATAACGTTTTAAGTCCTAACCTAAGGCAAACTAACGTCTCGGACTTAATATTTTACAACATTCGTGGCGTGTCGGCTCCTCCTTCTCGGTGGGAACATTATGTACGGCTATAACGTTATATATCCTAACGCAAGGCAACCTAACATCTCGGATGTAATAATTTACAACAGTCGTGGCGTGTCGGCCCCTACTTCTCGGTGGGAACATTATATACGTCTAAAACGTTATATGTCCTAACCTAAGGCAACCTATCATCTCGGACGTAATATTTTACAAAATTCCTTTCGTGTCGGTGCCTACTTCTCCGTGGGAACATTATATACGTCTATAACGTTATATATCCTAACCTAAGCCAACCTAACATCTCGGATGTAATATTTTACAACTTTCGTGGCGTGTCGGCCCCTACTTCTCGGTGGGAACATTATGTACTGCTATAACGTTATATGCCCTAACATGAGGCAATCTAACATCTCGGATGTATTATTTTAAAACATTCCTTGCGTGTCGGCACCTACTTCTCGGTGGGAACATTATGTACTGCTATAACGTTATATGTCCTAACCTAAGGCAATATAACATCTCGGATGTAATATTTTACAACATTCCTTGCGTGTCCGCGCCTACGTCTCCCTGGGAAGACTATATACTTCCATAACGTTATATATCCTAACCTAAGGCAACATAACATGTCGGAAGTGATTTTTTACAAACATCCTTGCGTGTCGACGCATACTACTCCGTGGGAACTTTATATACTTCTATATAGCGTTGTGTATCCTAACATAAGGCATCCTAACAACACGTATGTAATATTTGAGAACATTCCTGGCGTTTCAGGCCCTACTTCTCGGTGGTAACATTATAAACGTCTATAACGTTATATATCCTAACCTAAGGCAACCTAACATCTCGGACGTAATATTTTACAACATTTGTGGCGTGTCGGCCCCTACTTCTCGGTGGGAACATTATGTACTGCTATAACTTTATATGTCCTAACATAAGGCAATCTAACATCTCGGATGTAACATTTTACAACATTCCTAGCGTGTCGGCGCCGACTTCCCAGAGGGTACATTATATACGTCTATAACGTTATATATCCTAACCTAAGGCAACCTAACATCTCGGATGTAATATTTTACAACATTCTTTGCGTGTTGGCGCCTTCTATTCGGTGGGAACATTATGTACGTCTATAACGTTATATATCCTAACCTAAGGCAACCTAACATCTCGGACGTAATATTTTACAACATCCCTTGCGTATGGGCGCCTACGTCTCCGTTGGAACATTATATACTTCTATAACGTTATATATCCTAACCTAAGGCAACATAACATCTCGGACGTGATATCTTACAACATTCCTGGCGTGTCGGCGCATACTACTCCGTGGGAACATTATATACGGCTATAACGTTATATATCCTAACCTAAAGCAACCTAACATCTCGGACGTAATAATTCACAACATTCATGGCGTGTCGGCCCCTACTTCTCGGTGGGAACATTATTTACTGCTATAACGTTATATGTCATAACATAAGGCAATCTAACGTTTCGGATGTAACATTTTACAACATTCCTTGCGTGTCGGCACCTACTTCTCCGTGGGAACATTATATACGTCTGTAACGTTATATATCCTAACCTAAGGCAACCTAACATCTCGGGTGTAATATTTTAAAACATTCCTTGCGTGTCGGCACCTACTTCTCGGTGGGAACCTTATGTACTGCTATAACGTTTTATGTCCTAACCTAAGGCAACCTAACATCTCGGACGTAATATTTTACAACATTCGTGGCGTGTCGGCCCCTACTTCTCGGTAGGAACGTTATGTACGTCTATTACGTTATATGTCCTAACCTAAGGCAACCTAACTCCTCGGATGTAATATTTTACAACATTCCTGGCGTTTCAGCCCCTACTTCACGGTGGTAGCGTTATAAACGTCTATAACGTTATGTGTCCTAACCTAAGGCAACCTAACATCTCGGACGTAATATTTTACAACATTCGTGGCGTGTCGGCTCCTCCTTCTCTGTGGGAGCATTATGTACGTCTATAACGTTATATAACCTAACCTAAGGCAACCTAACATCTCGGACGTAATATTTTACAACATCCCTTGCGTATGGGCGCCTACGTCTCCGTTGGAACATTATATACTTCTATAACGTTATATATCCTAACCTAAGGCAACATAACATCTCGGACGTGATATCTTACAACATTCCTGGCGTGTCGGCTCATACTACTCCGTGGGCACATTATATACGGCTATAACGTTATATATCCTAACCTAAAGCAACCTAACATCTCGGACGTAATAATTCACAACATTCATGGCGTGTCGGCCCCTACTTCTCGGTGGGAACATTATTTACTGCTATAACGTTATATGTCATAACATAAGGCAATCTAACATTTCGGATGTAACATTTTACAACATTCCTTGCGTGTCGGCACCTACTTCTCCGTGGGAACATTATATACGTCTATAACGTTATATATCCTAACCTAAGGCAACCTAACATCTCGGACGTAATATTTTACAACATCCCTTGCGTATGGGCGCATACTACTCCGTGGGAACATTATATACTTCTATAACGTTGTATATCCTAACATAAGGCATCCTAACAACTCGTATGTAATATTTGACAACTTTCGTGGCGTGTCGGCCCCTACTTCTCGGTGATAACATTATAAACGTCTATAACATTATGTGTACTAACCTAAGGCAACCTAATATCTCGGACGTAATATTTTACAACATTCCTTGCGTGTCGGCGCCTACTTCTCCGCGGGAAAATTATATACGTCTATAGCGTTATATATCCTAGCCTAAGGCAACCTAACAACTCGTATGTAATATTTGACAACATTAATGGCGTTTCAGCCCCTACTTCTCGGTGGTAACGTTATAAACGTCTATAACGTTTTATGTCCTAACCTAAGTCAACCTAACACCTCGGACGTAATATTTTACAACATTTGTGCCGTGTCGGCCCCTACTTCTCGGTAGGAACGTTATATATCCTAACGAACGGCATCCTAACAACTCGTATGTAATATTTGACAAATTCCTGGCGTTTCAGGCCCTACTTCTCGGTGGTAGCATTATAAACGTCTATAACGTTTTATGTCCTAACCTAAGGCAACCTAACATCTCGGACGTAATATTTTACAACATTCGTGGCGTGTCGGTCCCTGCTTCTCGGTGGGAACACTATGTACGTCTATAACGTTGTATGTCCTAACCTAAGGCAAACTAACGTCTCGGACGTAATATTTTACAACAGTCTTTGCGTGTCGGGGCCTACTTCTCCGTGGGAACATTATATACGTCTATAAAGCTACATGTCCTAACGTAAGAAAACCTAACATCTCGGACGTAATATTTTACAACATTCGTGGCGTGTCGGCTCCTCCTTCTCTGTGGGAACATTATGTACGGCTATAACGTTATATATCCTAACCTAAGGCAACCTAACGTCTCGGATGTAATAATTTACAACATTCGTGGCGTGTCTGCCCCTACTTCTCGGTGGGAACATTATATACGTCTAAAACGTTATATGTCCTAACCTAAGGCAACCTATCATCTCGGACTTAATATTTTACAAAATTCCTTGCGTGTCGGTGCCTACTTCTCCGTGGGAACATTATATACGTCTATAACGTTATATATCCTAACCTAAGCTAACCTAACATCTCGGACGTAATATTTTACAACATTTGTGGCGTGTCGGCCCCTACTTCTCGGTAGGAACGTTATATATCCTAACGTACGGCATCCTAACAACTCGTATGTAATATTTGACAACATTCCTGGCGTTTCAGGACCTACTTCTCGGTGGTAACATTATAAACGTCTATAACGTTTTAAGTCCTAACCTAAGGCAAACTAACGTCTCGGACTTAATATTTTACAACATTCGTGGCGTGTCGGCTCCTCCTTCTCGGTGGGAACATTATGTACGGCTATAACGTTATATATCCTAACGCAAGGCAACCTAACATCTCGGATGTAATAATTTACAACAGTCGTGGCGTGTCGGCCCCTACTTCTCGGTGGGAACATTATATACGTCTAAAACGTTATATGTCCTAACCTAAGGCAACCTATCATCTCGGACGTAATATTTTACAAAATTCCTTTCGTGTCGGTGCCTACTTCTCCGTGGGAACATTATATACGTCTATAACGTTATATATCCTAACCTAAGCCAACCTAACATCTCGGATGTAATATTTTACAACTTTCGTGGCGTGTCGGCCCCTACTTCTCGGTGGGAACATTATGTACTGCTATAACGTTATATGCCCTAACATGAGGCAATCTAACATCTCGGATGTATTATTTTAAAACATTCCTTGCGTGTCGGCACCTACTTCTCGGTGGGAACATTATGTACTGCTATAACGTTTTATGTCCTAACCTAAGGCAACCTAACATCTCGGACGTAATATTTTACAACATTCGTGGCGTGTCGGCCCCTACTTCTCGGTAGGAACGTTATGTACGGCTATAACGTTATATGTCCTAACCTAAGGCAACCTAACTCCTCGGATGTAATATTTTACAACATTCGTGGCGTGTCGTCCCCTACTTCTCGGTGGGAACATTATGTACTGCTATAACGTTATATGTCCTAAACTAAGGCAACCTTACATCTCCGATGTAATATTTTACAACATTACTTGGGTGTCGGCGCCTACTTCTCCGTGGGAACATTATATACGTCTATATCGTTATATATCCTAACATAAGGCATCCTAACAACTCGGATGTAATATTTGACAACATTCCTGGCGTTTCAGCCCCTAATTCTCGGTTGTAGCGTTATAAACGTCTATAACGTTATGTGTCCTAACCTAAGGCAACCTAACATCTCGGACGTAATATTTTACAACATTACTTGCGTTTCGGCGCGTACTTCTCCGTGGGAAAATTATATACGTCTATAACGTTATATATCCTAACCTAAGCCAACCTAACATCTCGGATGTAATATTTTACAACTTTCGTGGCGTGTCGGCTCCTCCTTCTCGGTGGGAACATTATGTACTGCTATAACGTTATATGCCCTAACATGAGACAATCTAACATCTCGGATGTAATATTTTAAAACATTCCTTGCGTGTCGACACCTACTTCTCGGTGGGAACATTATGTACTGCTATAACGTTTTATGTCCTAACCTAAGGCAACCTAACACCTCGGATGTAATATTTTACAACATTCGTGGCGTGTCGGCCCCTACTTCTCGGTGGGAACATTATGTACTATTATAACGTTATATGTCCTAAACTAAGGCAACCTTACATCTCCGATGTAACATTTTACAACATTCCTTGCGTGTCCGCACCTACGTCTCCGTGGGAAGACTATATACTGCTATAACGTTATATGTCCTAACCTAAGGCAACATAACATCTCGGACGTGATTTTTTACAAACATCCTTGCGTGTCGGCGCATACTACTCAGTGGGAACATTATATACTTCCATATAGCGTTGTATATCCTAACATAAGGCATCCTAACAACTCGTATGTAATATTTGACAACATTCCGGGCGTTTCAGCCCCTACTTCTAGGTGGTAACATTATAAACGTCTATAACGTTTTATGTCCTAACCTAAGGCAACCTAACATCTCGAACGTAACATTTTACAACATTTGTGGCGTGTCGGCCCCTACTTCTCGGTAGGAACGTTATATATCCTAACGTACGGCATCCTAACAACTCGTATGTAATATTTGACAACATTCCTGGCGTTTCAGGCCCTACTTCTCGGTGGTAACATTATAAACGTCTATAACATTTTAAGTCCTAACCTAAGGCAACCTAGCATCTCGGACGTAATATTTTACAACATTCGTGGCGTGTCGGCTCCTCCATCTCGGTGGGAACATTATGTACGGCTATAACGTTATATATCCTAACACAGGGCAACCTAACATCTCGGATGTAATAATTTACAACAGTCGTGGCGTGTCGGCCCCTACTTCTCGGTGGGAACATTATATACGGCTATAACGTTATATATCCTAACCTAAGGCAACCTAACATCTCGGATGTAATAATTTACAACATTCGTGGCGTGTCGGCCCCTACTTCTCGGTGGGATCGTTATATACGTCTATAACTTTAGATATCCTAACCTAAGGCAACCTAAAATCTCGGATGTAATATTTTATAACATTCGTGGCGTGTCGGCCCCTACTTCTCCGTGGCAACGTTATGTACGCAAATAACGTTATATGTCCTAACCTAGGGCAACCTAGCACCTCGGATGTAATATTTTACAACATTCGTGGCCTGTCGGCCCCTACTTCTCGTTGGGAACATTTTGTACGGCTATAACGTTATATATCCCAACCTAAGGCAATCTAACAACTCGGATGTAATATTTTACATCATTCGTGGCGTGTCGTCTCCTCCTTCTCGGTGGGAACATTATGTACATCTATAACGTTATATGTCCTAAACTAAGGCAACTTTACATCTCGGATGTAATATTTTACAACATTACATGGGTGTCGGCGCCTACTTCTCCGTGGAAACATTATAAACGTCTATATCGTTATATATCCTAACATAAGGCATCCTAACAACTCGGATGTAATATTTGACAACATTCCTGGCGTTTCAGCACTTACTTCTCGGTGGAGACTTTATATACGTCTAAAACGTTATATGTCCTAACCTAAGGCAACCTATCATCTCGGACGTAATATTTTAAAACATTCCTTGCGTGTCGGCGCCTACTTCTCCGTGGGAACGTTATGTACGACTATAACGCTGTATGTGATCACCTAAGGCAACCTAACATCTCGGATGTAATATTTTACAACATTCGTGTCGTGTCGGCCCCTACTTCTCGGTGGTATCATTATATACGTCTATCACTTTATATATCCTAACAAAAGGCAACCTAACATCTCTGATGTAATATTTTATAACATTCGTGGCGTGTCGGCCCCTACTTCTCGGTGGGAACGTTATGTATACAAATAACGTTATATGTCCTAACTTAAGGCCACCTAACACCTCGGATGTAATATTTTACAACATTCGTGGCCTGTCGGCCCCTACTTCTCGTTGGGAACAATATGTACGGCTATAACGTTATATATCATAACATTCGGCAACCTAACTCCTCGGATGTAATATTTTACAACACTCGTGGCGTGTCGTCCCCTACTTCTCGGTGGGAACATTATGTACGTCTATAACGTTATATATCCTAACCTAAGGCAACCTAACATCTCGGATGTAATATTTTACAACACTCGTGGCGTGTAGTCCCCTACTTCTCGGTGGGAACATTATAAACGTCTATAACGTTTTATGTCCTAACCTAAGGCAACCTAACATCTCGGACGTAATATTTTACAACATTCCTTGCGTGTCGGCCCCTACTTCTCCGTGGGAACGTTATGTACGACTATAACGCTGTATGTGATCACCTAAGGCAACCTAACATCTCGGATGTAATATTTTACAACATTCGTGACGTGTCGGCGCCTACTTCTCGGTGGGAACATTATGTACGTCTAGAACGTTATATGTCCTAACCTAAGGCAACCTATTATCTCGGATGTAATATTTGACATCATTCCTGGCGTTTCAGCCCCTACTTCTCGGTGGTAGCGTTATAAACGTCTATAAAGTTATGTGTCCTAACCTAAGGCAATCTAACATCTCGGACGTAATATTTTACAACATTACTTGCGTTTCGGCGCGTACTTCTCCGTGGGATCATTATATACGTCTATAACGTTATATATCCTAACCTAAGGCAACCTAACGTCTCGGATGTAATATTTTACAACATTCCTCGCGTGTCGGCGCCTTCTTCTCGGTGGGAACATTATGTACGGCTATAACGTTATATGTCCTAACCTAAGGCAATCTAACATCTCGGATGTAATATTTCACAACATTCCTTGCGTGTCGGCGCCTACGTCTCCGTGGGAAGACTATATACTTCTATAACGTTATATATCCTAACATAAGGCAACATAACATCTCGGACGTGATTTTATACAAACATCCTTGCGTGTCGGCGCATACTACTCCGTGGGAACATTATATACTTCTATAAAGTTGTATATCCTAACATAAGGCATCCTAACAACTCGTATGTAATATTTGACAACATTCCTTGCGTGTCGGCGCCTACTTCTCCGTGGGAACATTATGTACGTCTATAACGTTATTTGTCCTAACCTAATGCAACCTTACATTTCGGATATAATATTTTACAACATTACTTGCGTGTCGGTACCTACTTCTCGGTGGGACCATTATATACGTCTATAACCTTATATATCCTAACCTAAGGCAACCTAACATCTCGGATGTAATGTTATATAACATTCGTGGCGTGTCGGCCCCTACTTCTCGGTGGGAACGTTATGTATACAAATAACGTTATATGTCCTAACTTAAGGCCACCTAACACCTCGGATGTAATATTTTACAACATTCGTGGCCTGTCGGCCCCTACTTCTCGTTGGGAACAATATGTACGGCTATAACGTTATATATCATAACATACGGCAACATAACTCCTCGGATGTAATATTTTACAACACTCGTGTCGTGTCGGCCCCTACTTCTCGGTAGGAACGTTATGTACGTCTATAACGTTATATGTCCTAACCTAAGGCAACCTAACTCCTCGGATGTAATATTTTACAACACTAGTGACGTGTCGTCCCCTACTTCTCGGTGGGAACATTATGTACGTCTATAAAGTTTTATGTCCTAACCTAAGGCAACCTAACATCTCGGACGTAATATTTTACAACATTCGTGGCGTGTCGGCTCCTCCTTCTCGGTGGAAACATTATGTACTGCTATAACGTTATATGTCCTAACATGAGGCAATCTAACATCTCGGATGTAATATTTTACAACATTCCTTGCGTGTCGGTACCTACTTCTCGGTGGGAACATCATGTACTGTTATAACGTTATATGTCCTAACCTAATGCATTCTATCATCTCGGATGTAATATTTTACAACATTCCTTGCGTGTCGGCACCTACTTCTCGGTGGGAACATTATATACGTCTATAATTTTGTATATCCTATCCTAAGGCAACCTAACATCTCGGATGTAATATTTTACTAAAATTCGTGGCGTGTCGGCCCCTACTTCTCGGTGGAAACATTATGTACGGCTATAACGTTATATGTCCTAACCTAAGGCAACGTTACATCTCGGATGTAATATTTTACAACATTCGTGGCGTGTCGGCCCCTACTTCTCTGTGCGAACATTATGTACTGCTATAACGTTATATGTCCTAACATGAGGCAATCCAACATCTCGGATGTAATATTTTACAGCATTCCTTGCGTGTCGGCCGCTACTTCTCGGCGGGAACATTATCTACTGCTATAACGTTATATGTCCTAACATAAGGCAATCTAACATTTCGGATGTAATATTTTACAACATTACTTGCGTGTCGGCGCCTTCTTCTCGGTGGGAACATTATGTACGGCTATAACGTTATATGTCCTAACCTAAGGCAATCTAACGTTTCGGATGTAATATTTTACAACATTCCTTGCGTGTCGGCGCCTACGTCTCCGTGGGAAGATTATATACTTCTATAACTTTATATATCCTAACCTAAGGCAACATAACATCTCGGAGGTGATTTTTTACAAACATCCTTGCGTGTCGGCGCATACTACTCCGTGGGAACATTATATACTTCTATAGCGTTATATATCCTAACATAAGGCATCCCAACAACTCTTATGTAATATTTGACAATATTCCTGTCGTTTCAGCCCCTACTTCTCGGTGGTAACATTATAAACGTCAATAACGTTTTATGTCCTAACCTAAGGCAACCTAACATCTCGGACGTAATATTTTACAACATTCGTGTCGTGTCGGCCCCTACTTCTCGGTGGTATCATTATATACGTCTATCACTTTATATATCCTAGCAAAAGGCAACCTAACATCTCGGATGTAATATTTTACAACATTCATTGCTTGTCGGCCCCTACTTCTCGGTGGGAACATTATGTACTGCTATAACGTTATATGTCCTGACAAAAGGCAATCTAACATCTCGCACGTTATATTTTACAACATTCCTAGCGCGTCGGCGCCGACTTCCCAGTGGGTAGATTATATACGTCTATAACGTTATATATCATAACCTAAGGCAACCTAACATCTCGGACGTAATATTTTACAACATTCGTTGCGCGTCGGTCCCTACTTCTCGGTAGGAACGTTATGTATGTCTATAACGTTATATGTCCTAACCTAAGGCAACCTAGCATCTCGGATGTAATATTTTACAACATTCGTGGCGTGTCGGCTCCTCCTTCTGGGTGGGAACAATATGTACGGCTATAACGTTATATATCTTAACCTAAGGCAACCTAACATCTCGGATGTAATATTTTACAACATTCGTGGCGTGTCGGCCCCTACTTCTCGGTGGGAACATTATGTACTGCTATAACGTTATATATCCTAACATGAGGCATCCTAACATCTCGGATGTAATATTTTACAACATTCGTGACGTTTCGGCCGCTACTTCTCGGTGGGAACATTATCTACTGCTATAACGTTATATGTCCTAACATAAGGCAATCTAACATTTCGGATGTAATGTTTTACAACATTCCTTGCGTGTCGGCGCCTACGTCTCCGTGGGAATATTATATACTTCTATAACGTTATATATGCTAACCTAAGGCAACGTAACATCTCGGACGTGATTTTTTACAACATTCGTGGCCTGTCGGCCCCTACTTCTCTTTGGGAACAATATGTACGGCTATAACGTTATATATCATAACATACGGCAACCTAACTCCTCGGATGTAATATTTTACAACACTCGTGGCGTGTCGTCCCCTACTTCTCGGTGGGAACATTATGTACGTCTATAACGTTATATATCCTAACCTAAGGCAACCTAACATCTCGGATCTAATATTTTACAACATTCGTGGCGTGTAGTCCCCTACTTCTCGGTGGGAACATTATAAACGTCTATAAAGTTTTATGTCCTAGCCTAAGGCAACCTAACAACTCGTATGTAATATTTGACAACATTCCAGGCGCTTCAGGCCCTACTTCTCGGTGGTAACATTATAAATGTCTATAACGTTTTATGTCCTAACCTAAGGCAACCTAACATCTCGTACGTAATATTTTACAACATTCGTGGCGTGTCGGCTCCTCCTTCTCGGTGGGAACATTAAGTACGGCTATAACGTAATATATCCTAACATAAGGCAACCTAACATCTCGGATGTAATATTTTACAACATTACTTGCGTTTCGGCGCGTACTTCTCCGTGGGAACATTATATACGTCTATAACGTTATATGTCCTAACCTAAGGCAATCTAACACCTCGGATGTATTATTTTACAACATTCCTTGCGTGTCGGCACCTATTTCTCGGTGGGAACATTATATACGACTATTACGCTATATGTCCTCACCTAAGGCAACGTAACTCCTCGAATGTAATATTTTACAACATTCGTGGCGTGTCGGCCCCTGCTTCTCGGTGGGAACACTATGTACGTCTATAACGTTATATATCCTAACATAAGGCATCCTAACAACTCGTATGTAATATTTTACAACATTCCTGGCGATTCAGCCCCTACTTCTCGGTGGTAACATTATAAACTTCTATAATGTGTTATGTCCTGACCTAAGGCACCCTAACATCTCGGATGTAATATTTTACATCATTTCTTGCGTGTCGGCGCCAACTTCTCGGTGGGAACATTATGTACGGCTATATCGTTATATGTCCTAACCTAAGGCATCTTACATACCGGATGTAATATTTTACAACATTCGTGGCGTGTCGGCGCGTACTTCTCGGTAGGAACGTTATGTACGATTATAACGTTACATGTCCTAACCTAAGGCAACCTTACATCTCGGATGTAATATTTTACAACATTCCTTGCGTGGCGGCGCCTACTTCTCCGTGGGAACATTATATACGTCTATAACGTTATATGTCCTAACCTAAGGCAATCTAACACCTCGGATGTAATATTTTACAACATTCCTTGCGTGTCGGCGACTACGTCTCCGTGGGAAGATTATATACTTCTATAACGTTATATATCCTAACCTAGGGCAACATAACATCACGGACGTGATTTTTTAGAAACATCCTTGCGTGTCGGCGCATACTACTCCGTGGGAACAATATATACTTCTATAACGTTACATACCCTAACATAAGGCATCCTAACAACTCGTATGTAATATTTGACAACATTCCTGGCGTTTCAGCCCCTACTTCTCGGTGGTAACATTATAAACGTCTATAACGTTGTATGTCCTAACCTAATGCAATCTAACATCTCGGACGTAATATTTTACAACATTCCTTGCGTGTCGGCGCCTACCTCTCCGCGGGAACATTATATACGTCTATAGCGTTATATATCCTAGCCTAAGGCAACCTAACATCTCGGATGTAATATTTTACAACATCCGTGTCGTGTCGGCCTCTACTTCTCAGTAGGAACGTTATGTACGTCTAGAACGTTATATATCCTAGCATACAACATCCTAACAACTCGTATGTAATATTTGACAACATTCCTGGCGTGTCAGGCCCTACTTCTCGCTGCTAACATTATAAACGTCTATAACGTTTTATGTCCTAACCGAAGGCACCTAACACCTCGGACGTAATATTTTACAACATTCGTAGCGTGTCGGCCCCTACTTCTCGGTGGTAACATTATAAACGTCTATAACGTTATATGTCCTAACATAAGGCAATCTAACATCTCGGATGTAACATTTTACAACATTCCTTGCGTGTCGGCACCCACTTCTCGGTGGGAACATTATGTACGACTATAACGTTATATATCCTAACCTAAGGCAAACTAACATCTCGGATGTAATATTTTACAACATTCGTGGCGTGTCGGCCCCTACTTCTCCGTGGGAACATCATATACTGCGATAACGTTATATATCCTAACCTAAGGCAATCTAACATCTCGGATGTATTATTTTACAACATTCCTTGCGTGTCGGCACCTATTTCTCGGTGGGAACATTATGTACGACTATTACGTTATATGTTCTAACCTAAGGCAACCTAACACCTCGCATGTAATATTTTACAACATTCATGCCCTGTCGGCCCCTACTTCTCCGTGGGAACGTTATATACGTCTATAACGTTATATATCCTAACATAAGGCATCCTAACAACCCGTATGTAATATTTGACAACATTCCTGGCGTTTCAGCCCCTGCTTCTCGGTGGGAACATTATGTACTGCTATAACGTTATATGTCCTAACATAAGGCAATCTAACATCTCGGATGTAACATTTTACAACATTCCTTGCGTGTCGGCACCTACTTCTCGGTGGGAACGTTATGTACGCCTATAACATTATATGTCCTAACCTAAGGCAACCTAACACCACGGATGTAATATTTTACAACATTCGCGGCGTGTCGGCCCCTACTTCTCGGTAGGAACGTTATGTACGTCTATAACGTTATATGTCCTAACCTAAGGCAACATAACTCCTCTGATGTAATATTTTACAACATTCGTGGCCTGTCGGCCCCTACATCTCGGTGGGAACATAATGTATTGCTATAACGTTATGTCCTAACATAAGGCAATCTAACATCTCGGATGTAACATTTTACAACATTCCTTGCGTGTCGGCGCCTTCTTCTCGGTGGGAACACTATGTACGGCTATAACGTTATATATCCTAACATAAGGCAACCTAACTCCTCGGACGTAATATTTTACAACATTCGTGGCGTGTCGGCCCCTACTTCTCGGTGGGAACATTATTTACTGCTATAACGTTATATGTCCTAACATAAGGCAATCTAACATCTCGTATGTAACATTTTACAAAATTCCTTGCTTTTCGGCACCTACTTCTCGGTGGGTACATTGTGTACGATTATAACGCTATATGTCCTAACCTAAGGCAACCTAAAATCTCGGATGTAGTATTTTACAACACTCGTGACGTATCGTCTCCTACTTGTCGGTGGGAACATTATGTACTGCTATAACGTTATATGTCCTAACAAAAGGCATCCTAACATCTCGCACGTAATATTTTACAACATTCCTAGCGTGACGGCGCCGACTTCCCAGTGCGTACATTATATACGTCTATAACGTTATATATCCTAACCTAAGGCAACTTTACATCTCGGATGTAATAATTTACAACATTCCTTGCGTGTCGGTTCCTTCTTCTCGGTGGGAACAACATGTACTGCCATAACGTTATATGTCCTAACCTAAGGCATTCTAACATCTCGGATGTAATATTTTACAACATTCCTTGCGTGTCGGCACCTACTTCTAGGTGGGAACATTATGTACGACTATAACGTTATATATCCTAACCTAAGGCAAACTAACATCTCGGATGTAATATTTTACAAAAATTCGTGGCGTGTCGGCCCCTACTTCTCCGTGGGAACATTATATACTTCCATAACGTTATATATCCTAACATAAGGCATCCTAACAACTCGTATGTAATATTTGACAACATTCCTGGCGTGTCGGTGCCGACTTCCCAGTGGGTACATCATATACGTCTATAACGTTATATATCCCAACCTGAGGCAACCTAACATCTCGAATGTAATATTTTACAACATTCCTTGCGTGTCGGCGCCAACTTCTCGGTGGGAACATTATGTACGGCTATAACGTTATATGTCCTAACCTAAGGCAATCTAACACCTCGGATGTAATATTTTACAACATTCCTTGCGTGTCGGCGCCTACGTCTCCGTGGGAAGATTATATACTTTTATAACGTTATATATCCTAACCTAAGGCAACATAACATCTCGAACGTGATTTTTTACAAACATTCTTGCATGTCGGCGCATACTACTCCGTGGGAACATTATATACTTCTATAACGTTACATACCCTAACATAAGGCATCCTAACAACTCGTATGTAATATTTGACAACATTCCTGGCGTTTCAGCCCCTACTTCTCGGTGGTAACGTTATAAACGTCTATAACGTTTTATGTCCTATCCTAAGGCAACCTAACATCTCGGACGTAATATTTTACAACATTTGTGGCGTGTCTGCCTCCACTTCTCGGTACGAACGTTATGTACGTCTAGAACGTTATATATCCTAACATACAGCATCCTAACAACTCGTATGTAATATTTTACAACATTCGTGGCGTGTCGGCGCCTACTTCTCGGTGGTAACGTTATAAACGTCAATAACGTTTTATGTCCTAACCTCAGGCAACCTAACTCCTCGGATGTAATATTCTACAACATTCGTGGCGTGTCGGCCCCTGCTTCTCGGTAGGAACATTATGTACTGCTATAACGTTATATGTCCTAACATAAGGCAATCTAACATCTCGGATGTAACATTTTACAACATTCCTTGCGTGTCGGCACCTACTTCTCGGTGGGAACGTTATGTACGCCTATAACTTTATATGTCCTAACCTAAGGCAACCTAACACCACGGATGTAATATTTTACAACATTCGCGGCGTGTCGGCCCCTATTTCTCGGTAGGAACGTTATGTACGTCTATAACGTTACATGTCCTAACCTAAGGCAACATAACTCCTCTGATGTAATATTTTACAACATTCGTGGCCTGTCGGCCCCTACATCTCGGTGGGAACATAATGTATTGCTATAACGTTATGTCCTAACATAAGGCAATCTAACATCTCGGATGTAACATTTTACAACATTCCTTGCGTGTCGGCGCCTTCTTCTCGGTGGGAACACTATGTACGGCTATAACGTTATATATCCTAACATAAGGCAACCTAACTCCTCGGACGTAATATTTTACAACATTCGTGGCGTGTCGGCCCCTACTTCTCGGTGGGAACATTATTTACTGCTATAACGTTATATGTCCTAACATAAGGCAATCTAACATCTCGTATGTAACATTTTACAAAATTCCTTGCTTTTCGGCACCTACTTCTCGGTGGGTACATTGTGTACGATTATAACGCTATATGTCCTAACCTAAGGCAACCTAAAATCTCGGATGTAGTATTTTACAACACTCGTGACGTATCGTCTCCTACTTGTCGGTGGGAACATTATGTACTGCTATAACGTTATATGTCCTAACAAAAGGCATCCTAACATCTCGCACGTAATATTTTACAACATTCCTAGCGTGACGGCGCCGACTTCCCAGTGCGTACATTATATACGTCTATAACGTTATATATCCTAACCTAAGGCAACTTTACATCTCGGATGTAATAATTTACAACATTCCTTGCGTGTCGGTTCCTTCTTCTCGGTGGGAACAACATGTACTGCCATAACGTTATATGTCCTAACCTAAGGCATTCTAACATCTCGGATGTAATATTTTACAACATTCCTTGCGTGTCGGCACCTACTTCTAGGTGGGAACATTATGTACGACTATAACGTTATATATCCTAACCTAAGGCAAACTAACATCTCGGATGTAATATTTTACAAAAATTCGTGGCGTGTCGGCCCCTACTTCTCCGTGGGAACATTATATACTTCCATAACGTTATATATCCTAACATAAGGCATCCTAACAACTCGTATGTAATATTTGACAACATTCCTGGCGTGTCGGTGCCGACTTCCCAGTGGGTACATCATATACGTCTATGACGTTATATATCCCAACCTGAGGCAACCTAACATCTCGAATGTAATATTTTACAACATTCCTTGCGTGTCGGCGCCAACTTCTCGGTGGGAACATTATGTACGGCTATAACGTTATATGTCCTAACCTAAGGCAATCTAACACCTCGGATGTAATATTTTACAACATTCCTTGCGTGTCGGCGCCTACGTCTCCGTGGGAAGATTATATACTTCTATAACGTTATATATCCTAACCTAAGGCAACATAACATCTCGAACGTGATTTTTTACAAACATTCTTGCATGTCGGCGCATACTACTCCGTGGGAACATTATATACTTCTATAACGTTACATACCCTAACATAAGGCATCCTAACAACTCGTATGTAATATTTGACAACATTCCTGGCGTTTCAGCCCCTACTTCTCGGTGGTAACGTTATAAACGTCTATAACGTTTTATGTCCTATCCTAAGGCAACCTAACATCTCGGACGTAATATTTTACAACATTTGTGGCGTGTCTGCCTCCACTTCTCGGTACGAACGTTATGTACGTCTAGAACGTTATATATCCTAACATGCAGCATCCTAACAACTCGTATGTAATATTTTACAACATTCGTGGCGTGTCGGCGCCTACTTCTCGGTGGTAACGTTATAAACGTCAATAACGTTTTATGTCCTAACCTCAGGCAACCTAACTCCTCGGATGTAATATTCTACAACATTCGTGGCGTGTCGGCCCCTGCTTCTCGGTAGGAACATTATGTACTGCTATAACGTTATATGTCCTAACATAAGGCAATCTAACATCTCGGATGTAACATTTTACAACATTCCTTGCGTGTCGGCACCTACTTCTCGGTGGGAACGTTATGTACGCCTATAACTTTATATGTCCTAACCTAAGGCAACCTAACACCACGGATGTAATATTTTACAACATTCGCGGCGTGTCGGCCCCTATTTCTCGGTAGGAATGTTATGTACGTCTATAACGTTACATGTCCTAACCTAAGGCAACATAACTCCTCTGATGTAATATTTTACAACATTCGTGGCCTGTCGGCCCCTACATCTCGGTGGGAACATAATGTATTGCTATAACGTTATGTCCTAACATAAGGCAATCTAACATCTCGGATGTAACATTTTACAACATTCCTTGCGTGTCGGCGCCTTCTTCTCGGTGGGAACACTATGTACGGCTATAACGTTATATATCCTAACATAAGGCAACCTAACATCTCGAATGTAATATTTTACAACATTCCTTGCGTGTCGGCGCCAACTTCTCGGTGGGAACATTATGTACGGCTATAACGTTATATGTCCTAACCTAAGGCAATCTAACACCTCGGATGTAATATTTTACAACATTCCTTGCGTGTCGGCGCCTACGTCTCCGTGGGAAGATTATATACTTTTATAACGTTATATATCCTAACCTAAGGCAACATAACATCTCGAACGTGATTTTTTACAAACATTCTTGCATGTCGGCGCATACTACTCCGTGGGAACATTATATACTTCTATAACGTTACATACCCTAACATAAGGCATCCTAACAACTCGTATGTAATATTTGACAACATTCCTGGCGTTTCAGCCCCTACTTCTCGGTGGTAACGTTATAAACGTCTATAACGTTTTATGTCCTATCCTAAGGCAACCTAACATCTCGGACGTAATATTTTACAACATTTGTGGCGTGTCTGCCTCCACTTCTCGGTACGAACGTTATGTACGTCTAGAACGTTATATATCCTAACATACAGCATCCTAACAACTCGTATGTAATATTTTACAACATTCGTGGCGTGTCGGCGCCTACTTCTCGGTGGTAACGTTATAAACGTCAATAACGTTTTATGTCCTAACCTCAGGCAACCTAACTCCTCGGATGTAATATTCTACAACATTCGTGGCGTGTCGGCCCCTGCTTCTCGGTAGGAACATTATGTACTGCTATAACGTTATATGTCCTAACATAAGGCAATCTAACATCTCGGATGTAACATTTTACAACATTCCTTGCGTGTCGGCACCTACTTCTCGGTGGGAACGTTATGTACGCCTATAACTTTATATGTCCTAACCTAAGGCAACCTAACACCACGGATGTAATATTTTACAACATTCGCGGCGTGTCGGCCCCTATTTCTCGGTAGGAACGTTATGTACGTCTATAACGTTACATGTCCTAACCTAAGGCAACATAACTCCTCTGATGTAATATTTTACAACATTCGTGGCCTGTCGGCCCCTACATCTCGGTGGGAACATAATGTATTGCTATAACGTTATGTCCTAACATAAGGCAATCTAACATCTCGGATGTAACATTTTACAACATTCCTTGCGTGTCGGCGCCTTCTTCTCGGTGGGAACACTATGTACGGCTATAACGTTATATATCCTAACATAAGGCAACCTAACTCCTCGGACGTAATATTTTACAACATTCGTGGCGTGTCGGCCCCTACTTCTCGGTGGGAACATTATGTACTGCTATAACGTTATATGTCCTAACATAAGGCAATCTAACATCTCGTATGTAACATTTTACAAAATTCCTTGCTTTTCGGCACCTACTTCTCGGTGGGTACATTGTGTACGATTATAACGCTATATGTCCTAACCTAAGGCAACCTAAAATCTCGGATGTAGTATTTTACAACACTCGTGACGTATCGTCTCCTACTTGTCGGTGGGAACATTATGTACTGCTATAACGTTATATGTCCTAACAAAAGGCATCCTAACATCTCGCACGTAATATTTTACAACATTCCTAGCGTGACGGCGCCGACTTCCCAGTGCGTACATTATATACGTCTATAACGTTATATATCCTAACCTAAGGCAACTTTACATCTCGGATGTAATAATTTACAACATTCCTTGCGTGTCGGTTCCTTCTTCTCGGTGGGAACAACATGTACTGCCATAACGTTATATGTCCTAACCTAAGGCATTCTAACATCTCGGATGTAATATTTTACAACATTCCTTGCGTGTCGGCACCTACTTCTAGGTGGGAACATTATGTACGACTATAACGTTATATATCCTAACCTAAGGCAAACTAACATCTCGGATGTAATATTTTACAAAAATTCGTGGCGTGTCGGCCCCTACTTCTCCGTGGGAACATTATATACTTCCATAACGTTATATATCCTAACATAAGGCATCCTAACAACTCGTATGTAATATTTGACAACATTCCTGGCGTGTCGGTGCCGACTTCCCAGTGGGTACATCATATACGTCTATAACGTTATATATCCCAACCTGAGGCAACCTAACATCTCGAATGTAATATTTTACAACATTCCTTGCGTGTCGGCGCCAACTTCTCGGTGGGAACATTATGTACGGCTATAACGTTATATGTCCTAACCTAAGGCAATCTAACACCTCGGATGTAATATTTTACAACATTCCTTGCGTGTCGGCGCCTACGTCTCCGTGGGAAGATTATATACTTTTATAACGTTATATATCCTAACCTAAGGCAACATAACATCTCGAACGTGATTTTTTACAAACATTCTTGCATGTCGGCGCATACTACTCCGTGGGAACATTATATACTTCTATAACGTTACATACCCTAACATAAGGCATCCTAACAACTCGTATGTAATATTTGACAACATTCCTGGCGTTTCAGCCCCTACTTCTCGGTGGTAACGTTATAAACGTCTATAACGTTTTATGTCCTATCCTAAGGCAACCTAACATCTCGGACGTAATATTTTACAACATTTGTGGCGTGTCTGCCTCCACTTCTCGGTACGAACGTTATGTACGTCTAGAACGTTATATATCCTAACATACAGCATCCTAACAACTCGTATGTAATATTTTACGACATTCGTGGCGTGTCGGCGCCTACTTCTCGGTGGTAACGTTATAAACGTCAATAACGTTTTATGTCCTAACCTCAGGCAACCTAACTCCTCGGATGTAATATTCTACAACATTCGTGGCGTGTCGGCCCCTGCTTCTCGGTAGGAACATTATGTACTGCTATAACGTTATATGTCCTAACATAAGGCAATCTAACATCTCGGATGTAACATTTTACAACATTCCTTGCGTGTCGGCACCTACTTCTCGGTGGGAACGTTATGTACGCCTATAACTTTATATGTCCTAACCTAAGGCAACCTAACACCACGGATGTAATATTTTACAACATTCGCGGCGTGTCGGCCCCTACTTCTCGGTGGGAACATAATGTACTGCTATAACGTTATATGTCCTAACATAAGGCAATCTAACATCTCGGATGTAACATTTTACAACATTCCTTGCGTGTCGGCACCTACTTCTCGGTGGGAACGTTATGTACGCCTATAACTTTATATGTCCTAACCTAAGGCAACCTAACACCACGGATGTAATATTTTACAACATTCGCGGCGTGTCGGCCCCTACTTCTCGGTAGGAACGTTATGTACGTCTATAACGTTATATGTCCTAACCTAAGGCAACATAACTCCTCTGATGTAATATTTTACAACATTCGTGGCCTGTCGGCCCCTACTTCTCGGTGGGAACATAATGTATTGCTATAACGTTATGTCCTAACATAAGGCAATCTAACATCTCGGATGTAACATTTTACAACATTCCTTGCGTGTCGGCGCCTTCTTCTCGGTGGGAACACTATGTACGGCTATAACGTTATATATCCTAACATAAGGCAACCTAACTCCTCGGACGTAATATTTTACAACATTCGTGGCGTGTCGGCCCCTACTTCTCGGTGGGAACATTATGTACTGCTATAACGTTATATGTCCTAACATAAGGCAATCTAACATCTTGTATGTAACATTTTACAAAATTCCTTGCTTTTCGGCACCTACTTCTCGGTGGGTACATTGTGTACGATTATAACGCTATATGTCCTAACCTAAGGCAACCTAAAATCTCGGATGTAGTATTTTACAACACTCGTCACGTATCGTCTCCTACTTGTCGGTGGGAACATTATGTACTGCTATAACGTTATATGTCCTAACAAAAGGCATCCTAACATCTCGCACGTAATATTTTACAACATTCCTAGCGTGTCGGCGCCGACTTCCCAGTGCGTACATTATATACGTCTATAACGTTATATATCCCAACCTGAGGCAACCTAACATCTCGAATGTAATATTTTACAACATTCCTTGCGTGTCGGCGCCAACTTCTCGGTGGGAACATTATGTACGGCTATAACGTTATATGTCCTAACCTAAGGCAATCTAACACCTCGGATGTAATATTTTACAACATTCCTTGCGTGTCGGCGCCTACGTCTCCGTGGGAAGATTATATACTTCTATAACGTTATATATCCTAACCTAAGGCAACATAACATCTCGAACGTGATTTTTTACAAACATTCTTGCATGTCGGCGCATACTACTCCGTGGGAACATTATATACTTCTATAACGTTACATACCCTAACATAAGGCATCCTAACAACTCGTATGTAATATTTGACAACATTCGTGGCGTTTCAGCCCCTACTTCTCGGTGGTAACGTTATAAACGTCTATAACGTTTTATGTCCTATCCTAAGGCAACCTAACATCTCGGACGTAATATTTTACAACATTTGTGGCGTGTCTGCCTCCACTTCTCGGTACGAACGTTATGTACGTCTAGAACGTTATATATCCTAACATACAGCATCCTAACAACTCGTATGTAATATTTTACAACATTCGTGGCGTGTCGGCGCCTACTTCTCGGTGGGAACATTATGTACCGCTATAACGTTATATGTCCTAACATAAGGCAATCTAACATCTCGGATGTAACATTTTACAACATTCCTTGCGTGTCGGCACCCACTTCTCGGTGGGAACATTATGTACGACTATAACGTTATATATCCTAACCTAAGGCAACCTAACATCTCGGATGTAATATTTTACAACATTCGTGGCGTGTCGGCCCCTACTTCTCCGTGGGAACATCATATACTGCGATAACGTTATATATCCTAACCTAAGGCAATCTAACATCTCGGATGTATTATTTTACAACATTCCTTGCGTGTCGGCACCTATTTCTCGGTGGGAACATTATGTACGACTATTACGTTATATGTTCTAACCTAAGGCAACCTAACACCTCGCATGTAATATTTTACAACATTCGTGGCCTGTCGGCCCCTACTTCTCCGTGGGAACATTATATACGTCTATAACGTTATATATCCTAACATAAGGCATCCTAACAACCCGTATGTAATATTTGACAACATTCCTGGCGTTTCAGCCCCTACTTCTCGGTGGTAACGTTATAAACGTCAATAACGTTTTATGTCCTAACCTCAGGCAACCTAACTCCTCGGATGTAATATTTTACAACATTACTTGCGTGTCGGCACCTACTTCTCGGTGGGAACATTATATACGTCTATAACTTTGTATATCCTAACCTAAGGCAACCTAACATCTCGGATGTAATATTTCACAACATTCCTGACGTGTCGGCCCCTACTTCTCGGTGGAAACATTATGTACGGCTATAACGTTATATATCCTAACCTAAGGCAACCTAACATCTCGGATGTAATACTTTACATCATTCGTGGCGTGTCGGCCCCTACTTCTCGGTGGGAACGTTATGTACGCCTATAACGTTATATGTCCTAACCTAAGGCAACCTAACACTACGGATGTAATATTTTACAACATTCCTTTCGCGTCGGCACCTACTTCTCGGTGGGAACATTATGTACGGCTATATCGTTATATGTCCTAACCTAAGGCAACCTAGCATCTCGGATGTAATATTTTACAACATTCCTTGCGTGTCGGCAGCTACTTCTCGGTGTGAACGTTATGTACGATTATAACGTTATATGTCCTAACCTAAGTACACCTAACATCTCGGACGTAATATTACACAACATTCCTAGCGTGTCGGCACCTACTTCTTGGTGGGAACGTTATGTACGTCTATAACGTTGTATGTCCTAACCTAAGGCCACCTAACATCTCAAACGCAATATTATACAACATTCGTGGCGTGTCGGATCCTGCTTCTCGGTGGGAACACTATGTACGTCTATAACGTTATATATCCTAACATAAGGCAACCTAACAACCCGGATGAAATATTTTACAACATTCGTGGCGTGTCGGCCCCTGCTTCTCCGTGGGGACGTTTTGTACGCCTATAACGTTATATGTGCTAACCTAAGGCAACCTAACTCCTTGGATGTAATATTTTACAACATTCGTGGCGTGTCGGCCCCTGCTTCTCGGTGGCAACACTATGTACGTCTATAACGTTATATATCCTAACATAAGGCAACCTAACTCCTCGGATGTAATATTTTACAACATTCGTGGCGTGTCGGCCCATACTTCTCGGTGGGAACATTATATACGTCTATAACTTTATATACACTAACCTAAGGCAACCTAACATCTCGGATGTAATATGTTACAACATTCCTTTCGTGTCGGCACCTACTTCTCGGTGGGAACATTATATACGGCTATAACGTTATATGTCCTTACCTAAGGCAATCTAGCATCTCGGATGTAATATTTTACAACATTCCTTGCGTGTCGGCACCTACTTCTCGGTGGGATCATTATGTACGACTATAACGTTATATGTCCTAACCTAAGGCAACCTAACATCTCGGATGTAATATTTTACAACATTGCTTGCGTGTCGGCGCCTACTTCTCCGTGGGAACATTATATACGTCTATAACGTTATATATCTAAACCTAAGGCAACCTAACATCTCGGATGTAATATTCTACAACATTCCTTGCGTGCCGGGGCCTAATTCAAGGTGGGAACATTATATACGGCTATAACGTTATATGTCCTAACCTAAGGCAATCTAACATCTCGTATGTAATATTTTACAATCATTCGTGGCGTGTCGGCACCTACTTCTCGGTGGAAACATTATGTACGGCTATAACGTTATATGTCCTAACCTAAGGCAACCTAACACCTCGGATGTAATATTTTACAACATTCGTGGCCTGTCGGCCCCTACTTCTCGGTGGAAACATTATGTACGGCTATAACGTTATATGTCCTAACCTAAGGCAACCTTACATCTCGAATGTAATATTTTACAACATTCCTGGCGTTTCAGAACCTACTTCTCGGTGGTAACATTAGAAACGTCTATAACGTGTTATGTCCTAACCTAAGGCAACCTAACATCTCGTATGTAATATTTTACAAACATTCGTGGCGTGTCGGCCCCTACTTCTCGGTGGGTACATCATGTACTGCTATCGCGTTATATGTCCTAACCTAAGGCAATCTAACATCTCGGATGTAATATTTTACAACATTCCTTGCGTGTCGGCACCTACTTCTCGTTGGGAACGTTATGTACGCCTATAACGTTATATGTACTAACCTAAGGCAACCTAACACCTCAGATGTTATATTTTACAACATTCCTTGCGTGTCGGCAGCTACTTCTCGGTGGGAACGTTATGTACGATTGTAACGTTATATGTCCTAACCTAAGTACACCTAACATCTCGGGCGTAATATTATACAACATTCCTAGCGTGTCGGCACCTACTTCTTGGTGGGAACGTTATGTACGTCTATAACGTTATATGTCCTAACCTAAGGCCACCTAACATCTCAGACGCAATATTATACAACATTCGTGGCGTGTCCGACCCTGCTTCTCGGTAGGAACAGTATGTACGTCTATAACGTTATATATCCTAACATAAGGCAACCTAACATCTCGGATGTAATATTTTACAACATTCGTGGCGTGTCGGCCCCTACTTCTCGGTGGGAACGTTATGTACGCCTATAAAGTTATATGTCCTAACCTAAGGCAACCTAGCACCTCGGATGTAATATTTTACATCATTCGTGGCGTGTCGGCCCCTGCTTCTCGGTGGGAACACTATGTACGTCTATAACGTTATATATCCTAACATAAGGCATCCTAACAACTCGTATGTAATATAGGACAACATTCCTGGCGTTTCAAGCCCTACTTCTCGGTGGTAACATTATAAACGTCTCTAACGTTTTATGTCCTAACCTAAGGCAACGTAACACCACGGACGTAATATTTTACAACATTCGTGGCGTGTCGGCCCCTACTTCTCGGTAGGAACGTTATGTACGTCTATAACGTTATATGTCTTAACCTAAGGCAACCTAACTCCTCGGATGTAATATTTTACAACATTCGTGGCGTGTCGGCCCCTACTTCTCGGTGGGAACAATATGTACTGCTATAACGTTATATGTCCTAACATAAGGCAATCTAACAGCTCGGATGTAACATTTTACAACATTCCTTGCGTGTCGGGCCCTACTTCTCGGAGGGAAAATTATATACGTCTATAACGTTATATAAACCCAACCTAAGGAAACCTAACACCTCGGATGTAATATTTTACAACATTCCTGCCATGTCGGCGCCTACATCTCGGTGGGGACATTATATACGTCTATAACGTTGTATATCCTAACCTAAGGAAACATAACATCTCGGATGTAATATTTGACAACATTCCTGGTGTGTCGGCCTCTACTTCTCGGTGGGAACATCATATACGTCTATAACATTATGTATCCCAACCGAAGGCAACCTAACATCTCGGGTGTAGTATTTTACAATATTCCTGGCATACCGTTCCCTACTTCTCTGTGGGAACATTATATACGTCTATAACGTTGTATATCCTAACCTTCGGCAACCTAACACCTCGGATGTAATATTTGACAACATTCCTGGCGTGTCGGCCTCTACTTCTCGGTGGGAACATCATATACGTCTATAACCTTATATACCAAAACCTGAGGCATCCTAACACCTCGGATATTTTACAACATTCCTGGGGTGTCGGCCCCTACATCTCGGTGGGAACATCATATATGTCTATGACGTTGTATATCCTAGCCTAAGGTAACCTAACATCTCGGATGTAATATTTTACAACATTTCTGTCGTGACGGCCCGTAGTTTTCTGTGGGAACATTATATACGTCTATAACGTTATATATCCTAACCTAAGGCAACATAACATCTCGGCTGTAACATTTTACAACATTCCTGGCGTGTCGGCCCCTATTTCTCGGTGGGGACATTATATACGTCTATAACGTTGTATATCCTAACCTAAGGTAACCTAATAGCTCGGGTGAAATATTTTACAACATTACTGGCGTGTCGGCCCCTACTTCCCGGTGGGAACTTTATATACGTCTATAACGTTATATATCCTTACCCAAGGGAACCTAACATCTCGGATGTAATATTTGACAAAATTCCCTGCGTATCTGCCTCTACTTCTCGGTGGGAACATCATATACGTCTATAACGTTAGATATCCTAACCTAAGGCAACCTAACATCTCGGATGTAATATTTTACAACATTCCCGGCATGTCGGTCCCTACTTCTTAGTGGGAACATTCTATACGTCTATAAAGTTGTATATCCTAACCTTCGGCAGCCTAACATCTCGGATGTAATATTTCACAACATTATTGGCGTGTCGACCGCTACTTCTCGGTGGGGACATTATATTCGCCTATAACGTTGTATATACTAACCTGCGGGGAACCTGACATCTCAGAACTAATATTTGACAACATTCCTGTCGTGAGGGCCCCTACATCTCGGTGGGGACATTATAAACGTCTATATCGTTGTATATCCTAACCTAAGGAAAAATGACATCTCGGGTGTAATATTTCACAACATTCCTGGCGTGTCGGGCCCTACTTCTCGGTGGGAACATTATATACGTCTATAACGTTATATATCCCAACCTAAGGCAACCTAACACCTCGGATGTAATATTTTACAACATTCCTGCCGTGCCGGCGCCTACATCTCGGTGGGGACATTATAAACGTCTATAACGTTGTATATCCTAAACTAAGGAAACCTAACATCTCGCATGTAATATTTGACAAAATTCCTGGCGTGTCGGCCTCTACTGCTCGGTGGGAACATCATATACGTCTATAACTTTATGTATCCCAACCGAAGGCAACCTAACATCTCGGATGTAATATTTTACAATATTCCTGGCATACCGTTCCCTACTTCTCGGTGGGAACATTATATACGTCTATAACGTTATACATCCTAGCCTGAGGCATCCTAACAAGTCGGATGTAATATTTTACAACATTCCTGGCGTGTCGGCGGCTACATCTCGGTGGGGACATTATAAACGTCTATAACGTTGGATATCCTAACCTAAGGCAACCTAACATCTCGGATGTAATATTTTACAACATTCCTGGCATGTCGGTCCCTACTTCTTAGTGGGAACATTATATACGTCTATAACGTTGTATATCCTAACCTCCGGCAACCTGACACCTCGGATGTAATATTTGACAACATTCCTGGCGTGTCGGCCTCTACTTCTCGGTGGGAACATCATATACGTCTATAACATTATATACCAAAACCTGAGGCATCCTAACACCTCGGATATTTTACAACATTCCTGGGGTGTCGGCCCCTACATCTCGGTGGGAACATCATATATGTCTATGACGTTGTATATCCTAGCCTAAGGTAACCTAACATCTCGGATGTAATATTTTACAACATTTCTGCCGTGACGGCCCGTAGTTTTCTGTGGGAACATTATATACGTCTATAACGTTATATATCCTAACCTAAGGCAACATAACATCTCGGCTGTAACATTTTACAACATTCCTGGCATGTCGGTCCCTACTTCTTAGTGGGAACATTATAAACGTCTATATCGTTGTATATCCTAACCTTCGGCAGCCTAACATCTCGGATGTAATATTTCACAACATTCCTTGCCTGTCGGCGCCTACATCTCGGTGGGGACATTATATACGTCTATATCGTTGTATATCCTAACCTAAGGAAAAATAACATCTCGGATGTAATATTTGACAAGGTTCCTGGCTTGTCGGCCGCTACTTCTCGGTGGGAACATTATATACATCAATAACGTTATATATGCTAACCTGAGGCATCCTAACACTTCGGATGTAATATTTTACAACATTCCTGACCTGTCGGCGCCTACATCTCGGTGGGGACATTATATACGTCTATAACGTTGTATATCCTAACCTAAGGAAACCTAACATCTCGGATGTAATAATTGACAACATTCCTGGCGTGTCGGCCTCTACTTCTCGGTGGGAACATCATATACGTCTATAACGTTATGTATCCCAACCTAAGGCAACCTAACATCTCGGATGTAATATTTTACAATATTCCTGGCATACCGTTCCCTACCTCTCGGTGGGAACATTATATACGTCTATAACGTTATATATCCTAGCCTGAGGCATCCTAACACCTCGGATGTAATATTTTACAACATTCCTGCCGTGTCGGCGCCTACATCTCGGTGGGGACATTATAAACGTCTATAACGTTGTATATCCTAAAATAAGGAAACCTAACATCTCGCATGCAATATTTGACAAAATTCCTGGCGTGTCGGACTCTACTGCTCGGTGGGAACATCATATACGTCTATAACGTTATGTATCCCAACCGAAGGCAACCTAACATCTCGGATGTAATATTTTACAATATTCCTGGCATACCGTTCCCTACTTCTCGGTGGGAACATTATATACGTCTATAACGTTATACATCCTAGCCTGAGGCATCCTAACAAGTCGGATGTAATATTTTACAACATTCCTGGCGTGTCGGCGGCTACATCTCGGTGGGGACATTATAAACGTCTATAACGTTGGATATCCTAACCTAAGGCAACCTAACATCTCGGATGTAATATTTTACAACATTCCTGGCATGTCGGTCCCTACTTCTTAGTGGGAACATTATATACGTCTATAACGTTGTATATCCTAACCTTCGGCAACCTGACACCTCGGATGTAATATTTGACAACATTCCTGGCGTGTCGGCCTCTACTTCTCGGTGGGAACATCATATACGTCTATAACGTTATATACCAAAACCTGAGGCATCCTAACACCTCGGATATTTTACAACATTCCTGGGGTGTCGGCCCCTACATCTCGGTGGGAACATCATATATGTCTATGACGTTGTATATCCTAGCCTAAGGTAACCTAACATCTCGGATGTAATATTTTACAACATTTCTGTCGTGACGGCCCGTAGTTTTCTGTGGGAACATTATATACGTCTATAACGTTATATATCCTAACCTAAGGCAACATAACATCTCGGCTGTAACATTTTACAACATTCCTGGCGTGTCGGCCCCTATTTCTCGGTGGGGACATTATATACGTCTATAACGTTGTATATCCTAACCTAAGGTAACCTAATAGCTCGGGTGAAATATTTTACAACATTACTGGCGTGTCGGCCTCTACTTCCCGGTGGGAACTTTATATACGTCTATAACGTTATATATCCTTACCCAAGGGAACCTAACATCTCGGATGTAATATTTGACAAAATTCCCTGCGTATCTGCCCCTACATCTCGGTGGGGACATTATAAACGTCTATATCGTTGTATATCCTAACCTAAGGAAAAATAACATCTCGGGTGTAATATTTCACAACATTCCTGGCGTGTCGGGCCCTACTTCTCGGTGGGAACATTATATACGTCTATAACGTTATATATCCCAACCTAAGGCAACCTAACACCTCGGATGTAATATTTTACAACATTCCTGCCGTGTCGGCACCTACATCTCGGTGGGGACATTATAAACGTCTATATCGTTGTATATCCTAACCTAAGGAAAAATAACATCTCGGATGTAATATTTGACAACGTTCCTGGCATGTCGGTCCCTACTTCTTAGTGGGAACATTATATACGTCTATAACATTGTATATCCTAACCTTCGGCAACCTAACACCTCGGATGTAGTATCTGACAGCATTCCTGGCGTGTCGGCCTCTACTTCTCGGTGGGAACATCATATACGTCTATAACGTTATGTACCAAAACCTGAAGCATCCTAACACCTCGGATATTTTACAACATTCCTGGGGTGTCGGCCCCTACATCTCGGTGGGAACATCATATATGTCTATGACGTTGTATATCCTAGCCTAAGGTAACCTAACATCTCGGATGTAATATTTTACAACATTTCTGCCGTGACGGCCCGTAGTTTTCTGTGGGAACATTATATACGTCTATAATGTTATATATCCTAACCTAAGGCAACATAACATCTCGGCTGTAACATTTTACAACATTCCTGGCATGTCGGTCCCTACTTCTTAGTGGGAACATTATATACGTCTATAACGTTGTATATCCTAACCTTCGGCAGCCTAACATCTCGGATGTAATATTTCACAACATTATTGGCGTGTCGACCGCTACTTCCCGGTGCGGACATTATATACGTCTATAACGTTGTATATCCTAACCTGAGGTAACCCAAGAGCTCGGGTGAAATATTTTACATCATTCCTGGCGTGTCGGCGCCTACATCTCGGCGTGGACATTATATACGTCTATAACGTTATATATCCTAACCTAAGGATACCTACCATCTCGGGTGTAATATTTTACAACATTCCTGTCGTGTCGGGCCCTACTTCTCGGTGGGAACATTATATACGTCTATAACATTATATATCCTAACCTAAGACAACCTAACACCTCGGATGTATTAATTTACAACATTCCTGCCGTGTCGGCGCCTACATCTCGGTGGGGACATTATAAACGTCTATATCGTTGTATATCCTAACCTAAGGAAACCTACCATCTCGGATGTAATATTTGATAACATTCCTGGTGTGTCGGCCTCTACTTCTCGGTGGGAACATCATATACGTCTATAACGTTATGTATCCCAACCGAAGGCAACCTAACATCTCGGATGTAATATTGTACAATATTCCTGGCATACCGTTCCCTACTTCTCGGTGGGAACATTATATACGTCTATAACGTTATACATCCTAGCCTGAGGCATCCTAACACGTCGGATGTAACATTTTACAACATTCCTGGCGTGTCGGCGCCTACATCTCGGTGGGGACATTATAAACGTCTATAACGTTGTATATCCTAACCTAAGGCAACCTAACATCTCGGATTTAATATTTTACAACATTCCTGTCATGTAGGGCCCTACTTCTCGGTGGGAACATTATATACGTCTATAACGTTGTATATGCTGACCTAAGGAAACCTAACATCTCGGATGTAATATTTGAAAACGTTCCTGGCCTGTTGGCCGCTACTTCTCGGTGGGGACATTATATTCGCCTATAACGTTGTATATACTAATCTGCGGGGAACCTGACATCTCAGAACTAATATTTGACAACATTCCTGTCGTGAGGGCCCCTACATCTCGGTGGGGACATTATAAACGTCTATATCGTTGTATATCCTAACCTAAGGAAAAATAACATCTCGGGTGTAATATTTTACAACATTCCTGGCCTGTCGGCGCCTACATCTCGGTGGGGACATTATATACGTCTATAACGTTGTATATCCTAACCTAAGGAAACCTAACATCTCGGATGTAATAATTGACAACATTCCTGGCGTGTCGGCCTCTACTTCTCGGTGGGAACATCATATACGTCTATAACGTTATGTATCCCAACCTAAGGCAACCTAACATCTCGGATGTAATATTTTACAATATTCCTGGCATACCGTTCCCTACCTCTCGGTAGGAACATTATATACGTCTATAACGTTATATATCATAGCCTGAGGCATCCTAACACCTCGGATGTAATATTTTACAACATTCCTGTCGTGTCGGCGCCTACATCTCGGTGGGGACATTATAAACGTCTATAACGTTGTATATCCTAAACTAAGGAAACCTAACATCTCGCATGTAATATTTGACAACATTCCTGGCGTGTCGGCCCCTATTTCTCCGTGGGGACATTATATACGTCTATAACGTTGTATATCCTAACCTAAGGAAAAATAACACCTCCGATGTAATATTTGACAAGGTTCCTAGCTTGTCGGCCGCTACTTCTCGGTGGGAACATTATATACATCAATAACGTTATATATGCTAACCTGAGGCATCCTAACACTTCGGATGTAATATTTTACAACATTCCTGGCCTGTCGGCGCCTACATCTCGGTGGGGACATTATAAACGTCTATAACGTTGTATATCCTAAACTAAGGAAACCTAACATCTCGCATGTAATATTTGACAACATTCCTGGCGTGTCGGCCCCTATTTCTCCGTGGGGACATTATATACGTCTATAACGTTGTATATCCTAACCTAAGGAAAAATAACACCTCCGATGTAATATTTGACAAGGTTCCTAGCTTGTCGGCCGCTACTTCTCGGTGGGAACATTATATACATCAATAACGTTATATATGCTAACCTGAGGCATCCTAACACTTCGGATGTAATATTTTACAACATTCCTGGCCTGTCGGCGCCTACATCTCGGTGGGGACATTATATACGTCTATAACGTTGTATATCCTAACCTAAGGAAACCTAACATCTCGGATGTATTATTTGACAACATTCCTGGCGTGTCGGCCTCTACTTCTCGGTGGGAACATCATATACGTCTATAACGTTATATACCAAAACCTCAGGCATCCTAACACCTCGGATGTTTTACAACATTCCTGGGGTGTCGGCCCCTACATCTCGGTGGGAACATCATATATGTCTATGACGTTGTATATCCTAGCCTAAGGTAACCTAACATCTCGGATGTAATATTTTACAACATTTCTGTCGTGACGGCCCGTAGTTTTCTGTGGGAACATTATATACGTCTATAACGCTATATATCCTAACCTAAGGCAACATAACATCTCGGCTGTAACATTGTACAACATTCCTGGCGTGTCGGTCCCTATTTCGCGGTGGGGACATTATATACGTCTATAACGTTGTATATCCTAACCTAAGGAAAAATAACATCTCGGATGTAATATTTGACAAGGTTCCTGGCTTGTCGGCCGCTACTTCTCGGTGGGAACATTATATACATCAATAACGTTATATATGCTAACCTGAGGCATCCTAACACTTCGGATGTAATATTTTACAACATTCCTGGCCTGTCGGCTCCTACATCTCGGTGGGGACATTATAAACGTCTATATCGTTGTGTATCCTAACCTAAGGAAACCTAACATCTCGGATGTAATATTTGACAACATTCCTGGCGTGTCGGCCTCTACTTCTCGGTGGGAACATCATATACGTCTATAACGTTATGTATCCCAACCTAAGGCAACCTAACATCTCGGATGTAATATTTTACAATATTCCTGGCATACCGTTCCCTACCTCTCGGTGGGAACATTATATACGTCTATAACGTTATATATCCTAGCCTGAGGCATCCTAACACCTCGGATGTAATATTTTACAACATTCCTGCCGTGTCGGCGCCTACATCTCGGTGGGGACATTATAAACGTCTATAACGTTGTATATCCTAACCTAAGGAAACCTAATATCTCGGATGTAATATTTGACAAAATTCCTGGCTTGTCGGCCGCTACTTCTCGGTGGGAACATTATATACATCAATAACGTTATATATGCTAACCTGAGGCATCCTAACAAGTCGGATGTAATATTTTACAACATTCCTGGCGTGTCGGCGGCTACATCTCGGTGGGGACATTATAAACGTCTATATCGTTGTGTATCCTAACCTAAGGAAACCTAACATCTCGGATGTAATATTTGACAACATTCCTGGCGTGTCGGCCTCTACTTCTCGGTGGGAACATCATATACGTCTATAACGTTATGTATCCCAACCTAAGGCAACCTAACATCTCGGATGTAATATTTTACAATATTCCTGGCATACCGTTCCCTACCTCTCGGTGGGAACATTATATACGTCTATAACGTTATATATCCTAGCCTGAGGCATCCTAACACCTCGGATGTAATATTTTACAACATTCCTGCCGTGTCGGCGCCTACATTTCGGTGGGGACATTATAAACGTCTATAACGTTGTATATCCTAACCTAAGGAAACCTAATATCTCGGATGTAATATTTGACAAAATTCCTGGCTTGTCGGCCGCTACTTCTCGGTGGGAACATTATATACATCAATAACGTTATATATGCTAACCTGAGGCATCCTAACAAGTCGGATGTAATATTTTACAACATTCCTGGCGTGTCGGCGGCTACATCTCGGTGGGGACATTATAAACGTCTATATCGTTGTATATCCTAACCTAAGGCAACTTAACATCTCGGATTTAATATTATACAACATTCCTGGCGTGTCGGCCTCTACTTCTCGGTGGGAACATCATATACGTCTATAACGTTATATATCCTAACCTAAGGATACCTAACATCTCGGGTGTAATATTTTACAACATTCCTGGCGTGTCGGGCCCTACTTCTCGGTGGGAACATTATATACGTCTATAACGTTATATATCCCAACCTAAGGCAACCTAACACCTCGGATGAAATATTTTACAACATTCCTGCCGTGTCGGCGCCTACATCTCGGTGGGGACATTATAAACGTCTATATCGTTGTGTATCCTAACCTAAGGAAAAATAACATCTCGGATGTATTATTTGACAACGTTCCTGGCTTGTCGGCCGCTACTTCTCGGTGGGAACACTGTATACTTCTATGACGTAATACAACCTAACCTAACCCAACCTAACATCTCAGCGGTAATATTTGACAACATTGCTGGCGATTTGGCATCTACATCTCCGTGGGACATTCATATACATCCGTAACGTAGTATTACCTAACCTAACCCAACCTAACCTCTCGGCGGTAATATTTGACAACATTCCAGGCGAGTTAGACTCTACTTCTCCGTGTGACCATTATATACATAAATAACGTAATGTAACCTAACCTAACCCAACCTAACATCTCGGCGGTAATATTTGTCAACATTCCTGGCGTGTTGGCGTCTACTTCCCCGTGAGACCATTATATGATTCAGTAACGTAATATAACCTAACCTAACCAAACCAAACCTCTCGGCGGTAATATTTGACAACATTCCTGGCGAGTAGGCCTCTACGTCTCCTTGGAACCTTTATATACATCAATAACGTAATATAACCTAACTCAGACCAAGCTATCTCCTCGGCGGTAATATTTGACAACATTCCTGGCGAGTTGGCCTCTACGTGTCCGTGGGCCTTTTATATACATCAATGACGTAATATAACATAACCTAACCCAACCTAACTTCTCGGCAGTAATATCTAGCAACATTCCTGGCGAGTTGGCATCTACGTATACGTGGAACCTTCATATATATCAATAACGTAATATATCCTAACCTATCCCAACGTATCATCTCGGCGGTAATATTTGACAACATTCCTGGCGAGTTGGCCTCTACGTATCCGTGAGCCCTTTATATACATCAATAACTTAATATAACATAACCTAACCCAACCTAACCTCTCGGCGGTAATATTTGACAACATGCCTGGCGAGATTGCGTCTACGTCTCCGTGGGACATTCATATACGTCATTAACGTAATATAACCTAACCTAACACAACCTACCCTCTCGGCGGTAATATTTGACAACATTCCTGGCGTGTTGGATTCTACTTCCCCGTGAGACCATTATATACATTAATAACGTAATGTAAAATAACCTAACCCATACTTACCTCTCGGCGGTAATATTTGACATCATTCCTGGCGAGTTAGCCTCTACTTTTCCGTGTGACCATTATATACGTAAATAACGTAATGTAACCTAACCTATTCCAACCTAACTTCTCGCCGGTAATATTTGACAACACTCCTGCCGAGTTGTCGTCTGCTTCTCCGTGGGAACATTATATGCGTCAGTAACGTAATATAACATAACCGAACCCAACCTAACTCCTCGGTGGTAATATTTGACAAAATTCCTTTCGAGTTTGCCTCTACTCCTCCGTGTGAACATTATATACATAAATAACGTAATGTAACCTAACCAAACCCAACCTAACTTCTTCGCGGTAATATGTGACAACATATCTGGGGAGATGGCTTCTACGTTTCCGTGGGACCTTTATATACATCAATAACGTAATATAACCTAACCGAACCCAAACTAACCTCTCGGCGGTAATATTTGACAACATTCCTGGCGAGTTGGACACTTCGTATCCGTGGGTGCTTTATATACATCAATAACGTAATATAACCTAACCTAACCCAAACTAACCTCTCGGCGGTAATATCTGACAACACTAGTTCCGAGTTGTCCTCTGCTTCTCCGTGGGAACATTATATGCGTCAGTAACGTAATTTAACCTAACCTAACGGTAATATTTGACAACATTCCTGGCGAGTTGGCCTCTACTTCTCCGTGTGACCATTATATACATAAATAACGTAATGTAACCTAACCTAACCCGACCTAACTTCTCGGCGGTAGTATTTGACAACACTCCTACCGAGTTGTCCTCTGCTTCTCTGCGGGAAGATTATATGCGTCAGTACGGTAGTTTAACCTATCCTAACCCAACCCAACTTCTCGGCGGTGATATTTGACAACATCCCTGGCGAGTTGGCCTCTACTTCTACGTGTGACCATTATATACATAAATAACGTAATGTAACCAAACCTAACCCAACGTCACTTCTCGGCGGTAATATTTGACACCATTCCTGGCGAGTTGGCCTCTACATCTCCGTGTGACCATTATATACATAAATAACGTAATGTAACCTAACCTAACTCAAGCTAACATCTCGGCGGTAATATTTTTCATCATTCCTGGCGTGTTGGCGTCTACTTCCCCGTGAGACCATTATATGATTCAGTAACGTAATATAACCTAACCTAACCAAACCAAACCTCTCGGCGGTAATATTTGACAACATTCCTGGCGAGTAGGCGTCTACGTCTCCGTGGAACCTTTATATACATCAATAACGTAATATAACCTAACTCAGACCAAGCTATCTCCTCGGCGGTTATATTTGACAACATTCCTGGCGAGTTGGCCTCTACGTCTCCGTGGGACCTTTATATACATCAATAACGTAACATAACCTAACTTAAACCAACCTATCCTTTCGGCGGTAAAATTTGACAACATTCCTGGCGAGTTGGCCTCTACGTGTCCGTGGGCCCTTTATATACATCAATGACGTAATATTACATAACCTAACCCAACCTAACCTCTCGGCGGTAATATTTAACAACATTCCTGGCGAGTTGCCCTCTCCGTCTCCGTGGGAACATCATATGCGACAGTAACGTAATATAACCTAACCTAACCCAATCTAACCTCTCGGGGTACCATTTAACCAAATTCCTTGATTGTCGGCCCCTATTTCTCGGTGGGAACACTGTATACGTCTATGACTTAATACAACTTAACTTAACACAACCTAACATTTCGGGGGTAATATTTGACAACATTCCTGGCGAGTTGGCCTCTGCTTCTCCGTGGGAACATTATATGCGTCAGTAACGTAATATAACCTAACCTAACCCGAACACAACTTCTCGGCGTTGTTACTTGACAAGATTCCTGGCGAGTTGGCCTCTACTGCTCCGTGTGACCATTAGTACGTAAATAACGTAATGTAACCTAACCTAGCCCAACCTAACTTCTCGGCGGTAATATTTGACAACATTCATGGCGAGTTCGCTTCTTCGTCTCCGTGGGTCCTTTATATACATCAATAACGTAATGTAACCTAACCTAACCCAAACTTACCTCTCGGCGGTAATATTTGACATCATTCCTGGCGAGTTGGCCTCTACTTCTCCGTGTGACCATTATATACATAAATAACGTAATGTAACCTAACCTATCCGAACCTAACCTCTCGGCGGTAATATTTGACAACATTCCTGGCGTGCTGGCCTTTACTTCCGCGTGTAACCATTATATGCATCAGTAACGTAATATAACCTTTCCTAACCCAACCTAACCTCTCGGGATACCATTTCACCACATTCCTTGATTGTCGGCCCCTACTTCTCGGTGGGAACGCTGTATACGTCTATGACGTAATACAACTTAACCTAACACAACCTAACATCTCGGCGGTAATATTTGACAACATTCCTGGCGAGTTGGCCTCTGCTTCTCCGTGTGAACATTATATATATAAGTAACGTAATGTAATATCACCTAACCCGACCTAACCTCTCGGCGGTAATATTTGACAACACTCCTGCCGGGTTGTCCTCTGCTTCTCCGTGGGAACATTATATGCGTCAGTAACGTAATTTAACCTAACCTAACCCGAACCCAACTTCTCGGCGTTGTTACTTGACCACATTCCTGGCGAGTTGGCCTGTACTGCTCCGTGTGACCATTAGTACATAAATAACGTAATGTAACCTAATCTAACCCAACCCAACTTCTCGGCGGTAATATTTGACAACATTCCTGGCGAGTTGGACTCTAGTTCTCCGTGTGACCATTATATACATAAATAACGTAATGTAACCTAACCTAACCCAACCTAACCTCTCGGTGGTAATATTTGACAACATTCCTGGCGAGTTAGCCTCTACATCTCCGTGTGACCATTATGTACATAAATAACGTAATTCTAACCTAACCTAACCCAACCTAACATCTCGGCGGTAATATTTGACAACATTCCTGGCGAGTTGGCCTCTAATTCTCCGTGTGACCATTATATACATAAATAACGTAATGTAATCTAACCAAACCCAAGCTAACTTCTCGGCGGTAATATTTGGCAACATTCCTGGCGAGTTGGCTTCTACGTCTCCGTGGGACCTTTATATACATCAATAACGTAATATAACCTAACATAACCCAAACTAACTTCTCGGCGGTAATATTTGACAACACTCCTGCCGAGTTGTCCTCTGCTTCTCCGTGGGAACATTATACGTGTCAGTAACGTAATATAACCTAACCTAACCCAACCTAACTTCTCGGCGGTAATATTTGGCAACATTCCTGGCGAGTTGGCCTCTACGTCTCCGTGGGACCTTCATGTACATCAAGAACGGAATATAACCTATCATAACCCAACCTAACCTCTCGGCGGTAATATTTGACAACATTCCTGGCGAGTTGGCCGCTACGTCTCCGTGGAATCTTTATATAGCTAACCTAACCTAACCTAACCTAACCTAACCTAACCTAACCTAACCCAACCTAACCTCTCGGTCGTAATATTTGACAACATTCCTGGCGAGTTGGCCTCTACGTTTCCGTGGAACGTTTATATACATCAATAACGTAATATAACATAACCTAACCCAACCTAACCTCTCGGGGTACCATTTAACCACATTCCTTTATTGTCGGCCCGTACTTCTCGGTAGGAACACTGTATACGTCTATGGCGTAATACAACCTAACCTAACCCAACCTAACATCTCGGCGGTAATATTTGACAACATTCCTGGCGAGTTGGCCTCTACTTCTCCGTGTGACCATTATATACATAAATAACGTAATGTAATCTAACCAAACCCAAGCTAACTTCTCGGCGGTAATATTTGACAACATTCCTGGCGAGTTGGCCGCTACGTCTCCGTGGAATGTTTATATACATCAATAATGTAATGTAACATAACCTAACCCAACCTAACCTCTCGGCGGTAATATTTGACAACATTCCTGGCGAGTTGGCCTCATCATTTCCGTGTGACCATTATATACATCAATAACGTAATATAACCTAACCTAACCCAACCTATCATTTCGGCGGTAATATTTGACAACATTCCTGGCGAGTTGGCCTCTACTTCTCCGTGTGACCATTATGTACATAAATAACGTAATGTAACCTAACCTAACCCAACCTAACATCTCGGCGGTAATATTTCACAACATTCCTGGCGAGTTGGCCTCTAATTCTCCGTGTGACCATTATATACATAAATAACGTAATGTAACCTAACCTAACACAACCTAACCTCTCGGTCGTAATATTTGACAACATTCCTGGCGAGTTGGCCTCTACGTCTCCGTGGAACGTTTATATACATCAATAACGTAATATAACATAACCTAACCCAACCTAACCTCTCGGCGGTAATATTTGACAACATTCCTGGCGAGTTGGCCTCTACGTCTCCGTGGAATCTTTATATACATCAATAACGTAATATAACCTAACCTAACCCAACCTAACCTCTCGGCGGTAATATTTGACAAAATTCCGGGCGAGTTGGCCTCTACTTCTCCGTGTGACCATTATATACATAAATAACGTTATGTAACCTAAGCTAACCCAACCTAACCTCTCGGTGGTAATATTTGACAACATTCCTTGCGAGTTGGCCTCTACGTCTCCGTGGAACCTTTATGTACATCAATAACGTAATATAACATAACCTAACCCAAACTAACCTCTCGGGGTACCATTTAACCACATTCCTTTATTGTCGGCCCGTACTTCTCGGTAGGAACCCTGTATACGTCTATGGCGTAATACAACCTAACCTAACCCAACCTAACATCTCGGCGGTAATATTTGACAACATTCCTGGCGAGTTGGCCTCTACTTCTCCGTGTGACCATTATATACATAAATAACGTAATGTAATCTAACCAAACCCAAGCTAACTTCTCGGCGGTAATATTTGACAACATTCCTGGGGAGTTGGCTTCTACGTCCCCGTGGGTCCTTTATATACATCAATAACGTAATGTAACTTGACCTAATCCAAACTTTCCTCTCGGCGGTAATATTTGACATCATTCCTGGCGAGTTAGCCTCTAGTTCTGCGTGTGACCATTATATACATAAATAACGTAATGTAACCTAACCTAACCCAACCTATCATCTCGGCGGTAATATTTGACAACATTCCTGGCGTGCTGGCCTTTACTTCCGCGTGAAACCATTATATGCATCAGTAACGTAATATAATCTTTCCTAACCCAACCTAACCTCTCGGGGTACCATTTCACCACATTCCTTGATTGTCGGCCCCTACCTCTCGGTGGCAACGCTGTATACGTCTATGACGTAATACAACCTAACCTAACCCAACCTAACCTCTCGGCGGTAATATTTGACAACATTCGTGGCGAGTTAGCCTCTAATTCTCCGTGTCAATATTATATACATAAATAACGTAACGTAACCTAACCTAACTCAACCTAACCTCTCGGCGGTAATATTTGACAACATTCCTGGCGAGTTAGCCTCTACATCTCCGTGTGACCATTATGTACATAAATAACGTAATGTAACCTAACCTAACCCAACCTAACCTCTCGGCGGTAATATTTGACAACATTCCTGGCGAGTTGGCTTCTACGTCTCCGTGGGACCTTTATATACATCAATAACGTAATATAACCTAACCTAACCCAACCTAACCTCTCGGCGGTAACATTTGAAAACATTCCTGGCGAGTTGGCCGCTACGTCTCCGTGGAATCTTTATATACATCAATAATGTAATGTAACATAACCTAACCCACCCTAACCTCTCGGCGGTAATATTTGACAACATTCCTGGCGAGTTGGCCTCTGCTTCTCCGTGGGAACATTATATGCGTCAGTAACGTAATATAACCTAACCTAACCCGAACACAACTTCTCGGCGTTGTTACTTGACAAGATTCCTGGCGAGTTGGCCTCTACTGCTCCGTGTGACCATTAGTACGTAAATAACGTAATGTAACCTAACCTAGCCCAACCTAACTTCTCGGCGGTAATATTTGACAACATTCATGGCGAGTTCGCTTCTTCGTCTCCGTGGGTCCTTTATATACATCAATAACGTAATGTAACCTAACCTAACCCAAACTTACCTCTCGGCGGTAATATTTGACATCATTCCTGGCGAGTTGGCCTCTACTTCTCCGTGTGACCATTATATACATAAATAACGTAATGTAACCTAACCTATCCGAACCTAACCTCTCGGCGGTAATATTTGACAACATTCCTGGCGTGCTGGCCTTTACTTCCGCGTGTAACCATTATATGCATCAGTAACGTAATATAACCTTTCCTAACCCAACCTAACCTCTCGGGATACCATTTCACCACATTCCTTGATTGTCGGCCCCTACTTCTCGGTGGGAACGCTGTATACGTCTATGACGTAATACAACTTAACCTAACACAACCTAACATCTCGGCGGTAATATTTGACAACATTCCTGGCGAGTTGGCCTCTGCTTCTCCGTGTGAACATTATATATATAAGTAACGTAATGTAATATCACCTAACCCGACCTAACCTCTCGGCGGTAATATTTGACAACACTCCTGCCGGGTTGTCCTCTGCTTCTCCGTGGGAACATTATATGCGTCAGTAACGTAATTTAACCTAACCTAACCCGAACCCAACTTCCCGGCGTTGTTACTTGACCACATTCCTGGCGAGTTGGCCTGTACTGCTCCGTGTGACCATTAGTACATAAATAACGTAATGTAACCTAATCTAACCCAACCCAACTTCTCGGCGGTAATATTTGACAACATTCCTGGCGAGTTGGACTCTAGTTCTCCGTGTGACCATTATATACATAAATAACGTAATGTAACCTAACCTAACCCAACCTAACCTCTCGGTGGTAATATTTGACAACATTCCTGGCGAGTTAGCCTCTACATCTCCGTGTGACCATTATGTACATAAATAACGTAATTCTAACCTAACCTAACCCAACCTAACATCTCGGCGGTAATATTTGACAACATTCCTGGCGAGTTGGCCTCTAATTCTCCGTGTGACCATTATATACATAAATAACGTAATGTAATCTAACCAAACCCAAGCTAACTTCTCGGCGGTAATATTTGGCAACATTCCTGGCGAGTTGGCTTCTACGTCTCCGTGGGACCTTTATATACATCAATAACGTAATATAACCTAACATAACCCAAACTAACTTCTCGGCGGTAATATTTGACAACACTCCTGCCGAGTTGTCCTCTGCTTCTCCGTGGGAACATTATACGTGTCAGTAACGTAATATAACCTAACCTAACCCAACCTAACTTCTCGGCGGTAATATTTGGCAACATTCCTGGCGAGTTGGCCTCTACGTCTCCGTGGGACCTTCATGTACATCAAGAACGGAATATAACCTATCATAACCCAACCTAACCTCTCGGCGGTAATATTTGACAACATTCCTGGCGAGTTGGCCGCTACGTCTCCGTGGAATCTTTATATAGCTAACCTAACCTAACCTAACCTAACCTAACCTAACCTAACCTAACCCAACCTAACCTCTCGGTCGTAATATTTGACAACATTCCTGGCGAGTTGGCCTCTACGTTTCCGTGGAACGTTTATATACATCAATAACGTAATATAACATAACCTAACCCAACCTAACCTCTCGGGGTACCATTTAACCACATTCCTTTATTGTCGGCCCGTACTTCTCGGTAGGAACACTGTATACGTCTATGGCGTAATACAACCTAACCTAACCCAACCTAACATCTCGGCGGTAATATTTGACAACATTCCTGGCGAGTTGGCCTCTACTTCTCCGTGTGACCATTATATACATAAATAACGTAATGTAATCTAACCAAACCCAAGCTAACTTCTCGGCGGTAATATTTGACAACATTCCTGGCGAGTTGGCCGCTACGTCTCCGTGGAATGTTTATATACATCAATAATGTAATGTAACATAACCTAACCCAACCTAACCTCTCGGCGGTAATATTTGACAACATTCCTGGCGAGTTGGCCTCATCATTTCCGTGTGACCATTATATACATCAATAACGTAATATAACCTAACCTAACCCAACCTATCATTTCGGCGGTAATATTTGACAACATTCCTGGCGAGTTGGCCTCTACTTCTCCGTGTGACCATTATGTACATAAATAACGTAATGTAACCTAACCTAACCCAACCTAACATCTCGGCGGTAATATTTGACAACATTCCTGGCGAGTTGGCCTCTAATTCTCCGTGTGACCATTATATACATAAATAACGTAATGTAACCTAACCTAACACAACCTAACCTCTCGGTCGTAATATTTGACAACATTCCTGGCGAGTTGGCCTCTACGTCTCCGTGGAACGTTTATATACATCAATAACGTAATATAACATAACCTAACCCAACCTAACCTCTCGGCGGTAATATTTGACAACATTCCTGGCGAGTTGGCCTCTACGTCTCCGTGGAATCTTTATATACATCAATAACGTAATATAACCTAACCTAACCCAACCTAACCTCTCGGCGGTAATATTTGACAAAATTCCGGGCGAGTTGGCCTCTACTTCTCCGTGTGACCATTATATACATAAATAACGTTATGTAACCTAAGCTAGCCCAACCTAACCTCTCGGTGGTAATATTTGACAACATTCCTTGCGAGTTGGCCTCTACGTCTCCGTGGAACCTTTATGTACATCAATAACGTAATATAACATAACCTAACCCAAACTAACCTCTCGGGGTACCATTTAACCACATTCCTTTATTGTCGGCCCGTACTTCTCGGTAGGAACCCTGTATACGTCTATGGCGTAATACAACCTAACCTAACCCAACCTAACATCTCGGCGGTAATATTTGACAACATTCCTGGCGAGTTGGCCTCTACTTCTCCGTGTGACCATTATATACATAAATAACGTAATGTAATCTAACCAAACCCAAGCTAACTTCTCGGCGGTAATATTTGACAACATTCCTGGGGAGTTGGCTTCTACGTCCCCGTGGGTCCTTTATATACATCAATAACGTAATGTAACTTGACCTAATCCAAACTTTCCTCTCGGCGGTAATATTTGACATCATTCCTGGCGAGTTAGCCTCTAGTTCTGCGTGTGACCATTATATACATAAATAACGTAATGTAACCTAACCTAACCCAACCTATCATCTCGGCGGTAATATTTGACAACATTCCTGGCGTGCTGGCCTTTACTTCCGCGTGAAACCATTATATGCATCAGTAACGTAATATAATCTTTCCTAACCCAACCTAACCTCTCGGGGTACCATTTCACCACATTCCTTGATTGTCGGCCCCTACCTCTCGGTGGCAACGCTGTATACGTCTATGACGTAATACAACCTAACCTAACCCAACCTAACCTCTCGGCGGTAATATTTGACAACATTCGTGGCGAGTTAGCCTCTAATTCTCCGTGTCAATATTATATACATAAATAACGTAATGTAACCTAACCTAACTCAACCTAACCTCTCGGCGGTAATATTTGACAACATTCCTGGCGAGTTAGCCTCTACATCTCCGTGTGACCATTATGTACATAAATAACGTAATGTAACCTAACCTAACCCAACCTAACCTCTCGGCGGTAATATTTGACAACATTCCTGGCGAGTTGGCTTCTACGTCTCCGTGGGACCTTTATATACATCAATAACGTAATATAACCTAACCTAACCCAACCTAACCTCTCGGGGGTAACATTTGAAAACATTCCTGGCGAGTTGGCCGCTACGTCTCCGTGGAATCTTTATATACATCAATAATGTAATGTAACATAACCTAACCCACCCTAACCTCTCGGCGGTAATATTTGACAACATTCCTGGCGAGTTGGCCTCATCATTTCCGTGTGACCATTATATACATCAATAACGTAATATAACCTAACCTAACCCAACCTATCATTTCGGCGGTAATATTTAACAACATTCCTGGCGAGTTGGCCTCTACTTCGCCGTGAGACCATTATATGCATCAGTAACGTAATACAACCTAATCCAACCCAACCTAACATCTCGGAGTACCATTTAACCACATTCCTTGATTGACGGCCCCTACTTCTCGGTGGGAACACTGTATACGTCTATGACGTAATACAACCTAACCTAACGCAACCTAACATCTCGGCGGTAATATTTGACAACATTCCTGGCGAGTTGGCCTCTAATTCTCCGTGTGACCATTATATACATAAATAACGTAATGTAATCTATCCAAACCCAAGCTAACTTCTCGGCGGTAATATTTGGCAACATTCCTGGCGAGTTGGCTTCTACGTCTCCGTGGGACCTTTATATACATCAATAACGTAATATAACCTTACATAACCCAAACTAACTTCTCGGCGGTAATATTTGACAACACTCCTGCCGAGTTGTCCTCTGCTTCTCCGTGGGAACATTATACGTGTCAGTAACGTAATATAACCTAACCTAACCCAACCTAACTTCTCGGCGGTAATATTTGGCAACATTCCTGGCGAGTTGGCCTCATCATTTCCGTGTGACCATTATATACATCAATAACGTAATATAACCTAACCTAACCCAACCTAACATCTCGGCGGTAATATTTAACAACATTCCTGGCGAGTTGCCCTCTCCGTCTCCGTGGGAACATCATATGCGACAGTAACGTAATATAACCTAACCTAACCCAATCTAACCTCTCGGGGTACCATTTAACCAAATTCCTTGATTGTCGGCCCCTATTTCTCGGTGGGAACACTGTATACGTCTATGACTTAATACAACTTAACTTAACACAACCTAACATTTCGGGGGTAATATTTGACAACATTCCTGGCGAGTTGGCCTCTGCTTCTCCGTGGGAACATTATATGCGTCAGTAACGTAATATAACGTAACCTAACCCGAACACAACTTCTCGGCGTTGTTACTTGACAAGATTCCTGGCGAGTTGGCCTCTACTGCTCCGTGTGACCATTAGTACGTAAATAACGTAATGTAACCTAACCTAGCCCAACCTAACTTCTCGGCGGTAATATTTGACAACATTCATGGCGAGTTCGCTTCTTCGTCTCCGTGGGTCCTTTATATACATCAATAACGTAATGTAACCTAACCTAACCCAAACTTACCTCTCGGCGGTAATATTTGACATCATTCCTGGCGAGTTGGCCTCTACTTCTCCGTGTGACCATTATATACATAAATAACGTAATGTAACCTAACCTATCCGAACCTAACCTCTCGGCGGTAATATTTGACAACATTCCTGGCGTGCTGGCCTTTACTTCCGCGTGTAACCATTATATGCATCAGTAACGTAATATAACCTTTCCTAACCCAACCTAACCTCTCGGGATACCATTTCACCACATTCCTTGATTGTCGGCCCCTACTTCTCGGTGGGAACGCTGTATACGTCTATGACGTAATACAACTTAACCTAACACAACCTAACATCTCGGCGGTAATATTTGACAACATTCCTGGCGAGTTGGCCTCTGCTTCTCCGTGTGAACATTATATATATAAGTAACGTAATGTAATATCACCTAACCCGACCTAACCTCTCGGCGGTAATATTTGACAACACTCCTGCCGGGTTGTCCTCTGCTTCTCCGTGGGAACATTATATGCGTCAGTAACGTAATTTAACCTAACCTAACCCGAACCCAACTTCTCGGCGTTGTTACTTGACCACATTCCTGGCGAGTTGGCCTGTACTGCTCCGTGTGACCATTAGTACATAAATAACGTAATGTAACCTAATCTAACCCAACCCAACTTCTCGGCGGTAATATTTGACAACATTCCTGGCGAGTTGGACTCTAGTTCTCCGTGTGACCATTATATACATAAATAACGTAATGTAACCTAACCTAACCCAACCTAACCTCTCGGTGGTAATATTTGACAACATTCCTGGCGAGTTAGCCTCTACATCTCCGTGTGACCATTATGTACATAAATAACTTAATTCTAACCTAACCTAACCCAACCTAACATCTCGGCGGTAATATTTGACAACATTCCTGGCGAGTTGGACTCTAGTTCTCCGTGTGACCATTATATACATAAATAACGTAATGTAACCTAACCTAACCCAACCTAACCTCTCGGTGGTAATATTTGGTAACATTCCTGGCGAGTTGGCCTCTACGTCTCCGTGGGACCTTCATGTACATCAAGAACGGAATATAACCTAACCTAACCCAACCTAACATCTCGGCGGTAATATTTGACAACATTCCTGGCGAGTTGGCCTCTAATTCTCCGTGTGACCATTATATACATAAATAACGTAATGTAACCTAACCTAACCCAACCTAACCTCTCGGTCGTAATATTTGACAACATTCCTGGCGAGTTGGCCTCTACGTTTCCGTGGAACGTTTATATACATCAATAACGTAATATAACATAACCTAACCCAACCTAACCTCTCGGCGGTAATATTTGACAACATTCCTGGCGAGTTGGCCTCTACGTCTCCGTGGAATCTTTATATACATCAATAACGTAATGTAACCTAACCTAACCCAACCTAACCTCTCGGCGGTAATATTCGACAACATTCCTGGCGAGTTGGCCTCTATTTCTCCGAGTGACCATTATATACATAAATAACGTAATGTAATCTAACCTAACCCAACCTAACCTCTCGGCGGTAATATTTGACAACATTCCTGGCGAGTTGGCCTCATCATTTCCGTGTGACCATTATATACATCAATAACGTAATATAACCTAACCTAACCCAACCTATCATTTCGGCGGTAATATTTAACAACATTCCTGGCGAGTTGGCCTCTACTTCGCCGTGAGACCATTATATGCATCAGTAACGTAATACAACCTAATCCAACCCAACCTAACGTCTCGGAGTACCATTTAACCACATTCCTTGATTGACGGCCCCTACTTCTCGGTGGGAACACTGTATACGTCTATGACGTAATACAACCTAGCCTAACGCAACCTAACATGTCGGCGGTAATATTTGACAACATTCCTGGAGAGTTGGCCTCTACGTCTACGTGGGACCCTTATATACATCAATAACGTAATATAACATAACCTAACCCAACCTAACCTATCGGCGGTAATAATTGACAACATTCCTGGCGAGTTGGCCTCTAGTTATCCGTGTGACCATTATATACATAAATAACGTAATGTAACCTAACCTAACCCAACCTAACCTCTCGGCGGTAATATTTGACAACATTCCTGGCGAGTTAGCCTCTACATCTCCGTGTGACCATTATGTACATAAATAACGTAATTCTAACCTAACCTAACCCAACCTAACATCTCGGCGGTAATATTTGACAACATTCCTGGCGAGTTGGCCTCTAATTCTCCGTGTGACCATTATATACATAAATAACGTAATGTAACCTAACCTAACACAACCTAACCTCTCGGTCGTAATATTTGACAACATTCCTGGCGAGTTGGCCTCTACGTCTCCGTGGAACGTTTATATACATCAATAACGTAATATAACATAACCTAACCCAACCTAACCTCTCGGCGGTAATATTTGACAACATTCCTGGCGAGTTGGCCTCTACGTCTCCGTGGAATCTTTATATACATCAATAACGTAATGTAACCTAACCTAACCCAACCTAACATCTCGGCGGTAATATTCGACAACATTCCTGGCGAGTTGGCCTCTACTTCTCCGTGTGACCATTATATACATAAATAACGTAATGTAACCTAACCTAACCCAACCTAACCTCTCGGCGGTAATATTTGACAACATTCCTGGCGAGTTAGCCTCTACATCTCCGTGTGACCATTATATACATAAATAACGTAATGTAACCTAACCTAACCCAACCTAACATCTCGGCGGTAATATTTGACAACATTCCTGGCGAGTTGGCCTCTAATTCTCCGTGTGACCATTATATACATAAATAACGTAATGTAACCTAACCTAACCCAAACTAACCTCTCGGGGTACCAATTAACCACATTCCTTTATTGTCGGCTCCTACTTCTCGGTGGGAACACTGTATATGTCTATGACGTAATACAACATAACCTAACCTAACATAACGTCTCGGCGGTAATATTTGTCAACATTCCTGGCGTCTTGGCCTGTACTTCCCCGTGAGACCATTATATGCATCAGTAACGTAATATAACCTAACCTAACCTAACCTAACCTCTCGGGGTACCATATAACCATATTCCTTGTTTGTCGGCCCCTAGTTCCCGGTGGGAACACTGTATACGTCTATGACGTTATACAACCTAACTTAACCCAACCTAACCTCTCGGCGGTAATATTTGACAACATTCCTGGCAAGTTGGCCTCTAATTCTCCTTGTGACCATTATATACAAAATAACGTAATGTAACCTAACCTAACCCAACATAACTTCTCGGATGTAATGTTTGACAAAATTCCTGGCGAGTTGGCCTCTACTTCTCCGTGTGACCATTATATACATAAATAACGTAATGTAACCTAACCTAACTCAACCTAACCTCTCGGCGGTAATATTTGACAAAATTCCTGGCGAGTTAGCCTCTACATCTCCGTGTGACCATTATGTACATAAATAACGTAATGTAACCTAACCTAAACCAACCTAACCTCTCGGCGGTAATATTTGACAACATTCCTGGCGAGTTGGCCTCTAGTTCTCCGTGTGACCATTATATACATAAATAACGTAATGTAACCTAACCTAACCCAACCTAACCTCTCGGTGGTAATATTTGACAACATTCCTGGCGAGTTAGCCTCTACATCTCCGTGTGACCATTATGTACATAAATAACGTAATTCTAACCTAACCTAACCCAACCTAACCTATCGGCGGTAATAATTGACAACATTCCTGGCGAGTTGGCCTCTAGTTCTCCGTGTGACCATTATATACATATATAACGTAATGTAACCTAACCTAACCCAACCTAACCTCTCGGCGGTAATATTTGACAACATTCCTGGCCAGTTAGCCTCTACATCTCCGTGTGATCATTATGTACATAAATAACGTAATTCTAACCTAACCTAACCCAACCTAACATCTCGGCGGTAATATTTGACAACATTCCTGGCGAGTTGGCCTCTAATTCTCCGTGTGACCATTATATACATAAATAACGTAATGTAACCTAACCTAACACAACCTAACCTCTCGGTCGTAATATTTGACAACATTCCTGGCGAGTTGGCCTCTACGTCTCCGTGGAACGTTTATATACATCAATAACGTAATATAACATAACCTAACCCAACCTAACCTCTCGGCGGTAATATTTGACAACATTCCTGGCGAGTTGGCCTCTACGTCTCCGTGGAATCTTTATATACATCAATAACGTAATGTAACCTAACCTAACCCAACCTAACATCTCGGCGGTAATATTCGACAACATTCCTGGCGAGTTGGCCTCTACTTCTCCGTGTGACCATTATATACATAAATAACGTAATGTAACCTAACCTAACCCAACCTAACCTCTCGGTGGTAATATTTGACAACATTCCTGGCGAGTTAGCCTCTACATCTCCGTGTGACCATTATGTACATAAATAACGTAATTCTAACCTAACCTAACCCAACCTAACATCTCGGCGGTAATATTTGACAACATTCCTGGCGAGTTGGCCTCTAATTCTCCGTGTGACCATTATATACATAAATAACGTAATGTAATCTAACCAAACCCAAGCTAACTTCTCGGCGGTAATATTTGGCAACATTCCTGGCGAGTTGGCTTCTACGTCTCCGTTGGACCTTTATATACATCAATAACGTAATATAACCTAACATAACCCAAACTAACTTCTCGGCGGTAATATTTGACAACACTCCTGCCGAGTTGTCCTCTGCTTCTCCGTGGGAACACTATACGTGTCAGTAACGTAATATAACCTAACCTAACCCAACATAACCTCTCGGCGGTAATATTTGACAACATTCCTGGCGAGTTGGCCTATACGTCTACGTGGGACCTTCATGTACATCAAGAACGTAATATAACCTAACCTAACCCAACCTAACCTCTCGGAGGTAACATTTGAAAACATTCCTGGCGAGTTGGCCGCTACGTCTCCGTGGAATCTTTATATACATCATTAATGTAATGTAACATAACCTAACACAACCTAACCTCTCGGCGGTAATATTTGACAACATTCCTGGCGAGTTGGCCTCTACGTCTCCGTGGAATCTTTATATACATCAATAACGTAATGTAACCTAACCTAACCCAACCTAACATCTCGGCGGTAATATTCGACAACATTCCTGGCGAGTTGGCCTCTACTTCTCCGTGTGAACATTATATATATAAGTAACGTAATGTAACATAACCTAAACCGACCTAACCTCTCGGCGGTAATATTTGACAACATTCATGGCGAGTTCGCTTCTTCGTGTCTGTGGGTCCTTTATATACATCAATAACGTAATGTAACCTAACCTAACCCAAACTTACCTCTCGGCGGTAATATTTGACATCATTCCTGGCGAGTTGGCCTCTACTTCTCCGTGTGACCATTATATACATAAATAACGTAATGTAACCTAACCTATCCGAACCTAACCTCTCGGCGGTAATATTTGACAACATTCCTGGCGTGCTGGCCTTTGCTTCCGCGTGTAACCATTATATGCATCAGTAACGTAATATAACCTTTCCTAACCCAACCTAACCTCTCGGGATACCATTTCACCACATTCCTTGATTGTCGGCCCCTACTTCTCGGTGGGAACGCTGTATACGTCTATGACGTAATACAACTTAACCTAACACAACCTAACATCTCGGCGGTAATATTTGACAACATTCCTGGCGAGTTGGCCTCTACGTCTCCGTGGGACCTTCATGTACATCAAGAACGGAATATAACCTAACCTAACCCAACCTAACCTCTCGGCGGTAATATTTGACAACATTCCTGGCGAGTTGGCCTCTAGTTCTCCGTGTGACCATTATATACATAAATAACGTAATGTAACCTAACCTAACCCAACCTAACCTCTCGGTGGTAATATTTGACAACATTCCTGGCGAGTTAGCCTCTACATCTCCGTGTGACCATTATGTACATAAATAACGTAATTCTAACCTAACCTAACCCAACCTAACCTATCGGCGGTAATAATTGACAACATTCCTGGCGAGTTGGCCTCTAGTTCTCCGTGTGACCATTATATACATAAATAACGTAATGTAACCTAACCTAACCCAACCTAACCTCTCGGCGGTAATATTTGACAACATTCCTGGCCAGTTAGCCTCTACATCTCCGTGTGACCATTATGTACATAAATAACGTAATTCTAACCTAACCTAACCCAACCTAACATCTCGGCGGTAATATTTGACAACATTCCTGGCGAGTTGGCCTCTACGTCTCCGTGGAATCTTTATATACATCAGTAACGTAATATAACCTAACCTAACCCAACCTAACCTCTCGGCGGTAATATTTGACAAAATTCCGGGCGCGTTGGCCTCTACTTCTCCGTGTGACCATTATATACATAAATAACGTTATGTAACCTAAGCTAACCCAACCTAACCTCTCGGTGGTAATATTTGACAACATTCCTGGCGAGTTGGCCTCTAATTCTCCGTGTGACCATTATATACATAAATAACGTAATGTAACCTAACCTAACACAACCTAACCTCTCGGTCGTAATATTTGACAACATTCCTGGCGAGTTGGCCTCTACGTCTCCGTGGAACGTTTATATACATCAATAACGTAATATAACATAACCTAACCCAACCTAACCTCTCGGCGGTAATATTTGACAACATTCCTGGCGAGTTGGCCTCTACGTCTCCGTGGAATCTTTATATACATCAATAACGTAATGTAACCTAACCTAACCCAACCTAACATCTCGGCGGTAATATTCGACAACATTCCTGGCGAGTTGGCCTCTACTTCTCCGTGTGACCATTATATACATAAATAACGTAATGTAACCTAACCTAACCCAACCTAACCTCTCCGTGGTAATATTTGACAACATTCCTGGCGAGTTAGCCTCTACATCTCCGTGTAACCATTATGTACATAAATAACGTAATTCTAACCTAACCTAACCCAACCTAACATCTCGGCGGTAATATTTGACAACATTCCTGGCGAGTTGGCCTCTAATTCTCCGTGTGACCATTATATACATAAATAACGTAATGTAATCTAACCAAACCCAAGCTAACTTCTCGGCGGTAATATTTGGCAACATTCCTGGCGAGTTGGCTTCTACGTCTCCGTTGGACCTTTATATACATCAATAACGTAATATAACCTAACATAACCCAAACTAACTTCTCGGCGGTAATATTTGACAACACTCCTGCCGAGTTGTCCTCTGCTTCTCCGTGGGAACACTATACGTGTCAGTAACGTAATATAACCTAACCTAACCCAACATAACCTCTCGGCGGTAATATTTGACAACATTCCTGGCGAGTTGGCCTATACGTCTACGTGGGACCTTCATGTACATCAAGAACGTAATATAACCTAACCTAACCCAACCTAACCTCTCGGAGGTAACATTTGAAAACATTCCTGGCGAGTTGGCCGCTACGTCTCCGTGGAATCTTTATATACATCATTAATGTAATGTAACATAACCTAACACAACCTAACCTCTCGGCGGTAATATTTGACAACATTCCTGGCGAGTTGGCCTCTACGTCTCCGTGGAATCTTTATATACATCAATAACGTAATGTAACCTAACCTAACCCAACCTAACATCTCGGCGGTAATATTCGACAACATTCCTGGCGAGTTGGCCTCTACTTCTCCGTGTGAACATTATATATATAAGTAACGTAATGTAACATAACCTAAACCGACCTAACCTCTCGGCGGTAATATTTGACAACACTCCTGCCGGGTTGTCCTCTGCTTCTCCGTGGGAACATTATATGCGTCAGTAACGTAATTTAACCTAACCTAACCCGAACACAACTTCTCGGCGTTGTTACTTGACAAGATTCCTGGCGAGTTGGCCTCTACTGCTCCGTGTGACCATTAGTACGTAAATAACGTAATGTAACCTAACCTAGCCCAACCTAACTTCTCGGCGGTAATATTTGACAACATTCATGGCGAGTTCGCTTCTTCGTGTCTGTGGGTCCTTTATATACATCAATAACGTAATGTAACCTAACCTAACCCAAACTTACCTCTTGGCGGTAATATTTGACATCATTCCTGGCGAGTTGGCCTCTACTTCTCCGTGTGACCATTATATACATAAATAACGTAATGTAACCTAACCTATCCGAACCTAACCTCTCGGCGGTAATATTTGACAACATTCCTGGCGTGCTGGCCTCTGCTTCCGCGTGTAACCATTATATGCATCAGTAACGTAATATAACCTTTCCTAACCCAACCTAACCTCTCGGGATACCATTTCACCACATTCCTTGATTGTCGGCCCCTACTTCTCGGTGGGAACGCTGTATACGTCTATGACGTAATACAACTTAACCTAACACAACCTAACATCTCGGCGGTAATATTTGACAACATTCCTGGCGAGTTGGCCTCTACGTCTCCGTGGGACCTTCATGTACATCAAGAACGGAATATAACCTAACCTAACCCAACCTAACCTCTCGGCGGTAATATTTGACAACATTCCTGGCGAGTTGGCCTCTAGTTCTCCGTGTGACCATTATATACATAAATAACGTAATGTAACCTAACCTAACCCAACCTAACCTCTCGGTGGTAATATTTGACAACATTCCTGGCGAGTTAGCCTCTACATCTCCGTGTGACCATTATGTACATAAATAACGTAATTCTAACCTAACCTAACCCAACCTAACCTATCGGCGGTAATAATTGACAACATTCCTGGCGAGTTGGCCTCTAGTTCTCCGTGTGACCATTATATACATAAATAACGTAATGTAACCTAACCTAACCCAACCTAACCTCTCGGCGGTAATATTTGACAACATTCCTGGCCAGTTAGCCTCTACATCTCCGTGTGACCATTATGTACATAAATAACGTAATTCTAACCTAACCTAACCCAACCTAACATCTCGGCGGTAATATTTGACAACATTCCTGGCGAGTTGGCCTCTACGTCTCCGTGGAATCTTTATATACATCAGTAACGTAATATAACCTAACCTAACCCAACCTAACCTCTCGGCGGTAATATTTGACAAAATTCCGGGCGCGTTGGCCTCTACTTCTCCGTGTGACCATTATATACATAAATAACGTTATGTAACCTAAGCTAACCCAACCTAACCTCTCGGTGGTAATATTTGACAACATTCCTTGCGAGTTGGCCTCTACGTCTCCGTGGAACCTTTATGTACATGAATAACGTAATATAACATAACCTAACCCAAACTAACCTCTCGGGGTACCATTTAACCACATTCCTTTATTGTCGGCCCGTACTTCACGGTAGGAACACTGTATACGTCTATGGCGTAATACAACCTAACCTAACCCAACCTAACATCTCGGCGGTAATATTTGACAACATTCCTGGCGAGTTGGCCTCTACTTCTCCGTGTGACCATTATATACATAAATAACGTAATGTAATCTAACCAAACCCAAGCTAACTTCTCGGCGGTAATATTTGACAACATTCCTGGCGAGTTGGCCTCATCATTTCCGTCTGACCATTATATACATCAATAACGTAATATAACCTAACCTAACCCAACCTATCATTTCGGCGGTAATATTTAACAACATTCCTGGCGAGTTGGCCTCTACTTCTCCGTGAGACCATTATATGCATCAGTAACGTAATACAACCTAATCCAACCCAACCTAACGTCTCGGAGTACCATTTAACCACATTCCTTGAATGACGGCCCCTACTTCTCGGTGGGAACACTGTATACGTCTATGACGTAATACAACCTAACCTAACGCAACCTAACATCTCGGCGGTAATAATTGACAACATTCCTGGCGAGTTGGCCTCTAGTTCTCCGTGTGACCATTATATACATAAATAACGTAATGTAACCTAACCTAACCCAACCTAACCTCTCGGCGGTAATATTTGACAACATTCCTGGCCAGTTAGCCTCTACTTCTCCGTGTGACCATTATGTACATAAATAACGTAATTCTAACCTAACCTAACCCAACCTAACATCTCGGCGGTAATATTTGACAACATTCCTGGCGAGTTGGCCTCTAATTCTCCGTGTGACCATTATATACATAAATAACGTAATGTAACCTAACCTAACACAACCTAACCTCTCGGTCGTAATATTTGACAACATTCCTGGCGAGTTGGCCTCTACGTCTCCGTGGAACGTTTATATACATCAATAACGTAATATAACATAACCTAACCCAACCTAACCTCTCGGCGGTAATATTTGACAACATTCCTGGCGAGTTGGCCTCTACGTATCCGTGGAATCTTTATATACATCAATAACGTAATGTAACCTAACCTAACCCAACCTAACATCTCGGCGGTAATATTCGACAACATTCCTGGCGAGTTGGCCTCTACTTCTCCGTGTGACCATTATATACATAAATAACGTAATGTAACCTAACCTAACCCAACCTAACCTCTCGGTGGTAATATTTGACAACATTCCTGGCGAGTTAGCCTCTACATCTCCGTGTGACCATTATGTACATAAATAACGTAATTCTAACCTAACCTAACCCAACCTAACATCTCGGCGGTAATATTTGACAACATTCCTGGCGAGTTGGCCTCTAATTCTCCGTGTGACCATTATATACATAAATAACGTAATGTAATCTAACCAAACCCAAGCTAACTTCTCGGCGGTAATATTTGGCAACATTCCTGGCGAGTTGGCTTCTACGTCTCCGTTGGACCTTTATATACATCAATAACGTAATATAACCTAACATAACCCAAACTAACTTCTCGGCGGTAATATTTGACAACACTCCTGCCGAGTTGTCCTCTGCTTCTCCGTGGGAACACTATACGTGTCAGTAACGTAATATAACCTAACCTAACCCAACATAACCTCTCGGCGGTAATATTTGACAACATTCCTGGCGAGTTGGCCTATACGTCTACGTGGGACCTTCATGTACATCAAGAACGTAATATAACCTAACCTAACCCAACCTAACCTCTCGGAGGTAACATTTGAAAACATTCCTGGCGAGTTGGCCGCTACGTCTCCGTGGAATCTTTATATACATCATTAATGTAATGTAACATAACCTAACACAACCTAACCTCTCGGCGGTAATATTTGACAACATTCCTGGCGAGTTGGCCTCTACGTCTCCGTGGAATCTTTATATACATCAATAACGTAATGTAACCTAACCTATCCGAACCTAACCTCTCGGCGGTAATATTTGACAACATTCCTGGCGTGCTGGCCTTTGCTTCCGCGTGTAACCATTATATGCATCAGTAACGTAATATAACCTTTCCTAACCCAACCTAACCTCTCGGGATACCATTTCACCACATTCCTTGATTGTCGGCCCCTACTTCTCGGTGGGAACGCTGTATACGTCTATGACGTAATACAACTTAACCTAACACAACCTAACATCTCGGCGGTAATATTTGACAACATTCCTGGCGAGTTGGCCTCTACGTCTCCGTGGGACCTTCATGTACATCAAGAACGGAATATAACCTAACCTAACCCAACCTAACCTCTCGGCGGTAATATTTGACAACATTCCTGGCGAGTTGGCCTCTAGTTCTCCGTGTGACCATTATATACATAAATAACGTAATGTAACCTAACCTAACCCAACCTAACCTCTCGGTGGTAATATTTGACAACATTCCTGGCGAGTTAGCCTCTACATCTCCGTGTGACCATTATGTACATAAATAACGTAATTCTAACCTAACCTAACCCAACCTAACCTATCGGCGGTAATAATTGACAACATTCCTGGCGAGTTGGCCTCTAGTTCTCCGTGTGACCATTATATACATAAATAACGTAATGTAACCTAACCTAACCCAACCTAACCTCTCGGCGGTAATATTTGACAACATTCCTGGCCAGTTAGCCTCTACATCTCCGTGTGACCATTATGTACATAAATAACGTAATTCTAACCTAACCTAACCCAACCTAACATCTCGGCGGTAATATTTGACAACATTCCTGGCGAGTTGGCCTCTACGTCTCCGTGGAATCTTTATATACATCAGTAACGTAATATAACCTAACCTAACCCAACCTAACCTCTCGGCGGTAATATTTGACAAAATTCCGGGCGCGTTGGCCTCTACTTCTCCGTGTGACCATTATATACATAAATAACGTTATGTAACCTAAGCTAACCCAACCTAACCTCTCGGTGGTAATATTTGACAACATTCCTTGCGAGTTGGCCTCTACGTCTCCGTGGAACCTTTATGTACATGAATAACGTAATATAACATAACCTAACCCAAACTAACCTCTCGGGGTACCATTTAACCACATTCCTTTATTGTCGGCCCGTACTTCACGGTAGGAACACTGTATACGTCTATGGCGTAATACAACCTAACCTAACCCAACCTAACATCTCGGCGGTAATATTTGACAACATTCCTGGCGAGTTGGCCTCTACTTCTCCGTGTGACCATTATATACATAAATAACGTAATGTAATCTAACCAAACCCAAGCTAACTTCTCGGCGGTAATATTTGACAACATTCCTGGCGAGTTGGCCTCATCATTTCCGTCTGACCATTATATACATCAATAACGTAATATAACCTAACCTAACCCAACCTATCATTTCGGCGGTAATATTTAACAACATTCCTGGCGAGTTGGCCTCTACTTCTCCGTGAGACCATTATATGCATCAGTAACGTAATACAACCTAATCCAACCCAACCTAACGTCTCGGAGTACCATTTAACCACATTCCTTGAATGACGGCCCCTACTTCTCGGTGGGAACACTGTATACGTCTATGACGTAATACAACCTAACCTAACGCAACCTAACATCTCGGCGGTAATATTTGACAACATTCCTGGAGAGTTGGCCTCTACGTATCCATGGGACCCTTATATACATAAATAACGTAATGTAACCTAACCTAACCCAACCTAACATCTCGGCGGTAATATTTGACAACATTCCTGGCGAGTTGGCCTCTAATTCTCCGTGTGACCATTATATACATAAATAACGTAATGTAACCTAACCTAACCCAACCTAACCTCTCGGCGGTAATATTTGACAACATTACTGGCGAGTTAGCCTCTACATCTCCGTGTGACCATTATGTACATAAATAACATAATTCTAACCTAACCTAACCCAACCTAACATCTCGGCTGTAATATTTGACAACATTCCTGGCGAGTTGGCCTCTAATTCTCCGTGTGACCATTATATACATAAATAACGTAATGTAACCTAACCTAACACAACCTAACATATCGGTCGTAATATTTGACAACATTCCTGGCGAGTTGGCCTCTACGTCTCCGTGGAACGTTTATATACATCAATAACGTAATATAACATAACCTAACCCAACCTAACCTCTCGGCGGTAATATTTGACAACATTCCTGGCGAGTTGGCCTCTACGTCTCCGTGGAATCTTTATATACATCAATAACGTAATGTAACCTAACCTAACCCAACCTAACATCTCGGCGGTAATATTCGACAACATTCCTGGCGAGTTGGCCTCTACTTCTCCGTGTGACCATTATATACATAAATAACGTAATGTAACCTAACCTAACCCAACCTAACCTCTCGGCGGTAATATTTGACAACATTCCTGGCGAGTTAGCCTCTACATCTCCGTGTGACCATTATATACATAAATAACGTAATGTAACCTAACCTAACCCAACCTAACATCTCGGCGGTAATAATTGACAACATTCCTGGCGAGTTGGCCTCTAGTTCTCCGTGTGACCATTATATACATAAATAACGTAATGTAACCTAACCTAACCCAACCTAACCTCTCGGCGGTAATATTTGACAACATTCCTGGCCAGTTAGCCTCTACATCTCCGTGTGACCATTATGTACATAAATAACGTAATTCTAACCTAACCTAACCCAACCTAACATCTCGGCGGTAATATTTGACAACATTCCTGGCGAGTTGGCCTCTAATTCTCCGTGTGACCATTATATACATAAATAACGTAATGTAACCTAACCTAACACAACCTAACCTCTCGGTTGTAATATTTGACAACATTCCTGGCGAGTTGGCCTCTACGTCTCCGTGGAACGTTTATATACATCAATAACGTAATATAACATAACCTAACCCAACCTAACCTCTCGGCGGTAATATTTGACAACATTCCTGGCGAGTTGGCCTCTACGTCTCCGTGGAATCTTTATATACATCAATAACGTAATGTAACCTAACCTAACCCAACCTAACATCTCGGCGGTAATATTCGACAACATTCCTGGCGAGTTGGCCTCTACTTCTCCGTGTGACCATTATATACATAAATAACGTAATGTAACCTAACCTAACCCAACCTAACCTCTCGGTGGTAATATTTGACAACATTCCTGGCGAGTTAGCCTCTACATCTCCGTGTGACCATTATGTACATAAATAACGTAATTCTAACCTAACCTAACCCAACCTAACATCTCGGCGGTAATATTTGACAACATTCCTGGCGAGTTGGCCTCTAATTCTCCGTGTGACCATTATATACATAAATAACGTAATGTAATCTAACCAAACCCAAGCTAACTTCTCGGCGGTAATATTTGGCAACATTCCTGGCGAGTTGGCTTCTACGTCTCCGTTGGACCTTTATATACATCAATAACGTAATATAACCTAACATAACCCAAACTAACTTCTCGGCGGTAATATTTGACAACACTCCTGCCGAGTTGTCCTCTGCTTCTCCGTGGGAACACTATACGTGTCAGTAACGTAATATAACCTAACCTAACCCAACATAACCTCTCGGCGGTAATATTTGACAACATTCCTGGCGAGTTGGCCTATACGTCTACGTGGGACCTTCATGTACATCAAGAACGTAATATAACCTAACCTAACCCAACCTAACCTCTCGGAGGTAACATTTGAAAACATTCCTGGCGAGTTGGCCGCTACGTCTCCGTGGAATCTTTATATACATCATTAATGTAATGTAACATAACCTAACACAACCTAACCTCTCGGCGGTAATATTTGACAACATTCCTGGCGAGTTGGCCTCTACGTCTCCGTGGAATCTTTATATACATCAATAACGTAATGTAACCTAACCTAACCCAACCTAACATCTCGGCGGTAATATTCGACAACATTCCTGGCGAGTTGGCCTCTACTTCTCCGTGTGAACATTATATATATAAGTAACGTAATGTAACATAACCTAACCCGACCTAACCTCTCGGCGGTAATATTTGTACAACACTCCTGCCGGGTTGTCCTCTGCTTCTCCGTGGGAACATTATATGCGTCAGTAACGTAATTTAACCTAACCTAACCCGAACACAACTTCTCGGCGTTGTTACTTGACAAGATTCATGGCGAGTTGGCCTCTACTGCTCCGTGTGACCATTAGTACGTAAATAACGTAATGTAACCTAACCTAGCCCAACCTAACTTCTCGGCGGTAATATTTGACAACATTCATGGCGAGTTCGCTTCTTCGTGTCCGTGGGTCCTTTATATACATCAATAACGTAATGTAACCTAACCTAACCCAAACTTACCTCTCGGCGGTAATATTTGACATCATTCCTGGCGAGTTGGCCTCTACTTCTCCGTGTGACAATTATATACATAAATAACGTAATGTAACCTAACCTATCCGAACCTAACCTCTCGGCGGTAATATTTGACAACATTCCTGGCGTGCTGGCCTTTGCTTCCGCGTGTAACCATTATATGCATCAGTAACGTAATATAACCTTTCCTAACCCAACCTAACCTCTCGGGATACCATTTCACCACATTCCTTGATTGTCGGCCCCTACTTCTCGGTGGGAACGCTGTATACGTCTATGACGTAATACAACTTAACCTAACACAACCTAACATCTCGGCGGTAATATTTGACAACATTCCTGGCGAGTTGGCCTCTACGTCTCCGTGGGACCTTCATGTACATCAAGAACGGAATATAACCTAACCTAACCCAACCTAACCTCTCGGCGGTAACATTTGAAAACATTCCTGGCGAGTTGGCCGCTACGTCTCCGTGGAATCTTTATATACATCAATAATGTAATGTAACATAACCTAACCCAACCTAACCTCTCGGCGGTAATATTTGACAACATTCCTGGCGAGTTGGCCTCATCATTTCCGTGTGACCATTATATACATCAATAACGTAATATAACCTAACCTAACCCAACCTAACATCTCGGCGGTAATATTTGACAACATTCCTGGCGAGTTGGCCTCTAATTCTCCGTGTGACCATTATATACATAAATAACGTAATGTAACCTAACCTAACCCAACCTAACCTCTCGGTCGTAATATTTGACAACATTCCTCGCGAGTTGGCCTCTACGTTTCCGTGGAACGTTTATATACATCAATAACGTAATATAACATAACCTAACCCAACCTAACCTCTCGGCGGTAATATTTGACAACATTCCTGGCGAGTTGGCCTCTACGTCTCCGTGGAATCTTTATATACATCAATAACGTAATGTAACCAAACCTAACCCAACCTAACCTCTCGGCGGTAATATTCGACAACATTCCTGGCGAGTTGGCCTCTATTTCTCCGAGTGACCATTATATACATAAATAACGTAATGTAATCTAACCTAACCCAACCTAACCTCTCGGCGGTAATATTTGACAACATTCCTGGCGAGTTGGCCTCATCATTTCCGTGTGACCATTATATACATCAATAACGTAATATAACCTAACCTAACTCAACCTATCATTTCGGCGGTAATATTTAACAACATTCCTGGCGAGTTGGCCTCTACTTCGCCGTGAGACCATTATATGCATCAGTAACGTAATACAACCTAATCCAACCCAACCTAACGTCTCGGAGTACCATTTAACCACATTCCTTGATTGACGGCCCCTACTTCTCGGTGGGAACACTGTATACGTCTATGACGTAATACAACCTAACCTAACGCAACCTAACATCTCGGCGGTAATATTTGACAACATTCCTGGAGAGTTGGCCTCTACGTCTCCGTGGGACCCTTATATACATCAATAACGTAACGTTACATAACCTAACCCAACCTAACATCTCGGCGGTAATATTCGACAACATTCCTGGCGAGTTGGCCTCTACTTCTCCGTGTGACCATTATATACATAAATAACGTAATGTAACCTAACCTAACCCAACCTAACCTCTCGGTGGTAATATTTGACAACATTCCTGGCGAGTTAGCCTCTACATCTCCGTGTGACCATTATGTACATAAATAACGTAATTCTAACCTAACCTAACCCAACCTAACATCTCGGCGGTAATATTTGACAACATTCCTGGCGAGTTGGCCTCTAATTCTCCGTGTGACCATTATATACATAAATAACGTAATGTAATCTAACCAAACCCAAGCTAACTTCTCGGCGGTAATATTTGGCAACATTCCTGGCGAGTTGGCTTCTACGTCTCCGTGGGACCTTTATATACATCAATAACGTAATATAACCTAACATAACCCAAACTAACTTCTCGGCGGTAATATTTGACAACATTCCTGGCGAGTTGGCCTCTACGTCTCCGTGGAATCTTTATATACATCAATAACGTAATGTAACCTAACCTAACCCAACCTAACATCTCGGCGGTAATATTCGACAACATTCCTGGCGAGTTGGCCTCTACTTCTCCGTGTGAACATTATATATATAAGTAACGTAATGTAACATAACCTAACCCGACCTAACCTCTCGGCGGTAGTATTTGACAACACTCCTGCCGGGTTGTCCTCTGCTTCTCCGTGGGAACATTATATGCGTCAGTAACGTAATTTAACCTAACCTAACCCGAACACAACTTCTCGGCGTTGTTACTTGACAAGATTCCTGGCGAGTTGGCCTCTACTGCTCCGTGTGACCATTAGTACGTAAATAACGTAATGTAACCTAACCTAGCCCAACCTAACTTCTCGGCGGTAATATTTGACAACATTCATGGCGAGTTCGCTTCTTCGTCTCCGTGGGTCCTTTATATACATCAATAACGTAATGTAACCTAACCTAACCCAAACTTACCTCTCGGCGGTAATATTTGACATCATTCCTGGCGAGTTGGCCTCTACTTCTCCGTGTGACCATTATATACATAAATAACGTAATGTAACCTAACCTATCCGAACCTAACCTCTCGGCGGTAATATTTGACAACATTCCTGGCGTGCTGGCCTTTGCTTCCGCGTGTAACCATTATATGCATCAGTAACGTAATATAACCTTTCCTAACCCAACCTAACCTCTCGGGATACCATTTCACCACATTCCTTGATTGTCGGCCCCTACTTCTCGGTGGGAACGCTGTATACGTCTATGACGTAATACAACTTAACCTAACACAACCTAACATCTCGGCGGTAATATTTGACAACATTCCTGGCGAGTTGGCCTCTACGTCTCCGTGGGACCTTCATGTACATCAAGAAAGGAATATAACCTAACCTAACCCAACCTAACCTCTCGGCGGTAACATTTGAAAACATTCCTGGCGAGTTGGCCGCTACGTCTCCGTGGAATCTTTATATACATCAATAATGTAATGTAACATAACCTAACCCAACCTAACCTCTCGGCGGTAATATTTGACAACATTCCTGGCGAGTTGGCCTCATCATTTCCGTGTGACCATTATATACATCAATAACGTAATATAACCTAACCTAACCCAACCTAACATCTCGGCGGTAATATTTGACAACATTCCTGGCGAGTTGGCCTCTAATTCTCCGTGTGACCATTATATACATAAATAACGTAATGTAACCTAACCTAACCCAACCTAACCTCTCGTTCGTAATATTTGACAACATTCCTGGCGAGTTGGCCTCTACGTTTCCGTGGAACGTTTATATACATCAATAACGTAATATAACATAACCTAACCCAACCTAACCTCTCGGCGGTAATATTTGACAACATTCCTGGCGAGTTGGCCTCAACGTCTCCGTGGAATCTTTATATACATCAATAACGTAATGTAACCAAACCTAACCCAACCTAACCTCTCGGCGGTAATATTCGACAACATTCCTGGCGAGTTGGCCTCTATTTCTCCGAGTGACCATTATATACATAAATAACGTAATGTAATCTAACCTAACCCAACCTAACCTCTCGGCGGTAATATTTGACAACATTCCTGGCGAGTTGGCCTCATCATTTCCGTGTGACCATTATATACATCAATAACGTAATATAACCTAACCTAACCCAACCTATCATTTCGGCGGTAATATTTAACAACATTCCTGGCGAGTTGGCCTCTACTTCGCCGTGAGACCATTATATGCATCAGTAACGTAATACAACCTAATCCAACCCAACCTAACGTCTCGGAGTACCATTTAACCACATTCCTTGATTGACGGCCCCTACTTCTCGGTGGGAACACTGTATACGTCTATGACGTAATACAACCTAACCTAACGCAACCTAACATCTCGGCGGTAATATTTGACAACATTCCTGGAGAGTTGGCCTCTACGTCTCCGTGGGACCCTTATATACATCAATAACGTAACATAACATAACCTAACCCAACCTAACCTATCGGCGGTAATAATTGACAACATTCCTGGCGAGTTGGCCTCTAGTTCTCCGTGTGACCATTATATACATAAATAACGTAATGTAACCTAACCTAACCCAACCTAACCTCTCGGCGGTAATATTTGACAACATTCCTGGCCAGTTAGCCTCTACATCTCCGTGTGACCATTATGTACATAAATAACGTAATTCTAACCTAACCTAACCCAACCTAACATCTCGGCGGTAATATTTGGCAACATTCCTGGCGAGTTGGCTTCTACGTCTCCGTGGGACCTTTATATACATCAATAACGTAATATAACCTAACATAACCCAAACTAACTTCTCGGCGGTAATATTTGACAACACTCCTGCCGAGTTGTCCTCTGCTTCTCCGTGGGAACACTATACGTGTCAGTAACGTAATATAACCTAACCTAACCCAACATAACCTCTCGGCGGTAATATTTGACAACATTCCTGGCGAGTTGGCCTATACGTCTACGTGGGACCTTCATGTACATCAAGAACGTAATATAACCTAACCTAACCCAACCTAACCTCTCGGAGGTAACATTTGAAAACATTCCTGGCGAGTTGGCCGCTACGTCTCCGTGGAATCTTTATATACATCATTAATGTAATGTAACATAACCTAACCCAACCTAACCTCTCGGCGGTAATATTTGACAACATTCCTGGCGAGTTGGCCTCTACGTCTCCGTGGAATCTTTATATACATCAATAACGTAATGTAACCTAACCTAACCCAACCTAACATCTCGGCGGTAATATTCGACAACATTCCTGGCGAGTTGGCCTCTACTTCTCCGTGTGAACATTATATATATAAGTAACGTAATGTAACATAACCTAACCCGACCTAACCTCTCGGCGGTAATATTTGACAACACTCCTGCCGGGTTGTCCTCTGCTTCTCCGTGGGAACATTATATGCGTCAGTAACGTAATTTAACCTAACCTAACCCGAACACAACTTCTCGGCGTTGTTACTTGACAAGATTCCTGGCGAGTTGGCCTCTACTGCTCCGTGTGACCATTAGTACGTAAATAACGTAATGTAACCTAACCTAGCCCAACCTAACTTCTCGGCGGTAATATTTGACAACATTCATGGCGAGTTCGCTTCTTCGTCTCCGTGGGTCCTTTATATACATCAATAACGTAATGTAACCTAACCTAACCCAAACTTACCTCTCGGCGGTAATATTTGACATCATTCCTGGCGAGTTGGCCTCTACTTCTCCGTGTGACCATTATATACATAAATAACGTAATGTAACCTAACCTATCCGAACCTAACCTCTCGGCGGTAATATTTGACAACATTCCTGGCGTGCTGGCCTTTACTTCCGCGTGTAACCATTATATGCATCAGTAACGTAATATAACCTTTCCTAACCCAACCTAACCTCTCGGGATACCATTTCACCACATTCCTTGATTGTCGGCCCCTACTTCTCGGTGGGAACGCTGTATACGTCTATGACGTAATACAACTTAACCTAACACAACCTAACATCTCGGCGGTAATATTTGACAACATTCCTGGCGAGTTGGCCTCTACGTCTCCGTGGGACCTTCATGTACATCAAGAACGGAATATAACCTAACCTAACTCAACCTAACCTCTCGGCGGTAACATTTGAAAACATTCCTGGCGAGTTGGCCGCTACGTCTCCGTGGAATCTTTATATACATCAATAATGTAATGTAACATAACCTAACCCAACCTAACCTCTCGGCGGTAATATTTGACAACATTCCTGGCGAGTTGGCCTCATCATTTCCGTGTGACCATTATATACATCAATAACGTAATATAACCTAACCTAACCCAACCTAACATCTCGGCGGTAATATTTGACAACATTCCTGGCGAGTTGGCCTCTAATTCTCCGTGTGACCATTATATACATAAATAACGTAATGTAACCTAACCTAACCCAACCTAACCTGTCGGTCGTAATATTTGACAACATTCCTGGCGAGTTGGCCTCTACGTTTCCGTGGAACGTTTATATACATCAATAACGTAATATAACATAACCTAACCCAACCTAACCTCTCGGCGGTAATATTTGACATCATTCCTGGCGAGTTGGCCTCTACTTCTCCGTGTGACCATTATATACATAAATAACGTAATGTAACCTAACCTATCCGAACCTAACCTCTCGGCGGTAATATTTGACAACATTCCTGGCGTGCTGGCCTTTACTTCCGCGTGTAACCATTATATGCATCAGTAACGTAATATAACCTTTCCTAACCCAACCTAACCTCTCGGGATACCATTTCACCACATTCCTTGATTGTCGGCCCCTACTTCTCGGTGGGAACGCTGTATACGTCTATGACGTAATACAACTTAACCTAACACAACCTAACATCTCGGCGGTAATATTTGACAACATTCCTGGCGAGTTGGCCTCTACGTCTCCGTGGGACCTTCATGTACATCAAGAACGGAATATAACCTAACCTAACCCAACCTAACCTCTCGGCGGTAACATTTGAAAACATTCCTGGCGAGTTGGCCGCTACGTCTCCGTGGAATCTTTATATACATCAATAATGTAATGTAACATAACCTAACCCAACCTAACCTCTCGGCGGTAATATTTGACAACATTCCTGGCGAGTTGGCCTCATCATTTCCGTGTGACCATTATATACATCAATAACGTAATATAACCTAACCTAACCCAACCTAACATCTCGGCGGTAATATTTGACAACATTCCTGGCGAGTTGGCCTCTAATTCTCCGTGTGACCATTATATACATAAATAACGTAATGTAACCTAACCTAACCCAACCTAACCTGTCGGTCGTAATATTTGACAACATTCCTGGCGAGTTGGCCTCTACGTTTCCGTGGAACGTTTATATACATCAATAACGTAATATAACATAACCTAACCCAACCTAACCTCTCGGCGGTAATATTTGACAACATTCCTGGCGAGTTGGCCTCTACGTCTCCGTGGAATCTTTATATACATCAATAACGTAATGTAACCTAACCTAACCCAACCTAACATCTCGGCGGTAATATTTGACAACATTCCTGGCGAGTTGGCCTCTACTTCTCCGTGTGACCATTATATACATAAATAACGTAATGTAATCTAACCAAACCCAAGCTAACTTCTCGGCGGTAATATTTGACAACATTCCTGGCGAGTTGGCCTCATCATTTCCGTCTGACCATTATATACATCAATAACGTAATATAACCTAACCTAACCCAACCTATCATTTCGGCGGTAATATTTAACAACATTCCTGGCGAGTTGGCCTCTACTTCTCCGTGAGACCATTATATGCATCAGTAACGTAATACAACCTAATCCAACCCAACCTAACGTCTCGGAGTACCATTTAACCACATTCCTTGAATGACGGCCCCTACTTCTCGGTGGGAACACTGTATACGTCTATGACGTAATACAACCTAACCTAACGCAACCTAACATCTCGGCGGTAATATTTGACAACATTCCTGGAGAGTTGGCCTCTACGTCTCCATGGGACCCTTATATACATAAATAACGTAATGTAACCTAACCTAACCCAACCTAACATCTCGGCGGTAATATTTGACAACATTCCTGGCGAGTTAGCCTCTACATCTCCGTGTGACCATTATGTACATAAATAACATAATTCTAACCTAACCTAACCCAACCTAACATCTCGGCTGTAATATTTGACAACATTCCTGGCGAGTTGGCCTCTAATTCTCCGTGTGACCATTATATACATAAATAACGTAATGTAACCTAACCTAACACAACCTAACATCTCGGTCGTAATACTTGACAACATTCCTGGCGAGTTGGCTTCTACGTCTCCGTGGAACGTTTATATACATCAATAACGTAATATAACATAACCTAACCCAACCTAACCTCTCGGCGGTAATATTTGACAACATTCCTGGCGAGTTGGCCTCTACGTCTCCGTGGAATCTTTATATACATCAATAACGTAATGTAACCTAACCTAACCCAACCTAACATCTCGGCGGTAATATTCGACAACATTCCTGGCGAGTTGGCCTCTACTTCTCCGTGTGACCATTATATACATAAATAACGTAATGTAACCTAACCTAACCCAACCTAACCTCTCGGCGGTAATATTTGACAACATTCCTGGCGAGTTAGCCTCTACATCTCCGTGTGACCATTATGTACATAAATAACGTAATATAACCTAACCTAACCCAACCTAACACCTCGGCGGTAATATTTGACAACATTCCTGGCGAGTTGGCCTCTAATTCTCCGTGTGACCATTATATACATAAATAACGTAATGTAACCAAACCTAACACAACCTAACCTCTCGGTCGTAATATTTGACAACATTCCTGGCGAGTTGGCCTCTACGTCTCCGTGGAACGTTTATATACATCAATAACGTAATATAACATAAACTAACCCAACCTAACCTCTCGGCGGTAATATTTGACAACATTCCTGGCGAGTTGGCCGCTACGTCTCCGTGGAATCTATATATACCTCAATAACGTAATGTAACATAACCTAACCCAACCTAACCTCTCGGCGGTAATATTTGACAAAATTCCTGGCGAGTTGGCCTCATCATTTCCGTCTGACCATTATATACATCAATAACGTAATATAACCTAACCTAACCCAACCTATCATTTCGGCGGTAATATTTAACAACATTCCTGGCGAGTTGGCCTCTACTTCTCCGTGAGACCATTATATGCATCAGTAACGTAATACAACCTAATCCAACCCAACCTAACGTCTCGGAGTACCATTTAACCACATTCCTTGAATGACGGCCCCTACTTCTCGGTGGGAACACTGTATACGTCTATGACGTAATACAACCTAACCTAACGCAACCTAACATCTCGGCGGTAATATTTGACAACATTCCTGGCGAGTTGGCCTCTACGTCTCCGTGGGACCTTCATGTACATCAAGAAAGGAATATAACCTAACCTAACCCAACCTAACCTCTCGGCGGTAACATTTGAAAACATTCCTGGCGAGTTGGCCGCTACGTCTCCGTGGAATCTTTATATACATCAATAATGTAATGTAACATAACCTAACCCAACCTAACCTCTCGGCGGTAATATTTGACAACATTCCTGGCGAGTTGGCCTCATCATTTCCGTGTGACCATTATATACATCAATAACGTAATATAACCTAACCTAACCCAACCTAACATCTCGGCGGTAATATTTGACAACATTCCTGGCGAGTTGGCCTCTAATTCTCCGTGTGACCATTATATACATAAATAACGTAATGTAACCTAACCTAACCCAACCTAACCTCTCGTTCGTAATATTTGACAACATTCCTGGCGAGTTGGCCTCTACGTTTCCGTGGAACGTTTATATACATCAATAACGTAATATAACATAACCTAACCCAACCTAACCTCTCGGCGGTAATATTTGACAACATTCCTGGCGAGTTGGCCTCAACGTCTCCGTGGAATCTTTATATACATCAATAACGTAATGTAACCAAACCTAACCCAACCTAACCTCTCGGCGGTAATATTCGACAACATTCCTGGCGAGTTGGCCTCTATTTCTCCGAGTGACCATTATATACATAAATAACGTAATGTAATCTAACCTAACCCAACCTAACCTCTCGGCGGTAATATTTGACAACATTCCTGGCGAGTTGGCCTCATCATTTCCGTGTGACCATTATATACATCAATAACGTAATATAACCTAACCTAACCCAACCTATCATTTCGGCGGTAATATTTAACAACATTCCTGGCGAGTTGGCCTCTACTTCGCCGTGAGACCATTATATGCATCAGTAACGTAATACAACCTAATCCAACCCAACCTAACGTCTCGGAGTACCATTTAACCACATTCCTTGATTGACGGCCCCTACTTCTCGGTGGGAACACTGTATACGTCTATGACGTAATACAACCTAACCTAACGCAACCTAACATCTCGGCGGTAATATTTGACAACATTCCTGGAGAGTTGGCCTCTACGTCTCCGTGGGACCCTTATATACATCAATAACGTAACATAACATAACCTAACCCAACCTAACCTATCGGCGGTAATAATTGACAACATTCCTGGCGAGTTGGCCTCTAGTTCTCCGTGTGACCATTATATACATAAATAACGTAATGTAACCTAACCTAACCCAACCTAACCTCTCGGCGGTAATATTTGACAACATTCCTGGCCAGTTAGCCTCTACATCTCCGTGTGACCATTATGTACATAAATAACGTAATTCTAACCTAACCTAACCCAACCTAACATCTCGGCGGTAATATTTGGCAACATTCCTGGCGAGTTGGCTTCTACGTCTCCGTGGGACCTTTATATACATCAATAACGTAATATAACCTAACATAACCCAAACTAACTTCTCGGCGGTAATATTTGACAACACTCCTGCCGAGTTGTCCTCTGCTTCTCCGTGGGAACACTATACGTGTCAGTAACGTAATATAACCTAACCTAACCCAACATAACCTCTCGGCGGTAATATTTGACAACATTCCTGGCGAGTTGGCCTATACGTCTACGTGGGACCTTCATGTACATCAAGAACGTAATATAACCTAACCTAACCCAACCTAACCTCTCGGAGGTAATATTCGACAACATTCCTGGCGAGTTGGCCTCTACTTCTCCGTGTGAACATTATATATATAAGTAACGTAATGTAACATAACCTAACCCGACCTAACCTCTCGGCGGTAATATTTGACAACACTCCTGCCGGGTTGTCCTCTGCTTCTCCGTGGGAACATTATATGCGTCAGTAACGTAATTTAACCTAACCTAACCCGAACACAACTTCTCGGCGTTGTTACTTGACAAGATTCCTGGCGAGTTGGCCTCTACTGCTCCGTGTGACCATTAGTACGTAAATAACGTAATGTAACCTAACCTAGCCCAACCTAACTTCTCGGCGGTAATATTTGACAACATTCATGGCGAGTTCGCTTCTTCGTCTCCGTGGGTCCTTTATATACATCAATAACGTAATGTAACCTAACCTAACCCAAACTTACCTCTCGGCGGTAATATTTGACATCATTCCTGGCGAGTTGGCCTCTACTTCTCCGTGTGACCATTATATACATAAATAACGTAATGTAACCTAACCTATCCGAACCTAACCTCTCGGCGGTAATATTTGACAACATTCCTGGCGTGCTGGCCTTTACTTCCGCGTGTAACCATTATATGCATCAGTAACGTAATATAACCTTTCCTAACCCAACCTAACCTCTCGGGATACCATTTCACCACATTCCTTGATTGTCGGCCCCTACTTCTCGGTGGGAACGCTGTATACGTCTATGACGTAATACAACTTAACCTAACACAACCTAACATCTCGGCGGTAATATTTGACAACATTCCTGGCGAGTTGGCCTCTACGTCTCCGTGGGACCTTCATGTACATCAAGAACGGAATATAACCTAACCTAACCCAACCTAACCTCTCGGCGGTAACATTTGAAAACATTCCTGGCGAGTTGGCCGCTACGTCTCCGTGGAATCTTTATATACATCAATAATGTAATGTAACATAACCTAACCCAACCTAACCTCTCGGCGGTAATATTTGACAACATTCCTGGCGAGTTGGCCTCATCATTTCCGTGTGACCATTATATACATCAATAACGTAATATAACCTAACCTAACCCAACCTAACATCTCGGCGGTAATATTTGACAACATTCCTGGCGAGTTGGCCTCTAATTCTCCGTGTGACCATTATATACATAAATAACGTAATGTAACCTAACCTAACCCAACCTAACCTGTCGGTCGTAATATTTGACAACATTCCTGGCGAGTTGGCCTCTACGTTTCCGTGGAACGTTTATATACATCAATAACGTAATATAACATAACCTAACCCAACCTAACCTCTCGGCGGTAATATTTGACAACATTCCTGGCGAGTTGGCCTCTACGTCTCCGTGGAATCTTTATATACATCAATAACGTAATGTAACCTAACCTAACCCAACCTAACATCTCGGCGGTAATATTTGACAACATTCCTGGCGAGTTGGCCTCTACTTCTCCGTGTGACCATTATATACATAAATAACGTAATGTAATCTAACCAAACCCAAGCTAACTTCTCGGCGGTAATATTTGACAACATTCCTGGCGAGTTGGCCTCATCATTTCCGTCTGACCATTATATACATCAATAACGTAATATAACCTAACCTAACCCAACCTATCATTTCGGCGGTAATATTTAACAACATTCCTGGCGAGTTGGCCTCTACTTCTCCGTGAGACCATTATATGCATCAGTAACGTAATACAACCTAATCCAACCCAACCTAACGTCTCGGAGTACCATTTAACCACATTCCTTGAATGACGGCCCCTACTTCTCGGTGGGAACACTGTATACGTCTATGACGTAATACAACCTAACCTAACGCAACCTAACATCTCGGCGGTAATATTTGACAACATTCCTGGAGAGTTGGCCTCTACGTCTCCATGGGACCCTTATATACATAAATAACGTAATGTAACCTAACCTAACCCAACCTAACATCTCGGCGGTAATATTTGACAACATTCCTGGCGAGTTAGCCTCTACATCTCCGTGTGACCATTATGTACATAAATAACATAATTCTAACCTAACCTAACCCAACCTAACATCTCGGCTGTAATATTTGACAACATTCCTGGCGAGTTGGCCTCTAATTCTCCGTGTGACCATTATATACATAAATAACGTAATGTAACCTAACCTAACACAACCTAACATCTCGGTCGTAATACTTGACAACATTCCTGGCGAGTTGGCTTCTACGTCTCCGTGGAACGTTTATATACATCAATAACGTAATATAACATAACCTAACCCAACCTAACCTCTCGGCGGTAATATTTGACAACATTCCTGGCGAGTTGGCCTCTACGTCTCCGTGGAATCTTTATATACATCAATAACGTAATGTAACCTAACCTAACCCAACCTAACATCTCGGCGGTAATATTCGACAACATTCCTGGCGAGTTGGCCTCTACTTCTCCGTGTGACCATTATATACATAAATAACGTAATGTAACCTAACCTAACCCAACCTAACCTCTCGGCGGTAATATTTGACAACATTCCTGGCGAGTTAGCCTCTACATCTCCGTGTGACCATTATGTACATAAATAACGTAATATAACCTAACCTAACCCAACCTAACACCTCGGCGGTAATATTTGACAACATTCCTGGCGAGTTGGCCTCTAATTCTCCGTGTGACCATTATATACATAAATAACGTAATGTAACCAAACCTAACACAACCTAACCTCTCGGTCGTAATATTTGACAACATTCCTGGCGAGTTGGCCTCTACGTCTCCGTGGAACGTTTATATACATCAATAACGTAATATAACATAAACTAACCCAACCTAACCTCTCGGCGGTAATATTTGACAACATTCCTGGCGAGTTGGCCGCTACGTCTCCGTGGAATCTATATATACCTCAATAACGTAATGTAACATAACCTAACCCAACCTAACCTCTCGGCGGTAATATTTGACAAAATTCCTGGCGAGTTGGCCTCATCATTTCCGTCTGACCATTATATACATCAATAACGTAATATAACCTAACCTAACCCAACCTATCATTTCGGCGGTAATATTTAACAACATTCCTGGCGAGTTGGCCTCTACTTCTCCGTGAGACCATTATATGCATCAGTAACGTAATACAACCTAATCCAACCCAACCTAACGTCTCGGAGTACCATTTAACCACATTCCTTGAATGACGGCCCCTACTTCTCGGTGGGAACACTGTATACGTCTATGACGTAATACAACCTAACCTAACGCAACCTAACATCTCGGCGGTAATATTTGACAACATTCCTGGCGAGTTGGCCTCTACGTCTCCGTGGGACCTTCATGTACATCAAGAAAGGAATATAACCTAACCTAACCCAACCTAACCTCTCGGCGGTAACATTTGAAAACATTCCTGGCGAGTTGGCCGCTACGTCTCCGTGGAATCTTTATATACATCAATAATGTAATGTAACATAACCTAACCCAACCTAACCTCTCGGCGGTAATATTTGACAACATTCCTGGCGAGTTGGCCTCATCATTTCCGTGTGACCATTATATACATCAATAACGTAATATAACCTAACCTAACCCAACCTAACATCTCGGCGGTAATATTTGACAACATTCCTGGCGAGTTGGCCTCTAATTCTCCGTGTGACCATTATATACATAAATAACGTAATGTAACCTAACCTAACCCAACCTAACCTCTCGTTCGTAATATTTGACAACATTCCTGGCGAGTTGGCCTCTACGTTTCCGTGGAACGTTTATATACATCAATAACGTAATATAACATAACCTAACCCAACCTAACCTCTCGGCGGTAATATTTGACAACATTCCTGGCGAGTTGGCCTCAACGTCTCCGTGGAATCTTTATATACATCAATAACGTAATGTAACCAAACCTAACCCAACCTAACCTCTCGGCGGTAATATTCGACAACATTCCTGGCGAGTTGGCCTCTATTTCTCCGAGTGACCATTATATACATAAATAACGTAATGTAATCTAACCTAACCCAACCTAACCTCTCGGCGGTAATATTTGACAACATTCCTGGCGAGTTGGCCTCATCATTTCCGTGTGACCATTATATACATCAATAACGTAATATAACCTAACCTAACCCAACCTATCATTTCGGCGGTAATATTTAACAACATTCCTGGCGAGTTGGCCTCTACTTCGCCGTGAGACCATTATATGCATCAGTAACGTAATACAACCTAATCCAACCCAACCTAACGTCTCGGAGTACCATTTAACCACATTCCTTGATTGACGGCCCCTACTTCTCGGTGGGAACACTGTATACGTCTATGACGTAATACAACCTAACCTAACGCAACCTAACATCTCGGCGGTAATATTTGACAACATTCCTGGAGAGTTGGCCTCTACGTCTCCGTGGGACCCTTATATACATCAATAACGTAACATAACATAACCTAACCCAACCTAACCTATCGGCGGTAATAATTGACAACATTCCTGGCGAGTTGGCCTCTAGTTCTCCGTGTGACCATTATATACATAAATAACGTAATGTAACCTAACCTAACCCAACCTAACCTCTCGGCGGTAATATTTGACAACATTCCTGGCCAGTTAGCCTCTACATCTCCGTGTGACCATTATGTACATAAATAACGTAATTCTAACCTAACCTAACCCAACCTAACATCTCGGCGGTAATATTTGGCAACATTCCTGGCGAGTTGGCTTCTACGTCTCCGTGGGACCTTTATATACATCAATAACGTAATATAACCTAACATAACCCAAACTAACTTCTCGGCGGTAATATTTGACAACACTCCTGCCGAGTTGTCCTCTGCTTCTCCGTGGGAACACTATACGTGTCAGTAACGTAATATAACCTAACCTAACCCA